>JARUPY010000068.1:0-344396 GCA_029817715.1 Melastoma dodecandrum | reverse complement strand
TACATGAACACGAGTTTGTAAAACATATTCCTTGCGGCCGGATTATCAGGCCTTGCGTGTTTAAAGCAACGTTTTTATATACACCACCGGTGGCAGGGGCTAGAAAAATTTTAGGTACAGAAGCCAAATTGAATTTAATAATATTTTCTTTTCAAAAGCAACGGGGCACATGGCCCCCTTCTGTCCTCCTGGTTCCGCCACCATGTCCAACGATCTGCAAATAACAATCAATACAACGGTTCGACATCATTGTCCGAATTCGCGGGATGAACGTCGCTTCGTTGTTCGACCTTCCCTTCGAGTCGTACCTTCCGGGGGACCACGTTATCGGGTTTGTCGTGAACGTGAAGAGCCTGTAGGTTTAGGACCCGGCAGGGACGTTGAGACACCCACGTTTTTCCCCCACCTTTGGGCACGCGAAGAGGAAAGCTTCAGTTGGGCTGGACCTGCAATTTGCTCTCTCGGGCCGGACCTCAGCTAAGCCCTTTTAACTCTCGAAACTTATACGTCGGTGTCTCGCCGGCCCAAGCGAAAGGGCAAGCAGCGATCAACTCGGAAAGGGCGTAACTATGGACCTCGATTTATCTTCGCAGCTTGGAACAGGAGAAAATGATCATCGAATGACCACATCTTTGTTGTTTTGTCCTCAACACGAGGGGAACCGAAGACTCTCCCCACGAAGAAAACCTACATCCTCCGTGCACCTACAGCCCGTTTAAAAACGACTCCGGAACTGGCATATTAGGGCTTCGAGCACTTAAAGGCGTACTCTCAATGAGGAAGCTCGTGCTAATAACAAAGGAGACGTTTGGTCTGATCATGTGAGAGTGAGAACAAAAAATGGCCAATGTCCTTTCATTTTCTTCCCATTATTCATGGACCACATGATCCTCTTCTCTCTGTTTAGGGTTTAGAAATTAACTAGGATGTAATAATAATTGATGTTGGGAATTTCCAAAAAGAACACCAAAATGGGTAATGGTAATAGATACTATTGGTGGGGACCATGATTAGATCAATGATTAGGTTTTATCTTTGCCACAAAAATTTAAGTGGGTATGATAATAATCTGGTTCTAATGTTTACTATTCTATTTAAATACATGTGATTCTATCGATATAAGCTTAAAAGTCCGATTTCGATCTCACCTATCCAAGTTTTCTTGTTGGGTGTAGCTAATGCTCTATTTGTACTTAAAAGATGAGAGGAAATGTGGAAGCATCGCAAGAGCTAGTAAGAGATGGGTCCCACTATTCCTCTCCCAAAAATGTCACATTACTTTCATCATCTTGCCTCCACACCCCCCACCCCCCACCTCATTCATTTATTGCAACTCCCATCTTCAATTTTTTGTCTCACTCCACCGCCAAAAAAACACATTCCCTTGTCCTAAACCAATAATTATTGTGATATATTTTTTTAAAATATCGATTTTGTTACTTCAATTCTAAGTCAATTTTTTAATTTTATTATTAATTTAACTTGTTATATAGTTTTGTCACCAACTTTTGTTTTATTTTAATTTTAACTATTCTTAAATTTTTATCGTGCGAAAGTCAAACATACCTTAATAAATAATTTTCATCTATCGACTAAAAAATAAAATTATATAATAATAGAAAATAACATTAAAAACATCTCCTATGATATTTGAGAGTAAGATCAAAATGAGTTGGAAGCCGAAGTAGTTGTTGATGCTGTAAAAGAATAAGCAAAAATTGATGAATGGCGGATGATAACTCTATGGAGAAGCCACTGCTACGAGTAAACTAGATTATGAGGCTAAGAAATGAGAGGTTGAAACTCTACTACTATAAGACACGAGTCATACTATATTAAGACCTTGTTTGGCTTTCTGTAAAAAGAATTCAAGATTGATCAAAAACAATATAAAAACAAAAATTGGTGACAATATTATATAAAAACTAAAAGGATGACAAAATAAAAAAATTATTTTAAAGTTGAGGCCATAAATGTATATTTTTTCCTTTTCTTTTCATATGCATTTGCATGGCCTTCGACCTAATGGGAAAGAAAATGGGATGATATTCCTTTTTGCTGACAAAGAACTTTTCAAAACTTAAAGAATTAAGGTTTTATTAATTTTTTTTGTTCAATATTACTTCTTATTTACTTTAGTAAAAATAAATAAAGGTTTAGTATTTTTTTCCTCGAAATCCTTGCGGTGGATATTTCTTTGGAAGACGTAAAGGGAATGTAATAAAAGCATTACCCTCAACACTCCTTCATGCACAGATGGTCTGGTATTTGGTTTTATTCATCGAATTTTCCGGCATGAGTATGCGATTCACATGGTTTTTCTGTTAAAAAAAAAAAATTAAGTTATTCAATTCGAATTGGATTAATTAAATGATGTGTTATTGAAAATAAGGTGAAAACGAGTCAAGCCGAGATTGAACTCTTTTAGGCTCGAACGTGGCTCGATAATACTAATACAAAATTCGAATTCGAGCTCGAGCTTCGACCGAATTTAAAAGTGTGAACTCGGACTCGGTTCCGTTCAATTATAAGGAATTCGAATTCGGCTCGCAAGGCCCGAATACAGACTGAGCCTAAATTCAGATCGATAACTCAAGCTCGATTCAAAAGCATACATAGCTGGTAAACTCGGCTCGACAGTCTCGAACTCGACTCGATTGGCTCGAAAACATATTTATTAATAATTATTATATAATATTATACGATTCACGAGCTATAAGTATTAAGGCTCGAGCTCGACTCGTTTCACTATCGATCCGGCTCGAGCTCGGTCAAAATCAAGTTAAAAAGCGAACTTTGACCGAGCCGATCATCAGAGCGGCTCGGTTTGTTTTCACCACTGAATAAAAAATATTATTGAATTAGTAAATATGTCCGGCATAAACTTTAAATATTATAATATTATATAAATAGATTAAATATCTGTACGCCTAATTTAAAAGATATTCACAATCACTAACGAAACCGAAACCACAAAACATTCTATTTAATTTTTTTTTATTCATTCATTCGGATTCCATCCCATTCAAACTAACTGTTAAAACAAATTCTCTGCAATGATTTATATGAATTAAAAAAGTGGGTCTCTGTAAAGAGGCTCTGCATTAAATATACTAAGAAATTTTTCAAAAACTGGAAACCAGCAGAGTTCGACCGTTGAGACCCCCACACAATCATTCATTTTTTAAAACTTATTACAAATATTTTAAATACGTAAATTATTATGATTATTATCTCACATCTCTCGTTATATGGGCTTCGTAATTTAATTTATTTTAAATAAGGTCAGTGTAAGGAAATAATTTACGAATAATAATTTTCAAAATTTATTAATTAATATTCTTAAATCAATGTTAACAATAACGAATTCGATTATTTAAAGAACTCGTTATTTCTCCAACACCGATTTTGCCTGATCTAAGCGTTAAAACTTGGCGTTTGAATGTCGAATTTCCTACCTTTTCCGCAAAATTATTTGACGATTTCATCGTTTTCAATATATTTTCTCCAACAACGCTTACACATCATCACACATAATCCGCACTTATACTAGCAATTCAATTTACACAAATAAAACACATGTTTTTACACGTCCTCCCATTCGTTATTAACTAATACTAAGTTTTGCCTTTCAGCATGCTTTCTAGCACGAACCAAGTGGTTCTTTAAATACGACAAGTTATCGAACCGTTTTATATATGTCTAATTTTTATTTTGATCATACCGATATATTCAAACTGTTTTTTTTTTTAATATTTATCAAATTTAAAATCCTCCGTAATATCGTGTCAACAACGTAACTTCAGATCGCGTTTATTTTATTTTATTAAAAGAATAATTACCACGACGTCGTCTTAAGTCTTTAGTCTCGTTATGCGCTGCTTTCTTTGGGGATTTACTTGGAACGCCATCTCCTTCAGACAACGGACCACCTCGTTGTCACTTTTCCCCCTCCTCACCTTCCATCTTCCTCTCCAAACTCATCTTCATACACCACCACCTCCTCCCAACAATGGTGGCCGGCAAGGTCAAGCAGGCAATGCGCTTCCAGAAATCCCCTGCCCCTCCCACTCCCACTCCCACCACCACCACCACAACCCCCACCTCCTCCTCTTCCCGAAGAAAAACCACCTCCACCGCCAGCACTGCCGCCTCCTCGGGCTCGGGCCTCTCTCGCTACTTCCCTCGAGCAGCCTCCGCCTCCCAGGGTCCAGCCCAAGCCCCCCGATATCCTAGAGGTCCTCCGCCTCGTCGACCACCTTAGGGACCGCGAGTCCCAGCTGGGTACTCAGCTGCTCCAGCTCAAGCTCATCCACGAGTCGTCCTCAGTCGAGGTCGCCGCCAAGAACGCGCAGATTTCAGCGCTCTCGGCCAAGCTCCGGGAACTGGAGAAGGACAACGAACGGCTCAGGAAGGAGGTGGATGAGGCTAGGTCCGGGGCTGAGGAAATGAGGTTGGAGAGTGAGCGGATGATTGGCGAGCTTGAGGGCGGAGATCGAGGAGGTGAGGAAATCCGCGCCGTCCACTGACCTCGGAAGTTAGCGCGAGTAGTAGCAGTGGCCGGGGAAGCAGCGGAAGCTGCAGCGACGCGGCGGTTTCGTCGTCGCAGAGGGTTTGTTTGCGACAGAATGCTGACGTGTCGTCTTCGGGAGCCGAGAAGAGAACGGGTGGATTGATTGGTGTCGAGGAGTGGCGTTGGGAGGACTGTTGCGGTTGCTGCGAGGTCAAACGAGGTCGCAGAGAGTCAGCGGGTTGAACGGTTGCATTCTAAAAGAGATCACGACGTTGTAGAGATCGACGAGTCGAGACAATGCCGGCGTGACTCGGAGGAAAAGCAGTGAGTCTGTAAGCTTACGAGGCCCGAGGGTTCCGAAACCTCCTCCGACGAAGAAATCATTGTCACTATCCCGGTCAACCGAGAACTCGCCCCGGAGAAAGCCCCGACCCGGCCCCGCTAGTTCCGCCTCCACCACCTCCTCCGCCACCTCCTCTTCCTCCGGCTTCAACAAACTGGAGATCAAAGAGGGAGCTAGCTTCAACAACAGCGCCACCCCGCCACCCCCGCCGCCTTTACCTCCTCCTCCTCCTCTTCCACGGCCTTCGGGCTGCTAAGTCAAACAGCGTCCCGCCTACGCCGCCACCTCCGCCAGCTCCGAAGAGCGGAAGGGTCACCAGTCACGAAGGTGAGGAGAATACCGGAGGTCGTCGAGTTCTACCATTCCTTAATGAGGCGCGACACGAGGAGGGACTGCTTAGGCACGGGACCGGCGACGGCGCAGGACCCTTCGTCCTCTGCGGCCGCCGCCACAGCCAGCGCGAGGGACATGATCGGAGAAATCGAGAACCGCTCGGCGCACCTCCTCGCGGTGAGGGAGTTTTACGGAATTGCCACTGTGGTTTGCTAGCTGTTATGTGTTGAAATGAACGAGATTGCCCCCTCCGGTTCGTGGTGGTTGTTTTTGTTGTTTCCCGTGACAAGACAAGTCGTGTGAACTTTCTCTTTCAGGGCCCCTTCGGTCTTTTCATCCATCCCTTTCCATCCTCTTGGAAAGTTGATTTTGCATGATGAATGAGACAAAAGTCTTAGATTCTTAGCTGGGTTGGTTGGTTTTAGCAAATTAGCGAATTTTAGATGTTGGTTTTTGCTTGTACGCAGATCAAAACGGATGTGGAGACACAAGGAGACTTCATACGGTTCTTGATTAAGGAAGTCGAGGAGGCCGTGTTCACGGAAATCGAGGACGTCGTCCCGTTTGTCAAGTGGCTCGATGATGAGCTGTCGTACCTGGTATGACCCCGTGATTGCCGGGGATATCCGAGATTTGCAGTTCTTTGAGGAGGGTAATTTAGATGACGTTAATGTTGTTGTGCATAGGTGGACGAAAGGGCGGTGTTGAAGCACTTCGATTGGCCGGAGCAGAAGGCAGACGTGCTACGAGAGGCGGCATTCGGGTACTGCGATCTGAAGAAGCTCGAATCCGAGGCCTCCTCCTTCCGTGCCGTGTCCCGGCTAACATGCAACCAGGCTCTGAAGAAAATGCAGGCCTTATTCGAAAAGTACGAAACCAACCCCTCCTTTAGTCCCTCAGCCTACAAACCGTGTCATTTCTCATATCACCCCGATGTTTAATGACAGATTAGAGCACGGGGTGTACAACGTTTCGCGCATGAGGGAGTCGGCAGCAAACCGTTACAAGGCATTTCACATCCCCATGAACTGGATGCTAGACAACGGCATCGTGAGCCAGGTACTCACTCAACTGATATATCTCCTCATTGGAGAACTTCTTAGTTTTCAAATTTGCTATTGAGATTTGGGGTATCCTGGAAATGTGCTGACAAAGCAATATGTAGACGACCTGTGATCAGACCGCCTCAACTTCCCATTTCCCTCTGTTTTATGTCTGAACCAACGGATTTGTGTCCTACACTTGTAAGAAAACCATTAAATACTATACCCAGATTGTGAGACTACTATTTCAAGTTTCAGGGTGGTCCCATGAATCCCAGAGCTTTTCTCATTTCTTCTTTTTCTCTGATCTCCCCCATTACAGAAGATGACAAAGTCAGATGGTCAAGATGAGGTTTTTAGCCTTATTTTATACTGCATGCTGCACATGTGACTGACTACCTATCACCCCTGTTTAGTTTCTTTCCTCTTGTCACCTTGCCCTCTACTAAATCTTTACTGGGATTCCATTTTGGGTTTCTGCCAAGTGATTAAACTAGTTGAATTAGATTAGTGTAGATTAGATTAGGTTTTTGTCTCTTGGAATCATGGTTTGGAAGTGGGAGAAGTTTATAGTCCATGATTTTCCCACTCCCGAGGAGAGGAGAGGACCACTTCTGGATTTGATTGATCTGTTGTATGGGTGCCATTAATGGGAATCACAAGCTGTTGCAAGATAAGACTTAGCTATCTGATTGGGACCTTGTTGGTGAAGTCCCCCTCCCCTCCCCTTCACATGATCCGTGAATCGACCCTTCTTTTTGTTCGGCCCGGATCGCTTTTATGATATCGACGTGTTAATGATGATCCTGGTAAATGTTGTTTAATGTGTAGTTACTTTGTGCTCTGTTTGATGGTTGCCAGATTAAGCTCGCGTCGGTTAAGTTAGCGATGCAGTACATGAAGAGAGTGTCTGCGGAGCTCGAAACTGTCGGGGGAAGCCCGGAGGAAGAGGAGCTCATCGTCCAAGGCGTTCGGTTTGCCTTCCGCGTGCATCAGGTGAGATTTCAGGTGATCAAACCAGAAAAAGGTGGGCTTCTAGACAACGTAGTTGGTTGACTCAGTTTCGAACTTCTGTTGCAGTTTGCAGGAGGATTCGACGTGGAGACGATGAAAGCCTTCCAGGAGCTGAGGGACAAGGCGAGGTCGTGCCACGTACAGTGTCAGAACCAACAACAACATCCAAAGATCATTTGCAAGTCCACCCCTTGTTGACTGCGGTCATTGTCGGTCCATCCATAAGCAATCTGCTTCGGGACGACCATTCGCGGCATGACCTCTAGGAATCTGCTTCTGCTACATAGAGGGGAAGAAATATATAAAAGGATGGATCTCGTTTTCCGGCTGGTCAACATTTTGGTTCCATAATCTGCTGCTCATTAACCAATTCAATTCATAACCGATTTAAAATATGAAAATTAACTTTTGATATAATATACAAACTCGTTCACGAATATAACACGACCCTAACATGATCCAATAATTCAACTTTCAATTAAAAGTCGCGATTTGAAAACGTCAAAATCAAACACTTAAAAATCTCATTAATCTGAGAGCGTCCGATTAAAGTCGAGATACGAAACCCCAACTTTGATGCGACACCAGAAAATACTCCATTTTGGCCTATATTTGAGTTCATTACATATGGATTATAAACCGCGACTTTCACTAGTTTGAAAGCGCGACTTTTGTGTGAAAAGAAAGTCACGGTTTTGAATCGTGACTTAGTGACGATAAGACTGTAGTTTACCAAATTACGACCGTATTTTATCATTTTTTTAAATAGGTTCGGACGTACAATCCTTCCAGAAAATGTATTAAATATGATATCTTGCGTATTTTTCTGTTCGTATTATGTCTAGAGGAATGCACGTATGTACGTTTACGAGTTTCGATTAACGTGTACTATTTCAAGTAATAATATTCTTTGAGCAATGTTTCTTCTCAAGGTTAAAAATCAGCTTCGAATAGCGATTTCATTGATAATGTAATTTGCTACTTTAATTAACGAGTTGGTATAATAATGATAAGTCGTCACTTTCAAATAATCAAATAACGAGTTAACGAATTTCAAATTTTATTGTTATATTTGAAAAATATTTTTCGAAATTAGCATTCTCGTACATTCCTCGTCGTGCCATTGGAGGACTCGTCTGAATACGATGTAATCTTAACGTACTTTCCTGTCGTGTTCGAGAGCTATGCGCTTCGGGATGTCCGGTCCGGTCCAAGTTGAACCCAACGGACTTATATGGTGGGGGTCGGGGCCCGGTCCGATAGACTGATCCCGGACCTTCGACCGTTTTCCTCTCACACTCTCCCCAGATGACGTCACTCTCCGCTTCCCCTCTCCTCGGTCACTCCCCCGCGCTTTCCACGCCGATCCTCCGTCGGAGTTCGCAATCTCAGCTCAGCCTCCGTCTCTGCCCTTCCCGTCCTCCTCCCCATCGGTTCCACAGCCCGATCACCTCCTCCGTGACCTCCATGTCCGCATCGGCCCGTCCGGCATCCTCCTTGACTGCTGCTGCTGCTGCTGCTGCTGCCTCGAGTGACTCGATGAATCATCTGTTGTTCGTTGAGATGGGCGTCGGTTACGACCAGCACGGGTTTGTTGTTTCCTTCCGTTTCGTTGTTTTTCCCTTGGTTCCTTTTTTTTGCTGATATGAGTTTCGTTGGGAGTGAGAATTTCGGTTGTGGATGAGAATTGGGAGTGGTTTTTTCAGCCAGGATATTACTGCTGCTGCGATGAGGGCTTGCAGGGATGCTATATCTTCCAATTCCATCCCGGCATTCCGCAGAGGTAATCGTGTTGCTGTTTGTTAAACCTGTGTCTCGAGCATTCTCTGTTGTTGATCTTATAGAAATATTCCGTGAATTCCATGACACACTCCTACTGAATCTGATAATGTTTTTTCTGAATTTGAAACCTGTAATGGCTTGACTGTCATTGTAAGAGGACTGGAATTTTCTTATTCGAAGCGAATAGTTGTTTAGCATGAAAGGATCCATTGGACAAATTGCATATGACATCCCTAAATTTTTGGTATATCATATGAATGTTGGTAGAAACCAAAGCAATGGAGATTTTGCATCAGTTTTTCAATTCTTTAATTTTACATGTCTAAACTGGTTTGCTTTATTATATTTGCCCTGATTACCTAGTGGTATATTGTGGAAGTTTACTATTGCCTTCATCAATCTATTGAACTGCATAACTATGATTGGCAGGATCGATTCCCGGAGTCTCCTTTGAAACAGATGAAATTGCAAATCAAGTTAGGAGTCCCCAATTCTCTTCAACAATCCATTGATGTAGAGAGAGTCAAATCCATCTTTCCCTAGTGAGTAAATTTCGAATATATATTCGATTGTCTCAGGCTTGGATGGATAATTATTCTTTGTTGACGAGCAGATTACACTCTATGGTTTAGGTGCCCGTGCAAAAGTAGAGAAAGTGTCGATGATAGATGGTATCTGCTTGGGTTTAGTTGTAATAGCATGCAGTGGATGAGTATCATAAACATGTTCTGTTAGAGTTGGGAAATCTCTGTTTCATTTCAATAGACAATTGACTATTGATTCATGAATCCTTATGTAATATGATGGTTGCAGCTGGTAAAATTCTCAATGTGGAAATTGTGGATGGTGGATTGATATGCTCTAGCGGTTGTACATGTGGAAGAGATGGGAGACAAAAACGATGACTGTTACATTGTGAATGCCGCTGTTTACGTGGGCTACTAACATCTCGTTCCTTCCCACTTACCATTAGGACGGTCAGTTATCATTACTTCCCTTTGCCATAAAGTCTTCTTTTTGTTTCAACTCAGAATGATCCCAGTCTAAAATCTGTCAGGTTTGGAATCTGTTACCTTCTTGGCTTGTTGTATCTTGACAACTCCCTGCTCAGTGGCTGGGAACGATCTCTACAGCTGCTTCATAACCAACTTCCCATTCCCTCTCCCTTCTTTTGGTAGACAAGCTGTTTACAGAGGTGTACGATAAATTTGATATCAATGTTGTACTTTATGTGTTCAGTTGGTTTTAACTAATAAAAGAGGATCCCATAATATCATATATCTTTAGATTGTTTTCCTCAACATTTCGACATCAAGGGTATATATTGGTGGAAGTTCAACTTTTAATACTAATGTTATAGATTTTCGAGTCCTCATATGAGTGGTTCAGTATTAGCTCTTTGGTCCGTGTAGTTTTTATGAAAACAACTCGCCATTATTCATTTCAGCCATCTGTTACTGACCTACCAGTTTCATGCAAAAATCATAGTCATGAAGATTGCTGCAAATACATCCATTTTCCTTTTGACCTTGTCCTCAACAATAGTTGTACAATACCCAATGATAGCATGTAAAAATACAGACCTTGTAAAACACCAATGGTCCCATAATTACAATTTTGCTGTTGGCCACACTGTACTTAATGGTCGATTTGTATCTTCTCTTGTCGTTGACTAATGGCAGCCAGTTCCTGCCCTAAAATGAATCCCAGAGCGAAGTGCATCATTCCTACCATCACATACCTAGTGCTGTATACAGCAGTTGATTCCAGGTGTCGGGGAGTCCTGGAAGGCACCAGTGGCTACAATCTTTGCCGGACTGGTCACCGCCAAATACGGAGGGGTGTGCATCCTTTCTCAACTGTGAAAGGGTGGTTATGTCAAGCAGATACACAGGGGTCTGCATGCTATTCAGCACTCTATTGACGACGCCAGCAGCAGGCGGCGAACCAGATGGATATGTAGAACCAGAAATAGGTACTTGCTCCCCCATGCAGCTTCTCTTTGGTTGGTTCCAATCCTGGCCTCTGTTTGATGTTGAGAAAGTAAATATGGTCAGACGAATTGTCTCTAATTTTCAAATCGAAAAGTTTGTGCAAAAGCTGATAGACACGGTGCTAATTCAAAACGAGATAATTTATGCCGCTGTCTTTAATGCTTCGTGGCATGAAAATAACAGGATCTCATTATATCCCTTTGAAGGTACGGATTCTTCATGACATATGATAAAGATTGTAATACTTTTGTGTAAAAGCTACCAGAGGGTCTATATCATACTTGACATAAATGGGTTGTTCCTAAGTCTTCTTTTTTCTTTTTCTGTTCATCCAATATTTGTAATGCTCGATGTACCATGATTGTGGGTACTTACTGGTAATGAGTCGGGGAGATGCCTTGGAAGAAGACTTTGGTTTTAGAGAAATCAATGTTTGAGTCGACCCATCTTGCCCATGTTGTAAGACCCTTGTAGAACGCATCCAAACGGTCCATATCTTTCACTATTTGACTCCCTTCTTGCATGTAGTCCCACCTGCGAAGCATCGATATCATCATGCCCAGATCACCATGCTCGGCCTAATCATCCTGAACTCGCAGGTCTCATTTTCAAAGGGCCAGAACTACAACAAGCAGAGTAAAGGGCCAGAAAGTTCGCATCGAGAGGGAGCACATTCTTACGGCTGAGAGTTTCCAGTGTGGGTCCACCAGTGCCAAGAATTGAAGATGAGCAGGTCCATTCCCGTCCACGTCTTTCCCGCCTCGATGGAGTCCAGTTTCAGAATCCGCCCTACACTCTCCGGGACTATGTCGACCAGGTACGGCGTTCGATAAAGAAATATGGTTAAATCGTAGTCCTGCACAACACATGTAGCCACCACCCCCATATTAGAGCACATAGAAGAAACTCAAACTTAGTTTGATATCGGACCAACGATATTACATCACAATGAGAGAACGAACATTGTTGATACATCTAGCCTTTCCTGTGTGTGGGGCATGGATCCAATAGAGGTAAAAATTATTTGATTGATCGTTGTCCCTACACGAAGTTTCGAATCTGATCGATTATATCAGCTCAGCTAACATTTCTTGACTATGTTTGTTTCCTGACGCAGATGGGGCGATCTGGATCTCAATCATGTCAGCTAATTCGCAGGAGATCAGGTATGCAAAAAATGTTATCCAGTGGGGCCAAGGTAAACACTCAAATCTACTACTACTACTACTACAACTACTACCTCCACTGATATGAATTTCACGGGGGGTTGTGTTTTGCGATTCACGTGGGAGCATTGAAAGTTACATCATCCCCCTCCCGCGAGAAACCTCGTGCTCCAACTTGCTCTGTCTTGTCTGCTTTCTTTGGCCGACAGGTAAAATTTGCTGATCGTTTACAATTATTATTCACTGGGTTTTTGTCTCTGTGTTGTGAAACGTTTATGATATTATAGTAATCTAAATCTTCCTCGTTGGTTTCTGTGGGTGGGGGCGTCTTGTTCACAGGTTTAACAGCCTGTTTCCCACAGCCCCCCACCATTTAATAAAAAGTCACTATAGGGTTAATATTATAATAAGAAAAAGGAAAGGGAGCGCATGACTGATCTATTTTCTGTACCCTTTTGTATTGGACAGAATTGGCTTTGGTATTAGGGCGGTGATTCCCGTGAAGGTCAGATTGTCAGGTTCCCCTCCCCCCAAATTTTCCACTTTTTTTTTAATTATTTGCTATTTAGGCTTAACTTTGGCTCCAAATCCATTTTTTGGGTTGCGTTTGATTAACGAAATGGAGGTAGAAATGAATGGAATTCATTTTTTGGGTTGTGTTTTGATTCACGAAATAAAAGTGTAGGATTGAATGAAATAGTTTTTTTTTTTTTGTCAATGAAAGGAATCGTGGAAGGATTGAATTCTTAATAGAACGGATTTCATACCTCAGTTTGTTTTGGGTGGGCATTTGATTCGTGCGGGAATGACAAAGTCAGTTACATTTCTAACACAGAGATTTTATTACAACCTTAACTTATTTAGTTAGGCCTGAGTACGTGGTTGATACTTATGGGTGATTACAAGTTTCTACCGAGGCAAATCTTAGTATACAAAATTTGATGCATATGAAAGCAAGTTTTTAATGTTGTCGACATTGTGAATATTTCATTCTAATCCGATTTTCTTTTTCGAACTCCTAAGCATGGGTTTTAAATGCTATTTGATTCATGTGTCCTGATTTGGGGGGTAGGGTGCATCTAAAAACAGAAGGCTATTACTTTACTCCTACACACAGTGAGGGTCTTAGATTCCTGCCTTACCTTCATTTTATATGCAAAGACTATTCAATAGATTTCTATTCACGGCTTTTGACACATATCTATGGTCGACCCAGTATTCAATACATCCTACTCACATATAATATAATTTAATAATTCTAGTCTAGTCAGTGTTATTATCGTCACTACTTGAATTATCTCTCTTAAAATTTTGAGTTCATTTTCCCCTTACGAAATTCTTAATTTGTTTCACAAATCTTAACAATTCTCTATTCTTGTTGTCTCGTGATTTTTGGGACTTTGTTACATTTTACCATTAGCGAAAAAAAAATTACGAAATATGGTAGAAAAATTCAAAATTCCCGAAATACAGCTTGAAGTCGAACTACTCTTTCTTGGGCAAAGTCCAACTCTATAAGTTTAACTCCGATGCTGTGTTCTAGGAATTTCGAAACTGTCTATCCTATTTCGCGAATTTTTTTTCCGACTTACCAAATTTGAGAACTTTCCTCGTGATTTTTGTTGATTAAGTCACGCTATCCCTACCTCGATATGTGATGCTATTAGTGTTTTGTTTCAAGAGGGGGGGGGGGGGGGGGGTCAACATTCACTTCAATTCACATTGGACTGAGTTTAGTACAGTAAACCTAGTTAAGAACCTCCCCCCTCCCCCCTTTGAGTTTGTGGAATTTCATGGAAAGACATTGTTGTCTCCTTGTGTTTTAATGGTGGACAATTACGTCGTGGATATCACGTAATTGCTCCCTTTCCCCGGGGGAATCCTATTAATCTTACTTATCATACTTGGATGTTATTCAGACAATGATGACAATTAGTCATTGTCCTAAATTTAATACTGCCTAGAGTAATGATGCCTTGGTTTTGTGGTTTTAGATGCTTCATTGGGAAAGACGAGGTCGAGGTGTTTCTTTGTTTACCTGGAAAGTGATGGAGGATAAGGGCTGTTGCCGGACGAAGCTGGCACGGGCGTCGGGCACCGCCGCATGTATCAGGCACGACAACGATTCCCACATGTTGAGGCTCAGCGAGTCCCCCACGAACATCACCTTCTTCCCCCTCATCTTGTTCAGGAAGTTCGCCCCGTCGAATCTGCGACCCTCCCCATCGAATCGTGTGATCATTGCGAGGGACGTGAGAAAAGAACACGGACGAGTGGATGGCGTTCGTTAGGTACCTAGGGATGTCGCAGGCGTCGGGCTTCCATGCGTACTGTAGGTAGAGCCGGTCGGGCCGGCCGTTCCTCTGGCAGTCGAACTCCTGGTCGATGAAGGGGCAGCCTGACGACTCGTACAATGGGTTCGACGAGTCGACCGTCCACGACCCCTGGAAGATATTGCAGGCGACGACTTCGCCCCGGCTCTTCCCTCCTCCCGTCTTCTTCCTCCCGGCCCTGAGGCCGAGGCTGCTGGCGTTGTATAGCTGTAGGGCGTCATCTGCCGCAGCCTGTCCTGGGCAGGGTAGCAGTAGTAGTAGGAAGGAGAGGAGGGAGAGGAAGGAAGGGACAACGTTGGGTGCGGACAATGCCATTGTCTGAAGCAAAAGCAAAGAAAGAGAGGGAGGGAGATTGTTGCTATTATTATTGCTTCTTTCTTTGTCAGTTTAGCCTATGCTTTTTCTTATGGGGATTTCGGATTTTGGCCTCTTTGCAAGTGCGACTTATATATATGCTCTTTGCTAAATGATTCCTTGTAGGAAAGCTACAGGGAAAAAGCTGAAACACCATCCCAAGAGAAGGAAAAGGCAGCAATTATTCATGAAAACGATCTCACATCATCCCCTCCCTCCACCGTTTTCATGACCAAGTCATTCTTGAACCATAGTTCACGGGACGAATCGAGATAGGAGGGAACGCGTTTTTCGTTGTCATCGGGAATCCTTACAACACGTTGATTCGTGGGAGTGGGGGAAGCTGTGTTGGATGTTTGTGCACTAACTCTAGGACTGCACATGCCGCCCAATGGGGTCAAGTATTTTGTGTGCTTGCGTTTGTGTTTTAGTTGTAAGGGTCTCCATGTGCATTGGCACTTACATGAAACTTTATTTCCATGGATTGGCCATCATTCGTGGTGGGGGATTTTGTGATAGGGATTTATTCCATTGTCCGTGTCGATTCGTAGTGCCAAGATGTCAAGGATATCATCCTCTATGTCTCTTATTCAAATCTCGTGAATAAAGAGTTTACCTCTTAAAATGAACCGAACTAATTAGAATTTGAACTTAAAAGAGTCTCGTGAATAAGAAAAATCGGGACAAAAACAGTTTTGCCTCTTAAATAGGTTGAACAGATTCGTATTGAATAACAAAGTACAAACCGTGTCATTGAACTCTCAACTAGTTTTTGGTGGGTGATTTTATGGGATCCATGCTTCATTAGGGATATGTGGTGGGGGGGGGGGGGGGGGGGGGGGGGGGAATGAAAAGGGTTGGATGAGATGCTTCCAAAGGATAAAAAGGTGTGTGGCCTTTTTGATGACGTGGGGAATTCCCACCACTTCTTTTCTTTCTCCCTTTTTTTTGCAGTGATTGATGATTGGGTCAGTGTCTAATGCTGGTGGAAAGTTTCTCTGTCGATCTTTTTTTGGCCCCATTCACTCACATGCATCAATAAAAGATAATAATAATAATAAGGGTTTAAGACAGGCCATTTATTCTGTGATGCATATACGAATGCATTCATACATTAGTTAAAACATAGCATTCAATATGATTTTTATTATTTTAGGATATTCTAAAATAAGAAAAAATATAATTCACAAAAAATATTAAATGTTAAATTACAAAATTTAAAGCACATTAATTATATTTTAACGAGCCTTCAATCCTAATAATAATTCATATTTTAATATACATTCAAGGTTTTACTCTAATGTTATTATTATTATTATGTTTTAGATGACAAAATAAGTGGTTACCGTATAGCCTTATAATTATGAAATGGGTTATGACAATTGGGAGCTCAATCAAATTCAATCATTAATTCTTCCAAAATAATTCTTTTTGGGGGCCATCGTCGTCAAATTATGTGCAGCAATGTGGGGCTCTTGTAATAATTTAACCCAACACAAGACATTTGTGTACTTTTGAAAAATAATAAATGTTCAAAAGGAGGAAAAGAAGATATATTAATTAGCAGCCTCCTCAATTCGATATTCTTTCTGTTCCCTGCTCCCGAAAACAAAGCCTTGTTAATGAAGAGAAACTCATCTATTAGACACGAAATCTTCTTGTCAACATTGCCGTGCCGCGACGAGCCCGGGTCTAACAGCAAAGGGAGCAGTTACGGGCATAGGGTAGTTCGAGCACCCGCTGCGGTTATCCGGGGCTTGGTTTCCAGCATCGATACCTAAGAGTTTGGATATGATGAGTCTAAGGGCTAGCGCAAGGAAGCTCAAACAGAGATCGGCCATCCTCATCATCATCGTCGGCAATCACACTTACAATTGGACATTGCGAGATCAGATCAATGGGGCCACTGCCTCGCTCAGGGAGACAACTGCACCCCCCCCCCCCCCCCCCTAAAAAAAAAAAACCAATGCTCGATCGGAAACCCAGGCGTCGAAGCATCTGCACATTAGTGGCAGCCCATGCTACAAACATAAACAGCGGACGGCATCTACGACAACCACAGCCGGAAGTCTCTCCCAAACAAGCCCATCAGATGTCGCAATCAAGGCCCATGGCAGAGAAGATGCTTCATCACTACTGTACTCTGGCCAGCCTTTTTCGATGAAATCTACTCGAGGGAGGGAGAGAGGTGAGGAATGGCGTGCTCTACCGTAACCAATCAATCCGATGATTTTGGTCGTTTCAGTTCTGTTTATCTGTTCTATGTATCGGTATAACGTATAGTCAGATACCATCAACAATGTCGAAGATAAGGTTGACGCTCGGTTCGCTTCTCCTGTCCAAGGACGGCACCAGGGGGCTTAGCATAGAGACAGGTCGAGAAAATCAGCAATAAACCGACACTAACGACAGTTTCTACCGCATTTAAAAAGAATCACAGGTAGCATCCTCGGCCTCCCTAGAGACAAACAACAAAGAGTGTCACACCACTGAGTTGCACAAACTACTCTCCTCCTTTTACCTTAGGACACAAATTTGTCTGACTGAGGATGTTAGAGCCCTTCAGACAAAATTCATAAAAGAAAGAAGACGGCCATGATTTAGAACATACGTATATAAGGGGATGGGGAAACGATATATGTCCGTGCTCTCTTTTAGCTGCAAATATCTGCAAAAGCCAACAAAACGGCAAAATGACATTTATAATTTGGATAAATCCGCCTGCCGAGAAGGTGTCTAAAGCTAAGCAAGCACGAAACGGGGCATGGACAAGTAACAGTGTCACAACAAAATCCTATACAGGTTAACACAGACAAATCAGATAAATCATCTACCTTCTGATGTTACCAATAGAAGGAAACCACCTAAAAAGGCATCTATCTAGGTTCTGTCATTAATCTAGAAAGTGTATCCATCAAGCAAAGCACCAGCCCGCCCATGCACCCATGTGGCTGGTTTCGGAGGAGGAATAATGCATACATGTAAACAACCATAAACCTATCAAACCAGGAGCATCTTTGTCGTTGAACAAAGGGCGGCCCTCATGTTTCCCAACTGCACTCGTGCCTAATGCAATCATCGTTATGCTCTCCTATTAACGGAAATTCCTCGGGACAGACAGTGAAGGCAAGCAAGGAAATTCGTTTCTCAATAAGTTAACAGGTTTCAAAATTTTTAGAATTGAAAGCAAAGCGGGAACAAAATAATGGATCATTCAGCACATGTAATCAAGCAGTTGATGTGCTTTGGCCCATAGAAGGCTTCCCAAGCCTTGACATATAAACTTGACAACTCAATGATCTTCCCCTATGCAAAAAAGGTGGCCCACAGATCCCCCCTTTGCCAATTTCCTCAAACAGTAAACATTCACACAGTTACGAAGGCACTTTCCATTTGTCATGAAAGGAAATACTGTCTAAGCACCTCAATCGGGAAAAAAAGAGCAACGTAAACTCCAATAAGTGGCGAATCAAAATTGGATCTTTCAAGAATCAGACAGCCGTGTTCTGAAGATCTATACAAATGACGTTCAAGATGTCACAGAAGCAATTACTGGAGCATAGCAACCATCTACAATCAGTCACCAACAATGACAGAAAAAACTAAAGAGGGGTTTTATTCCTCCTCACCGTCGGAATCACTACGCTTGGCATGCTTGAGCCGCTCCATCTGAACTTGGGTGTCCATGAACATCTTCAGCCTCTGCACCTCTAAATCTTTAGCGAATTGCATCCTCTGCTTCTCCAACTCCACCATTTGCCTCAACTTTTCCCCTTCCACTCTCCTATAAACCTCCCCGAACATCTCTATAGCCTTGGCTAACCTCCTCATACCTCCTTCCTCCCCTTCCTCCTCACTTCCTTTCTCCAGCTCCTCCTCGTCCTCACTCTCCCTATCCAGCTCGTCGTCCTCCTCCTCCTCCATATCCTCCGCAGCCGCGGCAGCCGCAGCGACCTCAGAATAATTCCTCCGTATATCCCTCTCCCTCTCCCTCTTCTGCGGCAAGCTAACCGCGGCAGCCGCAGGAGGGGCCATCGCAACTGGTCTAGCACCAACCCTAACCCCAGAGACCGGCACAGCCTTCCGGTACCCCAAAAGCGGCACTCCAACAGGCGGCGAGCGAGCCAACGGAGCCGGAGACCCATATGACTGCTGCCCGCCCTTCTTTCCCGAGGAAGAAGACGGACCCCCGACCGACCCGCCCCCGGCAACACCGCCACTACCGGTAGTCGTAATCGACCCAATCAACACATCTAGACGATCATAAAACATCCAGGGAGACACATAAGACCCGTTGGACATAACGACCCTAGCCTTCTCAACCTTATACTTCTTCTTCACAGTGTCGATTTCGGTTCTTGCACTGGACATCCGTCCGGTACGTCTTCTTGGAGTGGCCGTGGAGGGAGTTGACGGAGTCGGCGACCTCCTGCCAGTCCTTCTGACGGAGATTCCCGCGGTTGAGCTCGACATAACGTCTGCCCCATGCCTCGACGAGCGTATCGGTGGCCTCCTCCGACCAGCAGTCCTCGCGGACGGGAAGGTTGCGGTTGTTGTTGGAGGAAGGTGGGGAGGAGTTGTACTCGATCAGATCTCCCATGGTCGTCGGAACCCAGAAAGAACGAGATCTGGCGGGATCAGATCGGGGGTGGTTGGAGGCTCAGGGTGGTTAGGGACGAGAACGAGGGGCGAGGGTTTGGTGGGATGTGGATGTGGATGTATTCGGCCCGTGACGGAGTCGCCGGGGATGGAAGGAGAAGAAGAAGACGCGTGACGACAAAGGGGACCGAGGGCGAGAGGGGGGGGGGGGCGTGTCCGGGTGAAAACGACGACGTATTAGTAAACGGCGTCGGCATATTTTTTCGGTGGGGGGGAAGTTTTAACGGTGAGGGTGTCGGGAAAAGGGCGGGGTTGACCGGATGACCGGCGCGATAAGCACAAACTGGTATTTTAGCTAAAGGTAGGACGACGGCGGGCGGACCAAAAGCATTTATTCTCTTTCAAAAAAATACTTTTCATTTTCTTTTTTATTTTTTAATTTCAGTTTCCTGAAAAAATATTTGACTTTGAATCAATAAATTATAGCGTATTTTTTTAAAATAAATTATAATATATTTTCGTTTTCATATATTCATACCAAAAATACCTACGAAGACGTGTTTTCTTGGTGGAAGACACGTCCAGTAATGTTATTTCTGGAGGTGATCCGGTTCGGCCTTGACCATCAATTCTCTAGGAAAAGATTGCAGATGTTTATCACTTTGTAGGCAAATGTTTCTGATTCCTTTTGAATATTAGTTGCATTAGGGATTTATGTTCCCTTTCAAAGCTTTTCCGAAGTTTTGGTGGGAGATTCTAAGTGCATCGTCGTGCTCGTGTCCGTTAAGGCTACCCGGACAAGAACACTCCAACAGCCTGCCTTCACGGACTTGCGTTGATTTCTTGGTAGTTGATTGGAGCGGCGCACATTGTTGACATATTTCGTTGCTACATTCCTCGTGCCATCCGGTGAACGTTCTGAAAGACGGCTCGTCAAACTACCGTGGTTAACAAGCACCCGTGTTCGGCCATGTACACTGAAATTCTGCCAGGAAAATGCAGGAGATGAGGTCGCTGTGATTTGAATTCAATTTATACTGAGCCTCAATCCCTGGGATCGGTTTGGAACAATTGATGTCGTCTACTCTTGTGGGACTGCCATTCATTCCCATGTCAAAGTGGTCATTGTATCGCTTCTGCTGATATCTGAGCGCTTCTTATGCGATTCTCCCCTTCTGGGGTGACAACTTGCAACCCGCATTCATGTTATCGTCGTCATCGTAGTCATAAACTGTTTTGCAGATCAATCAGCACGTGCTTTCAAGATGTTTAAGAAGGATGGATTCCGAGACCAAGGCTTTTTTATCACAGATTGATGTCCGGACATCGTCTTGTATGCACCACCAAGGCTGACTTTTTCCTGTCTTAAACCCAGGAGGCGGCATGCTCTTCACTATAAGCATGGCAATGACTAGTTGTTATCCGACAGCATTGTTTCTTCATTGGACTGTTTGGTAAATATCGTTTTACTTCCATTAAACCTCGGGACCTTGTACACGGGACAAACACCGGTCATGATGCCGTAGATTTTATCCCGAACTTCTGGTGTGTTGCTGGAACTTTGTGAATCTCACATGAAAAACGTTTGTTTTGGCCCCAGAGGATCCTCCTTTCTCCAGCCGAAGTTCTTACATTATCCGATGACCTGATTTGACCGACAGGTTTCTGGGGAATGATAGCTTGTGCTGCTTCTGAATGCAGTGGTAAGCATGTGAATTCCTAGTTCTTCTATGTTCTTCATTCTGTTCTTACACACTGATCAGACCACTATCAATTGTCAGAGTTTGAGAAGACGAGCGAAGAATGGGTTCGGCAGAAACCCGTCACCTAGCAATACTGACTCTTGCTATCCTGAGCTTGGCCTTGCCGACAGTATCATCTTTTACCACTCTTCCTGATGAATTCTCCATCCTTCGCCAAAGCCAGGATTTGGACAAAGCCCTGGCCGAGGAAAGAGCAAGGGAACTCTTCCAGAGGTGGAAAGAAAAGCATGGAAAGGTGTATGCTGATTCTCAGGAAGAAGAGAGGTTTCACAAGTTCAAGGACAACCTGAGGTATGTGATGGAGAGGAATGCATACACTAAGAGGAGCGGGAAGGGCCATGCCATGGGGCTAAACAGGTTCGCGGATTTGAGCAATGAGGAGTTCCAAGAGGCTTACCTGTCTAAGGCTAGGAAGCCTGCGAACAGGAAGTGGGGTAAGGACGAGCAGACTCTGCATGGGAAGAGAAAGGTGGAGTCGTGCGAAGCGCCTTCTTCTTTGGATTGGAGGTATTATGGGATAGTCACTGGCGTGAAGGACCAAGGAGTATGCGGTAACATAACAAAGTCTTTCGTTTTGTGCTCGCTTTTCTCGTCCTTTGCTTGCTTCATCGTGCTTGAGAAATCATTCGTTGTAGGGAGCTGCTGGGCATTTTCATCAACTGGAGCTATGGAAGGGATAAATGCTCTAGTCACAGGCGACCTTATAAGCCTGTCGGAGGAGGAGCTCGTCGCCTGTGACACCACCAATGATGGCTGCGATGGCGGGTACATGGACTATGCATTTGCATGGGTCGTCTCCAATGGAGGCATTGATTCTGAAGCCAACTACCCTTACACCAGCGGAGATGGTGTCACCGGCACCTGTATCACTGCCAAGGTCACCTTAAATTATATCTGTCTACGTTATCAATCTAACTGTGCATTTACATGGTGCGAATGAATAACTCGAGGATAAGATTTAGTGATATTCCTCGCAGGAGGACGAAAGTGTCGTGACGATTGATGGATATGAGGATGTGGGAGAAACAGATAGCGCGCTTCTTTGTGCAGTCATCAAGCAGCCGATCAGTGTGGGAATGGATGGCTCTGCAATCGACTTCCAATTGTATACAGGGGTACAATCACTAATTTCGTAGATTCCAAATGACGCGAGGTTAAGTAGATTCTGCAATGCCTAGCGAAAACTGTGATGATCAGGGAATATATGACGGAAGCTGTTCGAGCAATCCAGATGACATCGACCATGCTGTCCTGATAGTCGGTTACGGTTCTGAGGATGGTGTGGACTATTGGATCTGCAAGAACTCGTGGGGAACATCCTGGGGAATCGAGGGTTACTTCTACATCGAGAGGAACACGAGCCTGCCGTACGGGGTGTGCGCTATAAACGCCATGGCCTCTTATCCGACAAAGTCTTCGTCTCCATCACCGACATCTCCGCCGCCGCCTCCTTCCCCTCCTCCCCCACCACCACCGCCCCCATCCCCTCCTCCACCCCCTTCCACAAGCGATTGCGGAGACTATGATTATTGCCCCTCGTACGAGACGTGCTGCTGCCTAGACGAGTACTACGACACCTGCGTATCCTACGGTTGTTGCCCGTATGAGAATGGCGTCTGCTGCACTGGGACGGACTATTGCTGCCCGAGCGACTACCCTGTATGCGACGTTCCGGAGGGGCTCTGTCTACAGGTAAACCACATTCCCCTTGTTTACGCCTTCCATAACCCCTATTCTCCATTAGATGTTATTGCTTCATCGCACGACGTCTCCAACCTTACAGAGTGCGGGGGACAACCTCGGGGTAGCAGCGGAAAAGCAAAAGCCGGCGAACAGCAAGCTTCCTTGGAACAAGTCAAGGCACTCGTTGCAGTGGAAGAGGAGCCGCCCGGCCGCGATTCGCTGAGCGCTAAAGTACTGCAACATGTGGTGGTGGCTTCTTGCCGGAGGAAAACATTCCTCAGGACATCATAGTCCTGAAATTCCTTAGTAGTAAAGGCAAAGGGATGCCACTACAATTTCTTATTGTATCTGCAATTCCCTTTCCGTTCCACTTCTGAAGATACGATTCCATATCCATAATAATTTAAAATTTCACAATCTTCTGGTACCGGGAATGTTTAGATACATGAATGATTCTTGAAGTACATACTAATATATTCCAAGACATGCTTTGAGAACATGGGATAGGAAAGGACAGCTGACAGGTTCCATTTCTAAGATTATTACATCCATTAAAAGCTGTCTCAAGGAAATTACCCAAAAGTTAGAATAGAGACACTGGATTGAAATTTCTTGCCAGCTTTAATGTCTGTTAATGAGATATGATTAATCATACCCCCCCCCCCCCCCCACTAATCTCTCACCAATCACTTTTCCCCAGATTGGTAAGAATCAAAAAGACATAAAAATAGAAGGAAAAGGAATCCCTTACTGACAATGTCAGTGGCCTGGTCTGTTCTGGGTTTGTGAGCAAAGACAAAAATACAGAATAAAACATGCAAATGTGTCTCGATTATAGTAAAAAAGGATCACAAGACTTGCAATTTGATTTCTTATTTTCATCCTTTTTGGGGCCTTTCGTGGGAGCCGATATCAGTCACATTACACTTTGGAAATGTCAGGACGAACTCCAAACAAAAATCCAATCTTGTCTTTATTTCCCTCCCCACTTTCCTTTCGGATTTCTGTTTAATCCCCCATCCCTGTCCTTTTGTTTTCTTTCGCCTCACTCATTCCCTTCACTTCTTCACCCCCACGCCTTGTCCTTTCCTGAATTCCCTCCATCGTCACGGTTCCAACGAACCCAGCCACACTCTTCGTCTGTGTCCGAAACCCAGGTTCACCGAATGCTTCCGACCCTTTTTGCTCGGTGAGGAAAGCTTGCATTTTGATTAACACCCAGTTGGTGAATCTGCTGTGGGAGTGAAATCTCTTTAGTTGGGTTTAGTATCTGGGGTTTGGTTGCTTGGATATGTACTTGTTTGGGGTTGGAGTTTGTTCTTTTGTCTCTGTTAAGTGTGTAGTTGGAAATCCCTCATCTGGGTGAATATTTTATCCAAATTTGGTTCTTTTCCCCGTTGCGTTTTTGTTGTTTGATTCACACGCACAACTGAACCACATAGGCAAGGCTCCCGGTTTGATCAGTAAAATCTGTGTAAGGGTGATCTTGAGATTTCCTCGTTGATGTTGGCATGGAAGTGTTTGTTGGAGTATTTGCTGTTGTTACATCAATTCCCTTCTAACTCAGATGCACAAACACTCGGGTCTTGTTGCATTGCATTGTGATTATCGGTACGAGATGAGATGAAATGCTGTCCACACATTTAGATTAAAAGGCTGTTTTTTCGTGATTCCGAAGAAAGACGCATCTGGACCATGTTTCTGATGTGAGATTTCGTTATCTTTGCTTGAAGGGCGTCTCCCTTCCAGCTATAACATGAGAAAACCCTTTCCTCTTTGGGGGCCCCCTTGACTCTGTGATGATAGGAATTATTGATCCAATGGGGGATTGATCTAGCCTCATTTATCTCTCCCTGGTTCGATTCAGACCTTCTAGTTGGCTGTGGAGTTACAGCCGTGTCTCCTGAGCTTGTGCAGCGAGTATCAGTGAAATCCTATGTTTGATTGATCCATGTGCAGTTGAATTCAGTAGGGAGCTAACTCTGCGGAAGGAAGGTACGGAGAATCCTGTAATGGAGGAGAGGAAGTTAAATCTTTACACTCCACTGCTATCCGTGAGGCGTAATTTGTCTTCGGCATCTACGAATGCATCGAGTTTGCGGAAGGAAAGGACAGACGATACTTCAACACCGAGGAATCAGCGGAAGATATTTTTCTCCAGACATGTTGGCCGGGGAATGGATCGGGTTACGAAATCAGTTTTCTGTTCCTTTTACGTGGGAAGAGGTCCCTGGTAAGGCTAGGGATGAGGGTGAACCTGAGAATCACCTGCCGGAAGACTCAGTGTCCAATGTGCCCATGATTGTGGCCAGAAATTGCTCAAGTATCCATGATGATAGCTTGGAAGAGGAGTTAAGAGAGCGATCCCAATCGGAGAAAGGCTTGGTGTCGGATGACGATGAGAGGTATTCTGATGCAGTGGATACACTATCTCCGACCGCTTCGTTCTCCGTGAGTAATAGCGTTAGCAGTCTCAGTGAGTCTGACGGTACTGTCATGAAGCCATCCGGTACATTTTCTATAGACAGGAAAACTCGAGATTTCATCATGAGCCGGTTCTTACCCGCTGCAAGGGCCATGGCAATTGCTTCGGAGTCTTCTCCTTCTCTTCGCTATGCTTCTAGGGAGCCTCCATTGTTGTTGACTGAGCAACCCAAAGAAGTCGAGAAGCTGAGATTTCTGGCTGAAAGTGGAACTCCTTCTAGGCAGCATCATATGGCAGTTGTGAAGTATTGTACGCAAGCTCTATCTGAAACTGAAAGCAGCGAGGAGGAAGAAGAAGAAGAAGAAGAAAGAGGCAATGATGACGCTCGCAGTGAGTATGGCGCTACGACAGACAGGGGTTGCGGACTACTCCCTCAGTTGTATCTCGCAAATTCCTTGCGGTTATTTAATCCGGTTCCAGTACTAAAATCGAAGATAAAAAATTCGATGCCTTTCGTTCCCGCTATAAGGAAGGACGCGAAGGTGGAATCGGCCAGTGCCTTTAAGGTACTACCCTTCTTTCCTCATAATCCTTTAAGAATTGATGTGTCGTCAATCTCATCTGCCATGGAAAATGGAAGTCGGGTCTGTCTTAGAAGTTCTTTAATGGAGAATAAGTGCTAACAGTACCGAGTTACGCGAAGATATACAGTAAAACTCTAACTATAGTATTGTCTCTTCAGAAACATGATAATTTGATGGCGGCGATAAGGCACTTAATTGACTTGTAGGATGCCGGTGAGATCTTTGTGATCCTGGTATTAAGGCAATGCTTATAGGTCTGTCTTCAGGGTCGGTGAAATTGACGTTCTTGCTTTACACTTGTCTATTCTTTGTGTACAGGGTGGAGGCCCTTTGCCTAAATCAGAACACTGGGTCGAAACGTTTAAGTCGGAAACTGGTCAGATTAAGTCCCCAGGAACGTTAAATCGGCGTAGTTTCTCTGGTGAGCTTCAAAAGATAGGGAGACTTTCTCCTTTTAGGTCCAGGAGAAGCAATATCCCAAACTCAGAGAGAAGGGAATCGCCTCAGCCTTCTCACACGGTGCCGCCTCCTCTTGCTGGGTTAAGACGGCTTAGTTTATCTGGAGAATTGCAGCCGACACGTAAAGTATCTCCCTTCCGGTCTTCAAGGAATGATGTTGCTGCAATGCCAGAGAAACATGAATCACCTCGGCTTCCTCATGGGGTGCCGTCAATTGGAGGGTACAGACGGCTTAATCTCTCAGGTGAATTAGGAACAACCAGTAAGATCTTGCCTTCCAAGCATGCGAGCAATTATCACGTGTCATCAGAGAAGGAAAGATCGCCTCGCTCTTCTTGTATTGTTCCTCCGCTCGGTAGGAAAAGTCAGTATAATTTCTCCGGCGAGCTGCGGACAGCCAGTAGGTTATCTCCTTTCCGGCCTTCGAGGAATGATGTCGTAACTGCTGAAAGGAGGGATTTGTCTCCACTTTCTTGTACATTGCTCCCGCCAAGAGAATCAAGTTCACAAAAGATGAGCAGACTATCCCCGTACAGGCCTCAGAGGAATGATGTTGCGAATCCTGAGAAGATAGAATCGCCACTGCCTCGTTATGTGGCTCCACCACTTGGAAGGCTAAGTCAGCATAATTTCTCCGGTGAACTGCGAATGGTCGGTCGATTATCTCCTTCCATGCCTTCAAGGGATGATACTTTGGCCTCGAAGGAGGAATCATCTCAGGCTTCTTACTCAGTGCCTCCACTTGGATGGCCCAGTCGGCGTAATTTATCTGGAGAAATGCAAATACAACGAAGACAATCCCCCTTGCGGCCTCAAAGGAATTATGGCATGGCTATGCAAAGAGAAGAAAAGATAGATGTTCCAATGTTGAACAAAACAAGCCGATGCATTCGTCCTGCAAGCCCTGCTTTCGAGAGGACATTATATGTGGACACGGAAAATGAAGGCCGCAATTCATGTTCGAATTTGAACATGCTCGATCATGATGAGGTTTGGGTGGATTCCGTGGCATCGAGAGACATAGAAGAGACTTCTATAGGCAAATCTTCTTTCCAAGATATTGAATGCCTCAACATCACAAATCCAGATCAATCTACGAACGAAATCATCAACGGGGTCGTCGATTCATTGCCCCTTCCTCTGCCTTCGCTGAAGGCCCCTTCCGAGTCCTGGCTATGGCACGCTCTCCCGAACAAGCAAGACCACAGTCTGCTTTCATCTCTGCGGAAGACCACTCCTTCCAAGAAGCATGTTTCCGATGCACACACAGTCAATTCCAAGTGGGAGACGATCGTCAAGACGTTGAAAACACATCACGACCACACCCGTTATTCCGAGGTACTGTTTCACAGCTTCACATCACGATTTGGTTTGCGAGCAACTCACTAATTCGACGAAACTGCCCTATCCTTAGGAACTGATCCAGCATGTCCCGCAGCAGTTCAAGTCCTAGGTGGTGGTATCAGGACCGCGTCACTTCTGCGTCATATACTCAATAGACACAATTCGACAAACCGGTGCATCCCTTCCTTTGATACCATACAAGTATAACTTCCACATTTCCCATTTACCTAGGCACACCCGTTATCGCCCCGAGAAGGCGGCGAAAACCGGGGTGGAAGGCCGTGCTATTTCATTTTTATTCATTTGAAGCTTGTCGTCAAGGATCTTGTCCGTAGTCCGGCTTGTAATGTTTTCCGTTATGTCCTTATCGGGTTGTTGGAATCTAGACGAGCCTTTGACCTTGGAGTCCCTTAGTTTCTTAAATATGGTATTCTTCCAACTCCATTCTCGCGATGGTCAGAGAATGGTTCTCGAATGCCTGAGCTCATGCGGCAGAGGTTTCGACCAGCCGGATCGGAAGTCGACCGCAGCGGCGGGAGACACAGAAGCACTTCCTACCTAAACCTCAATTTGATAACCGACTAAGACAAAGAAAGCCACTTATGTTTGTTTTTAGGCAACAGAAGTCAACTAAGACTGACTTTGTAGTCATATATTAAATATTTCAATTAAAAACAATATTTATTTTATTAAAAATCAATAATTGAAAAGAAATGCTGATAATTTGTATGTATGATATAATTTCTCAACTTTTTAGATCAAAAAGAGAAGTCCCCACCACCAAATGATTGCATAATGATCCAAATCCAAACAACAAAAATGGATGCAATGAAGCACTTTAAAAAAGAGTAGATCTCACCCCATTTTCAAAACAACACTAATCATCAATCATCCTCATCCTCAATCCTAATTAATCAAGTTTAAAGGGTGAGATCCAAAATTTTTTAAGTACCCATCACCATTTTCATCTCAATCACCTAAAGAAAAGATAGAAAGAAAGCATTGATGGTGAATGCCTTTGCTTTAAGAGAGGCAAAGCTCCAAGCATATGCCCTGGCTCAGCGCCCGTTGCGGGTCAAAGTTGATGCCTCCGTTGTTAGGCTGTGAATGGGAGAATATAATTGAGTTAATGGTACTCGAACTTGATGTTAAATGATATAGAGGTCGGGTCTGATGTTGTGTTACCTCGAGTTTAGGCGAGGGGTAGTAGTTTGGCTTGAACTCGGGGGAGTTTCGGTTCGAATAGTTCGGTTGGGAGTTGCTATGCGTGTTCGGGGAAAGATCTCTTCCCTGGAATTTGCCTATGATACAATCTCCGGTGACCGTAGCTCGATAATCAAAAGGCGCTGCGATGTGCCTGAGATCGAGACTAGGACCGCTAAAAAAAATGACGAATCAAGAAGTGCGAGTACATATGATTAGCCCTATTTTGCGATGGATGTTTGTTACCTCATTAGCTGGGAGCCGTCCAAGGAATTTGGCAGCCGTGCTGGAAATTTCATGGCGCCTGTGTTCAGAGATATCCCCACGAGGGAAGTACACCTGGACGATCTCCCGGATCGATGTAGATTCGCCATCCTATGCATCTCTCTGAGGAGGTAGGTTCGTACTGGTGTTATTCAATAGGCGGCGGCATGACAGCCAAATCAAGTTAGCATCAACGTAATTCAAATTGGGAACAATAATCAAGCCGCTTGAGATAAAACCAAAAACAAATCGTAGCCTTACATCGACCAGCTCGGTTGAGCTTCTTGCTGCGATACATCTGCAAGAAAATCATATAACATGAATTAGAGATAGCTGCTGCCGCAAGTCCTTTCACTGTCAATGGTTCGGCCTCTAACTATGATGGATTCGATCATCGCAATACCTCTATACAAATTAGAAGTATGAGGGGCTTCATGATACGAACCTGCAAGTGACTTTTCACATGGCCGATTCGAAGTCCCTCGACGTTCATCAACTGAAGAACCGATCTCGGTGTTGCCTCTGCCACAATAATAATGAACACAGCTCAATTAGGACCCAATGAAGATTCTCGGCAATCGATTCCTGAGAGAATTCAAAGACATAAACAAAGGGCAAGCGAAACCTTACTCTCTTGCCCGCCGAGCCTCTCAACAGCGCTTACGAACGACAAGTGCAGCTCGGGAGTCCAACGAAGGAGAGGCAACTTTGATCTGACATACCGCCTGACCATCCTCCGTGGTACCTCGTCACCCTCGACGTCATCAGTCGCGTAGGCATCATCAGTCTCTTCCGACGCCGCCTCCTCGTTTAGGTCAAAGGAAGCCTCCTGCTTCTGTGAGGACACGACTGACGAAGACCCGGAGCTATCCATCTCCTCGGAACCGTCGTCTCCGGAGACCTTCTCGCAAACCGCGTGGTACCATATGTTCTTCAATATGGGATTCATTTTCTCCTCGTCAGCTCAGGAATTGCCAAGAATTTGGGGGTGTTAGAGAATTTTAGAGAGGGGATGGTGGTGGTTAGAGTGGAGGATGTCATTAAATATGTTTGGAAAATTTCTAGCAAAATTGTTGGACTAAAAATTTTATGTAATGAAATGGACCAAATCATGGGTTCATCAGAGTAATTTCACCAGAAACTTCCCTTGGTTTATTAGGGTGGGTAATATTTAATGGATAGAATGAACGGTGTGAACAAAATAAATGAACAAACAAATAAATCTTGTAGACCAATTCTTCCTCACATCAATCAACCAATCCACACACTAAATGTTTTCTAGAATTTAAGCAGAAATTCTTGATGGGAGGATTGAAGAAGTTTATGCTTAGGGGTTGTTGTTGTGTAAAGTTATGCTATATTAGTTTATGAATTGTTTCTTGGGGTGGTGTGTATATATATATTTTTTATTCAAGTATTTGAATGTTGTTAAAATGTACTAAAATTATATGTAACTTTAACCAAATTTTTAATGTTAATTTGTTGTAGAATATCCCCTAATTTGAAATAAAATTTTCATGAAGAATAATCTTTTATGGTGTTTGGATGTAACCATAAATTGTATTTCTAAATATTGAAGTGTTCACCTTGGAAAAGAAGACAAAATGGATATTTACCTTGGAGGATAATTTTACAATTTTCACCCCACTTATTCGAAATGCTACTATATTCTTAATTTATTTATATTCTAGATCTTTAGGTTTCCATACACCAAACACTCAAAATGATTGATTAGGGAGTACTAAAATTTATTTGGCATGATTAGAAGGGTGATTTAGAGTAATTGTTTTTGGAGAGGTTCGTACCATTAAACCACCATAGAAAAGGACAATGATGAACAAAAATTTGGATCAATAATATTATCATAGTGCTAATACATAAACAAGTTCCTTTTGGACTGTTTCGATTAGCTAATCACAGTGTGTTGTTATTGAAGGGGGTCCACTTTTCTGTGTCAACTCCCTCCAATTGAAGAATTCCAATGCAAAAACTCGGCACATATTTATCATGAGTTGGTTTAAGTTGTAAAGAGATTGAATTCGCTGAGTTATCGAGTTCGAAATACCATTATTAGAACATAGTGACCTATTACCCAAGTCAAATCCAAATTAGTCATACTGAAGCTCCAAAATAAGTGGGATTGAAGAAACCATTTTGCAAGCCATTTCCCTCTTCCTAAAAAACAACAATTAATAGTCTTTTTAATGAGATTTCTGATATTTGTGTTTGTAGTAGTTGGAAATAATTCTGACGAATTATCAAAATATCGATCCAATCCGCGAGCACGACCCACCTTTTTGGTCCATCTGTTGTAAATTAAATGTCAAAAAAGACAATTATATTTTATCAAATCATCCATTAATTCATCATGACATGGACGTGTGTAAGAAGGGGATTCTTGTGAATGTCCAAACTTAGAGCTATGTAAATCCATGACGTAATTTCGCAAAATATTTTACTAAATAATTCAGAAAATAATATTTCTTTGATTAATGTTAATAATTCGACGTTAGAAATAACGAGTTTAAATAAACATGATATTTTTAATATTGATTTTTTGAAATTAATCCAAGAAATATTATTTTGACTTATCTATCAGGTAAAATTATCCCGTGAAGTTAAGTTGTCATTAAGTACCAATCTTCGCCCAAACTTCAGCCCAATTTCTTGGAAAAAGTTTTGAATGTTTGACACTCAATATGACTTGACCCACCTTCTAGATCAAATCATTACACTTAAACACTCTGTCCCACCTTTGACTATGAGATCATGGCATGGAAGTCAAAGTCACACCATTCATTGCTGTATATTTTGTAATGATAGTTATTATGAACTGTATGTGAACAAAGCTTTAATTTATTAAGGAATGAGGACAGGTTGAGTCATCGATGACCCCATATCCACTAAAATAAGGATAAAATGATTTTTTCTTTACTGCTAAATTGAATGATTATGTTTTTTTATTAGATGGTGATCAATTATATTGGAATTGGGTTAATTTGTTATGATAGAAGTCAAATGAATCAATGGGATGGATTTTATGATTCTAGCCGACAAATGAGTCCGAGCCCCGTAATGTATTTTAAAGCTTTTTTTCCGGCTAATTCAGAATTAATTCGAGTAATACATTTGAATTTTCGTGGTAAGCTAACGATACTCTAATTTGATCATGTGGTAGGGTTCTAAAAGGTTCAGTAAGTATGCCCAAAAGTCCCAAAAATTATTCAAAGTCCATTAGTCCTTGAATGGAAACGATTTCCAATCCCAGTATGCAATTGTGGAGGATTGTAAAAGAAAAAAAATTTGCGAGATGGTTTCATTCGTAAAATATCCAACTTACCGCTTGTGAGTCGCTGTCCCAAACCACGACTATTAATTGGGCGATTTGAGAATTCTCTGGACTTTTTTTTAATGTTGGACCAAAGTCGCTTTTTTACTAAAAAAATTCCCCAAGTCTCCAAGAGTGATGTTTGGAACAAGGACTTATTTACAAATTAAAAAACTGAGACAATAATTTATGGACGATATTTATGTAATTTTTGAAATTCGAGCCGTATTTCGTACGAAGGTAGAATGCTCTGCAATTGTAATAACATTTGCAAAGTAAGAAGCATTGCACACCCAAATTCCTCGGACAGGTTGTGGATCATTACAAAGAATGGCCTGGAAAGATATGTGGCCCAGGAAGTTGATTCACTAAATTTGGCTCCCAAGCTGGAATTGTAAATTCTGAATGGTACCCGAAATGGAAGATGAATCCACCAATAATTTATTACAAGAAGAATTTAAAATCCTAGGATTGCTTGTCATTTGTCTTTGGGTCTTTCCTCAATTTGGAGGCCTCAGAGATGAGCAAAATGGGCACACTATAATCCCCATCCTTGGATTTTTTTTGGTGTTCCTGGGTAGAGAGAGAGAGAGATCGATTCATCTCATCGTCCCAACCATGGAGAAGAAGGCGACGTCGGTGTTGATGAACAAGTACGAGCTCGGCCGCTTGCTCGGCCACGGCACGTTCGCGAAGGTCTACCATGCGCGTAACCTCAAGACGGGCGAGAACGTAGCCATCAAGATCATCGACAAGGAGAAGGTCCTCAAGATCGGGCTCATTGACCAGATCAAGCGTGAGATCTCGACCATGAGGCTTGTTCGTCACCCGAACGTCGTGCGCCTTTATGAGGTGATGGCCAGCAAGACGAAGATTTACTTTGCGATGGAGCTCGTCAGGGGAGGGGAGTTGTTCGACAAGGTGGCAAGGGGAAAGCTTAAGGAGGACGCTGCGAGGAAGTATTTCCAGCAGTTGATCGGGGCCGTCGACTTCTGTCATAGCCGTGGGGTGTACCACCGGGACCTGAAGCCTGAGAATCTGCTTGTTGATGAGTACGGGAATTTGAAGGTTACGGATTTCGGGCTCAGCGCGTTGTTGGAGTCCAGGAGGCAGGATGGGCTGCTGCACACAACGTGCGGCACGCCGGCATATGTCGCGCCGGAGGTCATCAGTAGGAAGGGGTATGATGGGGCGAAGGCCGATATTTGGTCGTGTGGGGTCGTGCTGTTCGTCCTCATGGCAGGGTACCTCCCGTTTCACGACTCGAACCTGATGGAGATGTATAGGAAGATCATGAGGGGCAGTTTCCGGTGCCCACCATGGTTCCCCCAGGATGTCCGGAAGCTCGTGACCAGCCTGCTCGACCCGAACCCCGAGACAAGGATCACCATCGAGAAAGTCATGGAGTACCCATGGTTCAGAAAGGGATTCAAGAGGTTTGAGGACCCGAAACTATCCAGGACGAGCTCGACCGTGTCCCTGTCGGATGTACGTGACGCGTTCGCGACTCCAGACACGGAGAAACAGGATGGGACGTCCCTGAAGGTGTCCCGGAGCGCAAGCTTCAATGCGTTCGACCTCATCTCTCTCTCACAGGGTTTCGACCTGTCGGGGCTGTTCGAGAAGGACTCAAGCGAGAAAATGGAGGCAAGGTTCACGAGCACAAAATCTGCATCCGCCCTCGTGACTAGGCTCGAGGAGATGGCATCGGCAGAGCAGAGTTTCCGTGTCGAGAGGGGCGACGACGGGGTCGTGAGACTGCAAGGTAGCAAGGAAGGGAGGAAAGGCCAGCTCGGGATCGACGCGGAGATAATCGAGGTGACCCCGAGCTTCTCCATACTGGAGTTAAAGAAGACAGCAGGGGACACCCTGGAGTACAAGGAGTTCTGTGACCAGGCCCTCAAGCCATCGCTGAAGGATGTCGCTCGGGCTTGGCAAGAGAGCCTTCCGACTGTACCGGAGGCACAACCCGTTTAGCGAATCGAATCAACGACGAACACCGTATCCGAGTGCTTCGCTGGGGTTATCGATTTTGGCAAGGGCCATTGAAAATTTTAGCCCAAAATGATTGTAACCTTTTTTCGGTCTATTAACCAGCACACTATCCATTGTTTCATTTAACCAGACACATATCTCCTGAACTTTAAGCAGAAATGATTATTGATTCGTATGATTGAAGCATATTATTTATGAATGATCGTTAATTTTTCAATTATTCGAATTTGGAATGAGTCGATCTCAAGTGGGTCATATCCAAAATTTAATTAAACATATGTTCCTAGAATGGGCCTTGCTTGAGTTAGCTGGCCCTGAATCTAGTGTTGGTGGATTATGAACAATTTGGTTCTTCTGACAGAACTGGCGAAATTGTGGATATTTTCACTGAATAGTTAGCATTCTGCATCTGCTCCTGGTCTTAAAATGCATACATGTTGCATTTGGATAACAGTTAGGTACTCTTGTCAGAGACTCAGAGGCATCTTTCGCGAAGAACTCGCGTGAATCGAACTGTAATCTGCAAATGACATCGCATTTCTCTCAAGTCCCACCCCTTTGTTACTGTAGATCGAATTCAGGAACATTTCGCTGGAGTTGGCCTCTAAAGAGCGAGAGAGATCTGATAACAATACCATTATTCCAGCAGAGGAACAGAAGGTATGGTATCTGATACAAATTAAGATGGAAATGAATGACGTGACTGGAGTGCCAAATGAATGCGAAACAAAAGTTTAAATGGAGATTGAAGAGTTGAAGGGAAAATTAGAGGCGTCGAAACGCCTAGCAGATCGGGACGATGAAGCAGTGAAAAGGAAGATGGAAGAAATGAATGAAGAAATGGAAGATAAACATGACAGTTTGAAGGATTTGGAGGAACTTCAACCTTCCTTATCACGAAAAAGTGGGAGAGTAACCAGGAGTCGCGAGAAGCTAGGGAAGTGTTAATAGAGGTATGGTATCAAGATTTGTTCTGTTATATCTTTAAACTCGATCAATGGCATTAACCACAAACTCCGCTCATCTTCACGAGGAAGAAAACGAGAAATATAACTACAAAGTGCGGCCCAAGTAGTAGGTTTAAGGGGATGATTGACAAATATGAATGTGACCTTACTCTTGCTACAATTCGTGAAGAGGAGGTTGTTTTTGCATATAAAAAACTATTTGTCTTTGAGTATATCCATATGGGTCTCCATAAATTTGGGGAGATCGGAACAATTGAAAGACCTGCTTGATTAGAAAAACAAAATTCAGTTGTCTGAGTACAGAGAAGAGAAGTTTGATTTCCTATTTGGTCTATCATCGAGCGTCGATGTGTTAACATGTTTCTCCTGTCATATTCTCTGCAGGGCTTGAAGGATCTGTATGCGAGAGCACGGACAAATATTGGTGCGAAGAGGATGTGAGATTTCCCAACCAAGCCATTTCAGGTTGCTTGCAAAGGTCGCTTCTCAGGACAGGAAGCAACGATACAGGCCAGTACTGTATGCACTTTCAAGTGGCAGCCTTTCAAAACTGCGACAGTCCGACGGGAACCCCTGCAGTATGACTTTCTCCTTAGTGATTCGGCTTCATCAGTTACTGTTATCGGACAACAAAAACACAGAAGCCTTTGTCCCTCAGGGGTGGGTGGCTTTATGAATCGCTTGACATGAACTTAGGGCGATGGGTTCATATGCACATCCGGTTGTGCGTAATGCTACAATATTTTCTTTTGGATTTGTTGTGTATAGTTATTGTCCCCCTGCCGATCCGCTCATGAGAAACATGCTCATTTCCATAAATGAAACGATACAGTAAAATGATGTTGTTGTGGTTGGTTGAACCCAGAATTTGCAGGAAATAATTGACGAGGATGACGAGAAGCTGAAGAAACGTTAAGGAGTGGGGATGAAGATGTGTGCTCGGCCGTTGTCACTGCCCTGAAAGAGTTGAATGAACTTAACCCCAAGTGGTCGGTACATCCTCCCGGAGCTCTGAAACTTCAAAGATCAGCGGAAAGCCATGTTAAAGGAGGTGATCATGTACATTGCCAAGGGAATTCAAGTAGTATTGACATTGAGGAACTCAATCAAGGTTATCTCCCTCTGCTCTTCGGTGCTTTTTATATAGATCCTTTGCATGGTAGTTTGGTAGGATTGTGGCCCTGGCCTATCTAGTGAAAGTAGGAGAGAAGCACTTTTCTGATAATCTACTAGTTTTCCTGTCGAAGATGGATCCCGGGTTCAGCGTGTACAGAGAAAAAATGGTGGTTCGGTACCCTCTTCTGTAGAAGCACTTCGGTAAACCATACAACATGCCCGCATACTTGTCGAGCCATCCACTGAAGAAGTTTTCCTTCAGCTTGCCAAAGGCAGAGGACGTTAACAGGCTTCCGACCCGGCCTGATGGCCTATCTTGACCCTCTCCACCTCCAAGAGCTCTGTGAGCCTGTTCAGCCCGCCGTGGAGGCTGTTGCAGGACTTAATGCAGGTGCCTTAAGTTGTAGAGGGTCGGGAAATATGTGTTGATCAGATAGAAGAACCCTGCCCAGGTATCCAACAGGCTTCGGCATGTCAACATCATCAGCAGGCACCCCACTGTCCGCGACGTCATGAGCATCCATGAAGCAAAGGTCCCCTGCTGTTCATATTCACTGCCATCAGCTCTCTCCGCTGTATCTCTTCCGGGTTCCTCTTCCGCCTTACTACCTGACGGAACTTACCGTCTCGAACACCCCGGTGAATGCATTTGGTGACTTTGTCATCCTCGGCAATATTATAATAATAAATATTAATAATAATAAAACGAGCCGAGCTCGAGCTGAACTCGAACTAGAACTGTTCCTAATCGAGCCGAGCTCAAGTTTAAGAGTATTCGACCTCGACTCGACACGTTTTCATCCCTACTTATAAGCCACAACAAGGGAGGATGTCAGAGAAGGGGTCTCGGTCGGTGCTACGACGGCTGTGGGAGCTTTGTTAGTGGGGGGAACAGGGGAGGAGGTCGGGGAGACAATGTGAGGGGCAGGTGTGAAGACCACCTTTTTTATGACATGTAAAATACAGATGCAATGAAGTTTTTACCAAGCCGGGGAAGTTAAAGAGCTCCAATTCATACCTTCAACCCGTCTTCTCTAGTCCGCAGCGCCCCGTCACAGTCTCTCCCCGTACGCACATGCGCACACGTGTAAAACAACGGAGAACCTAAGCTCAATCTCATGTATGCAGTATTCAAAAGGAGTTTCATGCGTTGACCACAATCACTATTGGACACGTGTTAAGAGTCAACCCCGCTAACCCTCGCCTACGAATACATACAAATTCAACCAACCACGTATCTCTCTTGGAATAAACCGAGCCCCCCTGACCCTAATCCGTCGACATTTAAAGCCAAGCGGAACAATAACAACTCAAAGGACAGCCACACAGCTCTGTTCTTGTACCCAAAAATCGAAGCGTAAGAAGGAGCACACACCCACTGTGATTAAAAAACCAGTAAGAGAGAAAGGTTAAGAATCAAAAGCCAACATTTTGAGGGCACCCCCACGATCAGATCGTTATTAATTATTCCATCTCATACCGTCTCTTCATACCGTACCACAAACCATCATGGGAAAATTATCGGTCACGTATGAAGGACATCCACAAGAGAGGATGCGGACAAGAAATGGGGGACAGGGACGGACATACAGGGAGGGGGATGATCACGTACCTCGGATACTTCGGCCTCGTTATTTGGCGTCTTCTTCGAACCTCAATTCGCAGTCCGGTCGGATTCGCAGCTTGCCCACGCCAATCGCTTCGTCTCTAGATTACCGGAGTCACGGGTGCCTCTCCTTGGCTGTGTCTTGGAGTGAAGGACGCGCCTCGCTAAAACCCGAAAGAGCGTCTTCCCCCCTCCTCGTTTTCTTCTCAAAGAAGAAGACTTTATCACCAAAATGTGTGATTGCGGTTCTGTTATGACTCTTGTTTATCTCTTATTAGTATACTATTTTTATTATTTCTTTTGTTATAATTGTAAATTTCATTCCGTTGTAAGATCTGTATAAATAGAGGAATATTGCATATGGATATTTTTTCTGTATAATTCTCTCGTTTCCTTCGACCTCTTTCCACTTCCTTGTTTTATAATAGATTTATATTATTTTTTTTTGATAAACTCCTGGACTAAGCAAACGAGTCCTCCAATTAGTTGAGAATTACACTTGAGTCCTTACGATATATCCTCTTTAAAATTTAGAGTCTTTAGAGCAGGGGTCACCCCAGCGGAGGGAAAGAGGCGACGTACAAATTATAATGAGGTCTCCCATTTAGAAATGGTTTATGGTCAAGAACCAAATATATTTCATCTAAGAAGTTTTGGATGTGCGGTATACGTGCCAATTGCTCCATGACAACGCACAAAGACGGGACTTCAAAGGAGATTGGGGATATATCTTGGATATGAAACACCCGTCTATAATTAAATATCTTGAGCCATTGATGGGTGATTTATTTACGACACATTGACGGGTGATTGTCATTTTGATGAAATGATATTTCCAACATTAAAAGGGGAAAATAAGCACCAAGAAAAGGAAATAATATGGCGTGAATTATCATTGGCTCATTATGATCCTCGTATAAAGCAATCTGAACTCGAAGTTCAGAAAATTATTCACTTTTAAAATTTAGCAAATCAATTGTTAGATGCTTTTACTGACCCTGTGAAAGTGACAATGTCTTGTATTCTAGCTGTAAATGCTCCAGTAAGAAGTGATGTCCCTGAAGGACAACCTAGTATTGCTAATGAGCCTAAAATGCAAGTGAAACGTGGTAGACCGGTCAGTTCTAAAGATAAAAATCATCGGAAGAAAAGGAAGTAAAGGCTCAAACTGAGGAAACAATTACTCCAGAAGAGCATCCAGTTATTGAGAGTATGATTTCAGAAGAGTCACAGGTACCTGAAAATGAAGAGATCTTTATAAACTATGTTTTGACCAGGAAAAGATGGATCACGATAAAATCAACGTCGATGAAAATTTTGCATATGTTATAGCATGCGATATTGTAAATGAAGACGATGATCTTGAACTAAATTCTATTGAAGAATGCATACAAAGAAATGATTGGCCAAATGAAAAGGTGCGGTTGAAACTGAGTTAAAATCGCTCGCAAAGCAATAAAGCTTTTGGACATGTTGTCTGTACACCTGAAGGTGTAAAATAATTCGGTTATAAATAGGTATTTGTAAGGAAAAGAAATGAGAACAATGAGATTGTCAGATATAAGGCACGGCTTGTTGCCCAGGGATTCTTGTAGAGACCTAGTATTGATTAGGAGGAGACATATTCTCATGTGGTGGATGCAACAACATTTAGATTTTTGATTGGATATCAATCCATGAGAAGTTAGAGATGGGATTAATAGATGTCGTTACAACATACTTATATGATTCTCTTGAGAACGATATATACATGAAATTCCTTAAAGGATTCAAAATGCCAGAAGCATATAATTCAGATAGTCGAGACCTTTACACGGTCAACATTCTTATATTATTGCAACCACTGATGAACTCTCTGAAACAGTTGATTACCTCAATAAATAATTTGAGATGAAAGATCTCGAGAAAATAAAGTTATGTCTTGGCTTCCAGATTAAGCATTTAGAGATTGAAATTTCTATCAATCAATCTGCTTATACAATGCATCCCTTGAGTAGTCCAATGGTGGTGAGATCATTTGATATAAATAAAGACCCATTTCGACCTCGAATGAATGATGAAAAACTTAAGTAGTCTTGAAGTACCATATCTTAATGTTATTGAGACACTGATGTATCTTGCTAGTTATATTAGACTTGATATATCATTTGCAGTGAATTTATTAGCGAGACATAATTCTTCAATTGCGAGGAGACATTGAAATGGAATTAAGCATATTTTTGGTATCTTCGAGGAACTATGGACATGGGATTGTATTATCCATATATGCCTAAAACAGAATTGATTGGAACGTAGATGCATGATACCTATCTAACCATTCTGAGATCATTGCGGCTTATCTGTAAATAAGAATTCTCCAACAATTTTATACGGGGATAATGTTCCTTGTATTGCTCAATTAAGGTGGTATATCAAAAGTGATCGAACGAAACATATAACTCCAAAATTCTTTTTCACTCATGATCTTCATAAGAGTGGTGATATTGATGTTCAACAAACACATTCATCTGAAAATCTGATAGATTTATTCACAAGGCTTTGCCTACAATAATTTTTAAAAGGCTTGTGCATTAAATTGGAACACGCAAACTTGGAGATCTAAAGTAATGTTGTAAAGAGGGGAGTAAACGTACCGTACTCTTTTTGCCTTTACCATGGTTTTTCTCACAAGATTTTTCATGAAAAGGTTTTTAACGAGACAGTATCATAATGGACATTCGAGGGAGAGAATTATAAATATATTTATTGTGAATGCCATTATGACTCCTATTTATCCCTAGTTAGTATATTATCTTTATTAGTTACAATTATAAATTTCTTTCCGATGTAAGATCTATATAAATAGAGGATACGTGGATATTGATATTTTTTTTGAAATGAATAAGATATTATCTCATTTCCCTCTACGTCGCCGTTTCCTTCGACCTCCTTGTGCTTCTTTGTTTTATAATAGTTTTATATTACTATCTTTTTGATAAACTCCTGGACAAAGCAAACGAGTCCTCCAATTTAGTTGAGAATTACACTTGAGTCCTTACGATATATCCTCCTTAAAATTTAGAGTCTTTCAGAGCAGGGGTCACCCCAGCGGAGGAAATGAGGCGACGTGGATTAGGAGGAAGAGGAAAATGAGGTGGATCGCTGGAGTAGGAGGGGGAGGAGGCGTGGTGTTGGTGGTGGTAGCGGGGTAGCCGAGGTGGGAGGGAAAGACGTGTTGGTTTAAGTTTTAAGACAAGACATGGGATTGTGTGTCTGTGAGAGAGAGAGACGATGTGGTTGGAGTCTGTGAAGGTTTTAATGGAATTGCCCTCATTTGATTGTCTCTGCTGCTGCAGATGATGTGATGAATCCAGCCCTATTAACTTGCACCTCCCCCTAAGACTCTGCCAAGCTCTCCTGTTTGTTACATCACACCTCGATCGATTCGACCCTTAATTAATTTTTCCAAATATTTTATTGTAACAATGATAAAAAAATTCTTTAAGGAATGAGTTGCATATATCTCTAACATTTGATGCGAGTTTAAGGTGTCTATCTTTTGCATTAGTAAAAATGTGAGAGTTCATAAGTTTTAGAGATTGAAGATGACACCAAGATGAAGTAACGTGATGCTTCTATAGACAGACGCTGCGAGGTAGAGCTGCTTGGATGCCGGCGATATGGCAGCATTTTTCAGATGGGATCACCACCACCTGCCTCTTCTTGCTGGGACGTATCACGGAAGCATTGTTGCCCGAATCTGTAGCCTCTTAACATGGCCGGTGCCGGAACAGGCTATGATGTCCGATTCTTCCCGTGAAAGAAGCTTTAACGACTGCATTGGTCATCGGCCATACATGATGGGTGGAATCTTCAGTTACAGATATGGAAGGAAAACATCGGGAGAGCAATTGAGATGTATTCCAGTGGTAGTTGTAAAACGATGAGAAGAACTCGGGTACTGATCAACGTGTAGCCATTGTTAGATTTCCCTGGCTAGGAGAAAACTGCTAGTTAGTCGTCAATCCTTCCAAATGACATTATCAAAGTAGCCAGAGGATAGTCATCGACACTTGATCAAAGTCGATTACCCCGGAAGCCATGGCCAGCATTTGGTCTGATCTTCCAAGTATCAGTTGTTCCCATCCCCAAGCTCTTCCTACAACGACGATAAGATCCACCCGTTCTCGTATAAGGGTTGGGAAATTAAGATGCATCAAAGACAGCAAGCAGATCACAGACACTACTAACAAGTGCCTCGGAAGTCATATTAAGTTGGGTCATACATCCAAATCACAGACGCTACTAACAAGGCCATTAAAAACATTCATCTCAGACAATGTAATGTCGTCTAGGAAACATTCATATCCTCCCTGAATTATACTGATCATGTTCCAATGCCTATTGCTCGAAACCTTCATCATCATTACAATTTTAAACAATTTTTTGGAAAGAATCAATCAAGGGTCGAATCTGGGGAAGTCGTATGGATCGGACTTTGTGATATCATTCTTGTCAGGAGAGCTTGGCAGCAGCAGTCTTAGGGTGAGGTGCAAGTTAATAGGGTTTGATTCATTTTATCACATCATCATCATCATCAGAGCCAAGCCAGAGAGACATCATTTTGCTGAAAAAGTGAAAATCGTTTTTTTATTTATTTTACTTTTTCTCTCTTTTTGGGAAATTAGCTGGAAAGGTTCACTATAAACAGATGTTTCCCAATTTCACAATTCAATTCCCAAAAAAAAAAGAAAAAAATAAATAAAATAACTTTGAAGGCTTGAAAATCATCAAAATAGTTATTATATAATGGTATGTATAAATTATTCCCCCCCCCCCCCCGGTCCCCCCAAAAAAAAAGAAACTCAATAGTATTTCCAAATTTCAATTCAATAAAATAATCCCAAAAAGTAAATAGATTTTGTTGTAAAAGTTTAATTTGATTATTAGTATTTTTTGTTTTTTTGAGAAAGATAACCTTCAGACAGACTCCAACCACATCGTCTCGCTTACCTCAATCAATCCCATGTGTTGTCTTAAACACTTCTCACTTACACTTCACTTCTTTCCCTTCCACCTCAACTCAACACCCCCCCTTCCCCCCTCTAACCCGCCATGCCTCCGCCGTCGGCGATACTCCTCGTTTCCCTCTTCCTCCTAATCTCCGTCGCATCCTCCACGGGGTTGACCCCTGCCCCCCACATTGTCTCCCCGACCTCCTCCCCTGTTCCCCCCACTAGTGAACCTCCCACCGCCTCCCCCTCTCCGACCACCTCTCCTGCTGCGGCTTCCAACGCCTCCGCCCCTCGCCCGAGAGCCCCCGCGGCGTCGTCAGCGCCTCTCGACCCGAAGCAGCTCGCGGCCCTCGAGTCGCTCGACCTGATCCCGACCACCCATAACCCCTGCATCCAGCCGTCCTTCCACAACGCCACCGTCTGCGACGGTGACTCCCCCTTCCGCCACCTTATTGCCCTCCGCCTCTCCAACTGCCCGGACACCGTCACGGCCACCCTCTCTTCCGCCGCCCTCAAGGATCTCCTTACAACCCTCGAAACCCTCTTCTTCCAAGACTGCCCCTCGCTCGCCCTGCCTCCTCATTTCCTCCCCCCGGCTTCCTCTGCCCTCACCACATTCACGGCCGTCAGCTCTCTCCGCCGCATCTCTTCTGGGTTCCTCTCCCGCCTTACCAACCTGACTGAACTTACCGTGTCGAACACCCCAGTGAATGCATCCGGTGCCTTCGTCATCCTCGGCAACCTCAAAAAGATCCAATCTTTCACCCTGTCGAATGCCAACCTGACGGGGCTCTTGCCGAGGCACTGGCAGCCGAACATAACCCACATTGATCTGTCCGGGAATCAGATTAAAGGAATGATACCAGGTTCAATCACTCTCCTTGGGAACCTCCAAACCTTGGATCTCTCCTCAAATTCTCTTGATGGGGAGATCCCCGTCGAGATCGGGGACCTGATCACCCTCAAAAACCTGAGCTTGCGCGGGAATTCCCTCTCCGGGGGAGTCCCCGACACCCTGGCAGCAGTCCCGGGTTTGTTATCTGTGGATCTCAGCTCAAACCAGCTCAACGGTACAGTCCCTGGCTTCTTCACCAAGATGAAGCACCTCAAGTACTTGAACTTAGAGAGGAACAACTTCCACGGAGTCATGCCCTTCAACGAGACCTTCATCCGAGGACTGGAGGTGTTCAAGATCGGCGAGAACTCCAACTTATGTTACAACCACTCGGGTTTCATCTCCAAGACCGTTAGGCTTGGGATCGCTCCCTGCGACAAGCACGGGCTTCCGATGACTCCCCCGCCATCAAGGGACAATTCCCCATCCCCGGACGACGGCACGAGCAGCGACTACAGCGACGGGGACAGCTCTGACTCGCCGAGCAAGGGGAACAAACATCACGGTCCAAATAAGGTTGTCCTGGGTGTAGCCATTGCCTTGTGCTCCATAGTGTTCTTGATCTTATTCCTCATCTTAATGTCTAGGTGCTGTAAATGATGCAAAAGATTAGTTGGGGAGGATTAGATTAGGGAATTTGGTGAAGTTAATGATGTTGGTTTTTTGATTACTGGGTGGTCTCATGAAATTTTTTTGGTAATATGATCAGTCCCAAGGGAGATACTATAAGATACAAGGAACTACATGTTATTCAAAATGCAGTTAGTACTACTGTTGTGTTATATATTTCATTTTCTGCTTATTTGTCGTCACACAAATTTAATCTCAAATATAACCATGTGGGGTTAGGTTTAATTAAATATTTTGGACACATTGATTATGTTTCATGACAATGTTTGCCCATTTTAAATACAACTTGATCTGGGATCCTACTTGAATCAGATTAATTAAAGTTGGAAGTAGGACTAATTTAGGGTGCAAATTGACAGCCTTGCAAGCCTTTGCCCTAATATCCATGTGGTTGTTGAGTCTGATGAGCAGAGAATGTCTTGTTCTATATTTTGAGGAAAAGTTCCAACAGAGAATAGGAAAATGGGGGACTTGAGATCAACATTTATGTCTTTATACAATCCATGTGGTCTGCATTTATTGCAGTCTCAGGTCGTATAGTATTCATGTCATGGGAATATTGGGACGATGTAGGATAAGCTTTAACTGTAGACGTGCCTGAGCATAGCACAGCCTTCAGAAGGCAACATGAGCCAAGGAGAGAGCCCTAACTCGAGAACAAGAGAGATGTGATGTTCCCGGATATTGGGTTTGCCTGCAGCTTCTTGCATACGGAGTAGACATTAACGACCTTAGTCGTGTCACAGAGACAAAGAGGTTCTTGGAGGGAGTCGGAGTTGTGCACGTCCAATGAACTTATCAATTCTCGACGATGTCCAGGCAGGTTTTACCTTTTTGCCTAAAGTATGGTCAGATGTAGGAGATCGGTCTGGCTTGTGTCAAGGCATTTGGAGACATTCAATAATTTGATGGACTTTGTCATTTTTCCTCCTTGAATTATGAACACTTCTCCCCTCTCATTGAACGTCGAAAATGCCCTGCAAATATGTTGTGCTGTTAGGGCGGGCTGCCCAGTAGTCAAAAGTAATAGAGGATCGATCGTTTAAGACTTGTATGCCAGAAACAGAAGACGTATGCCTTCCACGGGTAATCCAGACCCTCTGATTCTGCAGCAGGGGTTGTGTTTTTTGGTCTTGACTGCTATGCTTTACGAGATTTTGTAGCCTTGTTCTCCTTAATTGTGGCTTGAGTTCCGACTCAATATAGATCACATCTACAGCAGCACCATCACCCCGTGCCACCACACATATCTTGTCGAGTCTTTCCAGCATATCTGCATTCGGAACTGCCCGCCGCTGATAGCACAAATGCCAGATTTAAAGCATTGGCCCATGTTGCTACAATTCATCCCGGGGGGGCTGCAAAAGTAACACCATGATAGGTGGGAGTTTCCAAGTCAGAATATCACGACAACCAACCGAACTCAGTATGAGGTATAAACTAGAACTGTCCACTCCTCATTTTGTTCAATGGTAGAAAGAAATTATACCAATTACCGATCACTTCCAAAAGGACGATGGCCCTTGGAGAAATCCCACATCACAAGCTTTGAATTGAGACCTCAGGTAATTACTACAGAAAGATGGCAGAGAAGTTGTTTTACATTAGGTAACAAAGGATGTCCATTCTAAACAAATTCAAGCCTCGAAAGTCTGATACTACTTGAATTATAAATAGACTCGGTACTTTCAAGAATTAGATCACCGTTTGGAGCTGGCTCTCCAGTATTATACAGAATAATAATCCTCATTCTGCAAGTCCAGTCATATAACATGGTTAGATGAATGGAAGAAACAATGATCACAAAATATGAGAAGAGGGGAATTTCATGAAAGTACCTTCCCAAGGTCTCCAAGGGAGAAATTGCACGCTGCTGCAAATCTAGACTAGTCAATAGAATTCCAGAGAATTTAGCAAAGCCATCTACCGACACCCAAACTTCGTCACTGATTAGACGGTGCCGGGACGCTCCCGCGAAGTGATGCAGCTGGTCACCGCCGCCTCGTGTCCCCTCAGGCATCTGGTCTAGGCAGCCCCGGCGACAGCAGCACAGTTACTGGTCTCAGCCGCATATTCAGTTAATTGGGCCTGAAGATGTTCTGCTTATATATATAAAACATCCAAGTAATAATTTCAAAAAAAAAAAAAGAATTTGTGGGTAAAATTATTGTAATGTCATTTCTAGATTCATTTAAGAAAATTGTCTCATGGGGTAATTTATATAATGTTGTAATAATTGAAAGTGTAGTAAAAGTTTTAATTCCAAACATCAATCAGGAAAAAACATTAACATCTGACCTTTTCAACATCAGACAACCTCAAAGCAACTAGAAAAAACAGTGCAATGTGGACTAAGTGAATGGCAGGGCAATTCTCCTTTGGCAGGGGTAGAAGATGGAGAAGAAGTTGGGCATTTGCATGGACATGAACAACTTCTCCCACGCATCCTGCCAATCGGAGAATCGCCCTGTTATTCACTGCCACCTCCCAGGACTTCTCGAATGCATCTTTCTTCTTCTACTTCTTCTTTGTGGTTTGTTTCGTTGGCGAGTTAGGGATCTCGGCTTCGTGCTGCGTATATATATCCTTCAATGGAAGGGGCATAATCCTTTGGATATGCCAAAGAGAACAAAAAGGGGGTTCTGATTCTCTCGACCACCCCATTCGCATTATTTCCTTTATGTTTGTTCATTGGAAAGTATCTTTGCGAGTGTTTGGTCACGATGGAGATTGATCTCGTGCGTTCGAATGAGAAAGTAGCGGCAAAAATGTTGCTTACACAGTCTTCTTCGAGGTTTTATTTCGAAAAACCTTTCCAGCATATACTCGAGAGAAATTTATGGGTTGATGTCTAACTATATGCATTCATTGCTTTGGCAGAGTCTTTCCCTAGGCATCGCATGAAACATATCGTAACAGATTCGCGAATGTAGAAATCCATGCAAGGTAGACAGAATTTCGTATTAGATTTGCACTTGTTATTGTGATATTTGTCTTATTTGTTTGCTTGGAAATGATATTCCATTAGAAGATGAATGTAGGTCACTACGACGATCCCTCGGAATGAAGCACTTGTACGACGGCATGACTATCTCGGCTAAACAATTGAAACCATGGCACATGTTACGGTTGATTCTTATCATGGTACGAGCCAGTCTTGCTTTGTGATATTCACCTACTCTTGTTTATCCGCACAAAATATCGGGATATGCCATATTAGCGCAATGAGCATCGGATATATATGCCTCTGCAATCCTCACTAATGTCATGTGCAAATGGTCCCGAATCTTAAGTCGACCTTTTGTCTAGACCAAAGAAAAAGACAGATGCGCTCTCTGTTTTGGCGTCGCGAGAGAGAATACTAACCAAACCCTTTAATGTAATCGCCAATATGATCTCACTTGCACGGAGTATTTCCGAAACCGAAACACATAATGCAAAAACAACACCTATACATGCACATGGCAGGGTCGTATCGGTATGCTGCGAATCCAAACAGCCAACTCTATTCGGCATATGCCTAAAATATTATGCCTTTGGGCGATAAACGAAAAGTTCAAAGGGAACAAAAAAATCAAAGGCATATCCAATCCAAAAAAAATGTGATGCCAAACCAGCTCAAATCTTCGAAATCACAATTTCCCACATTGATGTCAAACTTCGGGATGTTCCGTGGAATATGCCGGGCACTCGAAAGGCCTCGAAACGGGGGCGAGGATATAAATACACGAAGGGCGCGTAACGACTGTTCATTCGAAAGCAAAGAAAACCTCCACTAATAAGAAGATGGATGGAGGATTAGTTGTCGTAGAGAGCAAAGTTATATACTGTGAATTGATGCGTACGAGTGAATTACCGGGCAATTACTCCTTTGGCAGGAGGGCATGAAAATCAAATGTCAACTCAATATCAATGCCTTCGTCCGGAAAGGTATGAAAACATTTTGAACTAATTTCGCTATTTAGGTTTACATTGAACAAGCATTTATCTTTCAGATTGTTATTCAATATTTAGTAGTCTTAGTCCATAATAAACTCCAACCATTGGCTGTAGTGAGAGTAGTCCACTTAGACTTATATACAAGGCCGAACTCTTTTAACTATCCGACGTGGGACTTTGGGTTTGCACATTGAATGCAACCCTTTTCAGTCGAAAAACAGTGGAACAGAGGACCGTTGAGAAATAACTTCAAAATATAATATCCTTCCCCAAACCAATTCAATTACATCCTCTAATCTAATAGTTAGAAAGCCGGACGAATCAATGATCCTAACAATGACAATCTAGGAAAGCAGATCGTTGAAGCTCACTTTGGATGCTTTAGAAGCCCTGGGGAAACATAAAACCTGCCTCTGCAGCTCCTCTAACTTCGCAGGGTCTCCTCGAGCATTGATGACCATCTTCTCCATCACGACTGCTTCTCTCAGAAGGCCCATGACAGTGTATTTGCATCTCACTATGTCGGGAGGAGTCGCTAGGAAACCATTCACCACGATGGTCTTGAGATGATTCACCCAGGCCTTCGGTTTCAACGGCCGTCTCAAACCAAAATTTTCGTTCTGCTACATAAAATTTGGGCTTAATTCAGTCCAGGAAGAAAGAAAGAAAACCAGAGATGAAAAAAGAAACTGTGGTCTTAGAGTCATTTATGAGTCGAGCCAAGCGAACACTTACGCGTCCAAGTCCATTGATGTAGAGTACTAGCTTCTCGACATGGCAAGTGAAACTCAAAAGGCATTTCAACCCCAACATGGTGGATCCCTTAATGGAGTCGCCCAATGTAAGGTTCGGGCACCTCAGTCTCAAAACAGGGAGAGGCTTCATCAGCCGAGCACCCTGCACGGTATCAGAAAGCAAATAATAACAAACTTGATCTGATCATTTTGTGGAATTGAGATAAGGAACATTGCAAACGGAATTACGAAGAGAACTCCTAACGAAACAGCAAGGTCGCGTTATTGAAGCGGTCCAAGGAAACATATGCAGCAGGAAAAAGGGAGGTCATTACCATCATAATGTAGTTCCCGACGACGAGGCTATTGACAGAAGACAGGTCTCAAAGAAGTGGGGCGAAATACTCATAATCAGGCAAATTTGGTATTATAAAATCCAATTTAACTTCCGCCAGCAATGACACTTGATGAACACGAACCTCTCTCTTTCCATACCAAACTCCCAGAATCTGTAATGAAGAGAGGTGGGGAGCAGAAATGCCCAAACTAAGGCTGTAGAGGTGGGCTTCTTTAGCATTGACCTCGTAACTGTCGATAACCAACGCCCTCAACTTCCTTGAATCGAGCCGGATATTATTCAGACCCCAACAACGCACCAGCTCAAGTGACTCCAGAGAAGGAGTACCATTCAAGACAGAGTCCAGGAGTTCATCCGTCATCTCCACATGACCAACGCGCATAAACTTGAGCGAATACCAGCTAACACGACCGTGGAAAGGGTAAAGAAACAACCACGAACGTGCAAACTCTGGAGGGCAGGATAACTAAAGAAAAACACGGGCAGAACATAGGGGGAGTGGGACGATAGCATGTTGTCCACTAAGAAGGTAACATCTGGCAAGCGACGGGCGATGGCGGAACGGAGCCAAGAGTCAAACAATAGCTCCCTCGGACGTTCGTAATAAACGTGGCCGATGTGGAGCCTCGTGAGGAAGGAGCACTGGGAGAAGGCACCGTCCACTGAGGAACACAAGACCGGGAAATCAAGGCCGAGCCAGGAGCAAGAGTAGGAGATGGACTGGGTGTTGGTCCACAATCGGCTCCACCGTTTGGACACACCACTCGTCCTGACAATGTCTTTGATCGAGAGGAAGGAGAATATGTGTCCTATTATCGAATCCGGCAATGAGCTGAAAGCATCCTCTTCCTCCTTCGGCACTATTCTCATCCTCTTCGCACCCCAACGCCACGGCAACGAGCTCAAAACATCATCTTCCTCCTCCTTTTCCACCGACGCTTCTTCCACCACTATATTCTCATTATCTTCGCACCCCAACGCCACCGCGGCCCTCCTTCTTCTTCTGCCACTATTCCCAACCTCTTCGCACCAAAACCCCACCGCAGCTGACGGCATATTCTGTTAATGTATGCACGTATGTGCCAAGACATTTTGTAATATATGTGAATAGTTGTTAATAAAGGCAAGTATTTACTGTTTATTAATTACTTTTCTGCTCGTAATTAACTTTACGGTAAAGTCCCATAGATTGATTATTTGTCAATCTAGAATTGTCCTTGATCGGATAGATGTTTAGATGGGACATAAACATCTAGATCAACGCCGAGTATAACTAAGGTCGAGTTAGACCAAGGGATGGATGTTCAAGTTATACTCGGGGGTGCCTAAGTTTAGGGTACACTGGACACGACCCGTTTATAGAGAATACCATATATTAAGTGTCATTGGTCACTTCTCTTGTTGAACGAGTGTAACTGATCTCCTGACTTGAGACCTCCATTTATTCTATGCGTGGAGTTGTTCACTTTGATGCCGTTAAAAGCAGTCTTTAATCGGATTGTGAGTAATACGGTTATTGGGTGTGCAGTGAAGCGTAGAGAGGATAGTGTTGAGTCAATATAGGATTCATCGCTCCCTTGGATTAGAGAGTTGACATTCTGGCCTCTTGATTGAGATATTAGTGATTTTAAACACACGGCCGTGGAGGAATGTTTATCATTCAAGTTAAGATCTATTATATCTCAGAAATCAAGTAAAACGATTCATTCAGTGATGACACATAATGCACTGAACTAATCAGGATGTCGGTGAGATGAAGAGATTGAATTACACAGAAATCGGTTCAATGTGGTTTTGGTTCATAACTAATATTCTATTACGTTGGGTGGCTGAAAACTGTTGCTAGACGGTTACCTCAGTCTGTGTATGGATATACATTGCCTTCGTATATAGAACCTAGAGGGTCGCACGCAAAAGCACGTAGACACGGACATTGTTGTTGAATTCTAATGGATATTAGAATTATAAATTTTCAGAATTAGAATTTGTTGGACTACAAATTTATTCTGAAATATTCGGAAGCAATAAATCCTAGTGTTGGATTTAAGTTGATTAAATATGTTCAAGTTGTAGGTATTATTATTATTATATTATATTATATTAATATATTATTATTTTATTACTATTATTACAAGTTACGTGGCTAAGGCTATTTGCCTAATTAAAACAAAATCCTAGCATTGCTACGTGGGTGAGCTAGGTTTGCTACGTGCTGTTAGGAAATTAAAAACAATTGTTTAATACAATAGATTTGACAATGGCGGTTCGTGTGGCCTGCGAAGCCCATGCCCATGCCAAAGTAAATTGGCTATTTAAGGAGACATTCAGCCACAGAAAAGAAAGGGGATCTGGCTGAAAAAGAAAAAAACGTAAGGCTTCCAAGAATAGTAAAATCAACGAGATCTCCGAGGACTAGCATCAAGAGGAGGAGATCGTTATATTCGTGTCGCGTGTGCGTGGATACTTCTAAAGGAGTCACGTTTGGGACTCTTGAAGCTCGCATCCGCAACAACGAGGTATGTTTTATTTAACGTTTTTATTCGATTTATACGTATCACAAGATTCGGGACTGTGTTTCGGACAGTATTTTTTGAAACGAGCTTCCGCTGCGCCCGATGGAAACCCATCAGTGGTATCCGAGCTATTTGTGATCGTATCGTATAAATCGTATTTTACGTTAAATCAAGTTTTAAGCAATATTTTTCTTTACAGTGTATGCTATATTTTGAATTGTTATTGCTTCGTTAGCTTATTTCTTATTACAATTACGATATGACGAGACACTGTAATCAAAACTATGTTAAGTTAAAGTGTTAACTGTAATAAGTATAAGATAAATTTGATCTGTCCAATTATAATTGATTTTGATGTGTTAACGCATCAAGTTTTGTAAATTATAAAATTGGACAGATGCTTAAATAATAATTACGTGGGTTGATGAAGTAAATGGGCCGAAGTCAAATTGAACTAATCCAATAGTAATTGTTTAGAGTTAATTCTCCAAGTCTTATTAGAAGGCCCATAAGTAAAAACAATTAGCCCAACTTAATATAGGGCTTAGAAAATAAAATGCCAAAAGTATTTTAGATTTTAAAAGGGTTGCCCCACAAGTATTATAATTCATCGTGGGATGGCTCCAATGTTAAATTCGGCAAAGTTTTAAATTGTCGAGAGAAAACAGGAACAATGGGCTAGAATAAAATAACTAAGCCCATTAATGTATAAGTGAGACAATTAATTAAAATCCCCTGAATATTAAGTCTAAGTTTTATTTGCCCTCCATCAATGATAATGAAAATAGTCGATGTACTTCGTGAGTCGGTACAGCTCAGCTGTGGGCTTGTGTTAGTATAGTTGTAGTTTTTCATAATTTATTGATGGGTCGACTTAACTCAGATTAATTGATTTGTTAGCTCAGCTAAGGTCAATTGATTTGATGGGCAGAGGGTTTAAGAAAATATTAACCCAAGTTAAGAATACCGATGGTTACATGGATTTGTGACTGGCGAGTAGTGCCTACTTAACGACTATGGTGTGTAGGTACAGCTCAGTTGTGTGCATACTATAGGATTTGAGTATTCGGTCCCGCTAGGAATTATTACCAACTAATTCTCGAGCTTAATAGTGGGGGCTATTAGGTTTGAATAAAATAGTGGGAGTTTATAAAAGTCCTTTATATAACTATTCACAAATAATGATTTAAAATTTTATTTGCTGTAGATGTCGACAAACCTTTCGCTGCGAAGTATTTTGGAGAAAGAAAATATCCTCCAAGGACCGAATTACCTGGACTGGTATCGTAAGCTCAAGATTGTACTGAAACAAGAAAGAAAGTTTCATGTACTAGATTTTGAGCCACCAGCAGTGCCAAATGCAGACACTTCAGAAGCAGATCGAATCATCTATGACCATTATGTGGAAGATGCCATTGATGTGCAATGTCTCATGTTATCTGCAATGTCTCCAGAGTTGCAGAAGCAACATGAGAATATGAGCGCTAGGGATATTGATATCCATTTGCGCGAGCTCTTCCAAGAAAGTGCACGGACTGAGAGATTTGAAATCTCTCGAGCGTTTTTCGGGATGAAATTGCAGGAAGGGAACCCTGTCGGGCCTCATGTACTCAAGATGATAGGGTACATAGAAAAGCTCGCAAGTTTGGGCTCCAAGATGGATACTCATTTGGCTGTTGATGCCATTTTGTGTTCCCTGCCTCCATCGTTTGCTCCGTTCGTGATGAACTTTAATATGAACAACATGGAGAATAGTCTTGCCGATCTGTTGACCATGCTCAAGACAGTAGAGAAATACATGAAATAGAAAACTGTTTCAAATGCAATGTTGGTGAGAAATACCAACAAGAGAATGAGCAAGGGGAAGTTCAACCCCAAGGTCAAGAAATCAAAGATGTCTGCTTATCGGGCCAAAAGCCCAAACTGAAGAAAGGCCAACAGATTCCCCAATCTGATGAGAAGGAAGCTATATGCTTTCACTGTGGCAAGAAAGGCCACTGGAAGAAGAATTGCTACCTCTTTCAAAAGAAAAATACTAGTGGGGCAGATGCTTCAGGTATTTTTATGATTGAATGCAATTTTTCTGTTTCATCCTCATGGGTCCTAGATTCAGGATGTAGTTCTCATATCTGTGTGGACCTGCAGGGACTAAGTGAATGCAGACGGTTGTCCAAGGGCGAGATGGACCTACGAGTGGCTAATGGAGCAAGAGTAGCTGTATTAGCTGTAGGGACTTATAAAATAAGTTTGCCCATGAAACTAGAAAACTGTTGTTATGTTCCAAGTTTTTCTAAGAACATCATCTCGGTGTCCAGTTTAGACACCAAGGGCTTTGTGTTTGAATTTAAGGACAAGAAGTGTTCCTTTTATCTAGATGATGTTTTCTATGGATATGGATCTTTAAACAATGGTTTGTATGTTTTAAACTTACATGAGCCGGTACATTGCATCGAGAATAAGAAACAGAAATCGTGTGACTCAAACCCAACTTACCTTTGGCATTGTAGACTTGGTCATATAAACGAGAAGCGCATTGCTAAGTTACTCAATGATGGGTATTTGGATTCATTTGAATTAGAATCCATAGATACATGCGAAGCTTGTTTACAAGGAAAGATGACCAAGAAGCCTTTTTCCAAGATTGGAGAAAGAGCGAATGAACTGCTAGAACTCATACACAGTGATGTGTGTGGACCATTGTCAGTTCAGGCCAGAGGAGCTTATATCTACTTCGTGACTTTTACCGATGATTTTAGCAGATATGGATATATCTATTTAATGCGGCAAAAGTCAGAAACTCTTGAAAAGTTTAAGGAGTTTAAGAATGAAGTAGAAAACCAACTTGACAAGAAGATTAAGATCCTTCGAAGTGATCGAGGGGGCGAGTATCTTAGTCAAGAATTCATTGATTACCTCAAGGAGTGTGGCATAATTTCACAACTTACACCTCCTCGAACGCCAGAGTGGAATGGTGTTTCAGAAAGGAGAAACCGCACACTCATGGATATGGTTAGATCAATGATGAGTTATGCAAGTCTTCCATTGTCATTTTGGGGCTATGCCTTAGAAACGGCAGCATACATGCTTAACCGAGTTCCAACCAAAGCTGCAGATAAGACACCATATGAGTTATGGTTTGGCAAGAAACCAATTTTGTCTTATCTCAAAGTATGGGGTTGCGATGCTTATGTGAAGAACGATAGTTCTGATAAGCTTGCAGGAAGATCCATCAAGTGTATGTTTGTAGGTTATCCCAAAGAAACAAAGGGATACTATTTTTATCTTCCAAGTGAGCACAAAGTTATTATTGCTCGATATGCTACCTTCTTAGAAAGAGAATTTATTTCTAAAAGAGGTAGTGGGAGTAAAATAAGTCTGGAAGAAGTTTCAGACACTACAGACGGGTTGGAAAATGAACAGTTGGATATGGAGATAGTACCACAAGTACAAGTGACTCCATTACCAGAACCTGTTCAAGAAACGCAAGATATACGTAAGTCTACGAGAGCACATCGAGAACCCGAGAGATATGGGTGGATTATAACACAATATGAGGATGTACTACTCGTCGAGAACGACGAACCGTTGACTTATGAGGAAGCAGTTGCTTCAATAGATTCCGAGAAATGGCTAGATGCCATGAATTCCGAAATGGACTCCATGTATACCAACCAAGTTTGGGAGTTAGTAGATGCACCAATTGGGGTAAAACCTATTGGATGCAAGTGGGTCTTCAAGAAGAAGATCGACATGGATGGGAATGTTAATACCTATAAAGCAAGGCTAGTGGCAAAAGGTTTCACTCAACGTCAAGGGATCGACTATGAGGAAACATTTTCGCCAGTTGCAATGCTGAAGTCTATTCGGATTTTACTTGCTATTGCAGCTTACAAGAATTACGAGATCTGGCAAATGGATGTTAAAACTGCTTTCTTAAACGGAAAGCTAGATGAGGAAGTGTACATGGTACAACCTCCTGGTTTTATAACGTCCGAGAATACAGATAAAGTATGTAAGATGAAGAGATCCATTTATGGATTAAAGCAAGCTTCTCGGAGCTGGAATATAAGATTTGATGAAGCAGTTAAGGATTTTGGCTTCATCAAGAATCTAGATGAACCTTGCGTTTACAAAAGGGTTAGTGGGAGCAGTATTGTCTTCCTAGTGCTGTATGTTGATGATATACTTCTTGTTGGAAATGATAAGTTCAGCCTAGAATCTACTAAAGATTGGCTGAATAAGTGTTTTGCAATGAAGGATCTTGGGGAAGCAACTTATATCTTAGGTATTAGAATATACCGAGATAGACAAAGAAGACTGCTAGGGTTAAGTCAAAGTACATATATTGACAAAGTACTAAAGAGATTCAATATGCAAGATTCCAAGAGAGGATTCTTGCCTATGTCACATGGTATACAACTCTCCAAGGCGATGTGTCCACAGACACTAGAGGAGAGAAATAGAATGAGTAAGATACCATATGCTTCGGCTATTGGATCCATCATGTATGCCATGATATGTACAAGACCTGATGTATCGTACGCTTTGAGCATGACAAGTAGATATCAGGGTGATCCTGGAGAGGGTCATTGGACAACAGTCAAAACTATCCTCAAGTATCTAAGAAGAACAAAAGATATGTTCTTGGTCTATGGAGGAGATGAGGAATTGGTTGTCAGAGGATATACTGACGCCAGTTTCCAGACAGATCGTGACGATCTGAAATCTCAGCTGGGTTACATATTTTGTCTAAATGGAGCAGCTGTTTGCTGGAAAAGTTCAAAGCAAGAAACAGTTGCGGATTCTACAGCAGAGTCCGAGTACATAGCAGCTTCAGAAGCAGCAAAAGAAGCTGTTTGGATCAAGAATTTTATGACAGAACTTGAAGTGGTTCCTAGTAGTCATGGTCCAGTTCTGTTATACTGTGACAACAATGCTGCCATAGCACAGGCAAAGGAACCAAGGTCTCACCAGCGATCTAAGCATGTACTGCGGAAATATCACATCCTCAGAGAAATAGTTCAGAGGGGTGATGTGTTGGTAAGTAAAGTAGACACTAGCGAGAATATCGCAGATCCACTCACTAAGGCCTTACCTCAGCAGAAACATGAGTCCCATGTGAGGGGCCTAGGACTGAGAGTTCATAGTGCTTGGCAATAGTGCAAGTGGGAGATTGTTAGTGTGTGCACGTATGTGCCAAGACATTTTGTAATATATGTGAATAGTTGTTAATAAAGGCAAGTATTTACTGTTTATTAATTACTTTTCTGCTCGTAATTAACTTTACGGTAAAGTCCCATAGATTGATTATTTGTCAATCTAGAATTGTCCTTGATCGGATAGATGTTTAGATGGGACATAAACATCTAGATCAACGCCGAGTATAACTAAGGTCGAGTTAGACCAAGGGATGGATGTTCAAGTTATACTCGGGGGTGCCTAAGTTTAGGGTACACTGGACACGACCCGTTTATAGAGAATACCACATATTAAGTGTCATTGGTCACTTCTCTTGTTGAACGAGTGTAACTGATCTCCTGACTTGAGACCTCCATTTATTCTATGCGTGGAGTTGTTCACTTTGATGCCGTTAAAAGCAGTCTTTAATCGGATTGTGAGTAATACGGTTATTGGGTGTGCAGTGAAGCGTAGAGAGGATAGTGTTGAGTCAATATAGGATTCATCGCTCCCTTGGATTAGAGAGTTGACATTCTGGCCTCTTGATTGAGATATTAGTGATTTTAAACACACGGCCGTGGAGGAATGTTTATCATTCAAGTTAAGATCTATTATATCTCAGAAATCAAGTAAAACGATTCATTCAGTGATGACACATAATGCACTGAACTAATCAGGATGTCGGTGAGATTAAGAGATTGAATTACACAGAAATCGGTTCAATGTGGTTTTGGTTCATAACTAATATTCTATTACGTTGGGTGGCTGAAAACTGTTGCTAGACGGTTACCTCAGTCTGTGTATGGATATACATTGCCTTCGTATATAGAACCTAGAGGGTCGCACGCAAAAGCACGTAGACACGGACATTGTTGTTGAATTCTAATGGATATTAGAATTATAAATTTTCAGAATTAAATTTGTTGGACTACAAATTTATTCTGAAATATTCGGAAGCAATAAATCCTAGTGTTGGATTTAAGTTGATTAAATATGTTCAAGTTGTAGGTATTATTATTATTATATTATATTATATTAATATATTATTATTTTATTACTATTATTACAAGTTACGTGGCTGAGGCTATTTGCCTAATTAAAACAAAATCCTAGCATTGCCACGTGGGTGAGCTAGGTTTGCTACGTGCTGTTAGGAAATTAAAAACAATTGTTTAATACAATAGATTTGACAACGGCGGTTCGTGTGGCCTGCGAAGCCCATGCCCATGCCAAAGTAAATTGGCTATTTAAGGAGACATTCAGCCACAGAAAAGAAAGGGCATCCGGCTGAAAAAGAAAAAAACGTAAGGCTTCCAAGAATAGTAAAATCAACGAGATCTCCGAGGACTAGCATCAAGAGGAGGAGATCGTTGTATTCGTGTCGCGTGTGCGTGGATACTTCTAGAGGAGTCGCGTTTGGGACTCCTGAAGATCGCATCCGCAACAACGAGGTATGTTTTATTTAATGTTTTTATTCGATTTATACGTATCACAAGATTCGGGACTGTGTTTCGGACAGTATTTTTCGAAACGAGCTTCCGCTGCGCCCGGTGGAAACCCATCAGTGGTATCCGAGCTTATTTGTGATCGTATCGTATAAATCGTATTTTACGTTAAATCAAGTTTTAAGCAATATTTTTCTTTACAGTGTATGCTATATTTTGAATTGTTATTGCTTCGTTAGCTTATTTCTTATTACAATTACGATATGACGAGACACTGTAATCAAAACTATGTTAAGTTAAAGTGTTAACTGTAATAAGTATAAGATAAATTTGATCTGTCCAATTATAATTGATTTTGATGTGTTAACGCATCAAGTTTTGTAAATTATAAAATTGGACAGATGCTTAAATAATAATTACGTGGGTTGATGAAGTAAATGGGCCGAAGTCAAATTGAACTAATCCAATAGTAATTGTTTAGAGTTAATTCTCCAAGTCTTATTAGAAGGCCCATAAGTAAAAACAATTAGCCCAACTTAATATAGGGCTTAGAAAATAAAATGCCAAAAGTATTTTAGATTTTAAAAGGGTTGCCCCACAAGTATTATAATTCATCGTGGGATGGCTCCAATGTTAAATTCGGCAAAGTTTTAAATTGTCGAGAGAAAACAGGAACAATGGGCTAGAATAAAATAACTAAGCCCATTAATGTATAAGTGAGACAATTAATTAAAATCCCCTGAATATTAAGTCTAAGTTTTATTTGCCCTCCATCAATGATAATGAAAATAGTCGATGTACTTCGTGAGTCGGTACAGCTCAGCTGTGGGCTTGTGTTAGTATAGTTGTAGTTTTTCATAATTTATTGATGGGTCGACTTAACTCAGATTAATTGATTTGTTAGCTCAGCTAAGGTCAATTGATTTGATGGGCAGAGGGTTTAAGAAAATATTAACCCAAGTTAAGAATACCGATGGTTACATGGATTTGTGACTGGCGAGTAGTGCCTACTTAACGACTATGGTGTGTAGGTACAGCTCAGTTGTGTGCATACTATAGGATTTGAGTATTCGGTCCCGCTAGGAATTATTACCAACTAATTCTCGAGCTTAATAGTGGGGGCTATTAGGTTTGAATAAAATAGTGGGAGTTTATAAAAGTCCTTTATATAACTATTCACAAATAATGATTTAAAATTTTATTTGCTGTAGATGTCGACAAACCTTTCGCTGCGAAGTATTTTGGAGAAAGAAAATATCCTCCAAGGACCGAATTACCTGGACTGGTATCGTAAGCTCAAGATTGTACTGAAACAAGACAGAAAGTTTCATGTACTAGATTTTGAGCCACCAGCAGTGCCAAATGCAGACACTTCAGAAGCAGATCGAATCATCTATGACCATTATGTGGAAGATGCTATTGACGTGCAATGTCTCATGTTATCTGCAATGTCTCCAGAGTTGCAGAAGCAACATGAAAATATGAGCGCTAGGGATATTGATATCCATTTGCGCGAGCTCTTCCAAGAAAATGCACGGACTGAGAGATTTGAAATCTCTCGAGCGTTTTTCGGAATGAAATTGCAGGAAGGGAACCCTGTCGGGCCTCATGTACTCAAGATGATAGGGTACATAGAAAAGCTCGCAAGTTTGGGTTCCAAGATGGATACTCATTTGGCTGTTGATGCCATTTTATGTTCCCTGCCTCCATCGTTTGCTTCGTTCGTGATGAACTTTAATATGAACAACATGGAGAAGAGTCTTGCCGATCTGTTGACCATGCTCAAGACAGCAGAGAAATACATGAAACAAAAGACTGTTTCAAATGCAATGTTGGTGAGAAATACCAACAAGAGAATGAGCAAGGGGAAGTTCAACCCCAAGGTCAAGAAATCAAAGATGTCTGCTTATCGGGCCAAAAGCCCAAACTGAAGAAAGGCCAACAGATTCCCCAATCTGATGAGAAGGAAGCTATATGCTTTCACTGTGGCAAGAAAGGCCACTGGAAGAAGAATTGCTACCTCTTTCAAAAGAAAAATACTAGTGGGGCAGATGCTTCAGGTATTTTTATGATTGAATGCAATTTTTCTGTTTCATCCTCATGGGTCCTAGATTCAGGATGTAGTTCTCATATCTGTGTGGACCTGCAGGGACTAAGTGAATGCAGACGGTTGTCCAAGGGCGAGATGGACCTACGAGTGGCTAATGGAGCAAGAGTAGCTGTATTAGCTGTAGGGACTTATAAAATAAGTTTGCCCATGAAACTAGATAACTGTTGTTATGTTCCAAGTTTTTCTAAGAACATCATCTCGGTGTCCAGTTTAGACACCAAGGGCTTTGTTTTTAAATTTAAGGACAAGATGTGTTCCTTTTATCTAGATGATGTTTTCTATGGATATGGATCTTTAAACAATGGTTTGTATGTTTTAAACTTACATGAGCCGGTACATTGCATCGAGAATAAGAAACAGAAATCGTGTGACTCAAACCCAACTTACCTTTGGCATTGTAGACTTGGTCATATAAACGAGAAGCGCATTGCTAAGTTACTCAATGATGGGTATTTGGATTCATTTGAATTAGAATCCATAGATACATGCGAAGCTTGTTTACAAGGAAAGATGACCAAGAAGCCTTTTTCCAAGATTGGAGAAAGAGCGAATGAACTGCTAGAACTCATATACAGTGATGTGTGTGGACCATTGTCAGTTCAGGCCAGAGGAGCTTATACCTACTTCGTGACTTTTACCGATGATTTTAGCAGATATGGATATATCTATTTAATGCGGCAAAAGTCAGAAACTCTTGAAAAGTTTAAGGAGTTTAAGAATGAAGTAGAAAACCAACTTGACAAGAAGATTAAGATCCTTCGAAGTGATCGAGGGGGCGAGTATCTTAGTCAAGAATTCATTGATTACCTCAAGGAGTGTGGCATAATTTCACAACTTACAACTCCTCGAACGCCAGAGTGGAATGGTGTTTCAGAAAGGAGAAACCGCACACTCATGGATATGGTTAGATCAATGATGAGTCATACAAGTCTTCCATTATCATTTTGGGGCTATGCCTTAGAAACGGCAGCATACATGCTTAACCGAGTTCCAACCAAAGCTGCAGATAAGACACCATATGAGTTATGGTTTAGCAAGAAACCAAATTTGTCTTATCTCAAAGTATGGGGTTGCGATGCTTATGTGAAGAACGATAGTTCTGATAAGCTTGCAGCAAGATCCATCAAGTGTATGTTTGTAGGTTATCCCAAAGATACAAAGGGATACTATTTTTATCTTCCAACTATTTTTATCTTTATGGATACTCGAACTGCCCACCTTATTTGCAAGGCCTTGACCAGTTCGCTTGAAGTTTTTTTTAGATTGATTTGAGTAATGCTTAAAGTATTTTTAGATTTAATGGAGTAATGCTTGAGGTTTTTTTAGATTGATTAGAGTAATACTAAGGCTTTTTTAGATTAATTGAAGTAATGTGGTTGATTTAATGTAAAAGTGTCCATGGAATCGGTACCATAACCGGTACCATAACCGGCGAGTTGGATCTTGGGTAGTTCTTTTCTAGGTTCTAAAAATAAGGAACTTGTAATAATATAGTAGGTTAGAGGTTCCACATCTGGAACCTACAACTTTGGAACCTGCTCACCCCTAGTTATACGTATCTGGTAGCCCCATTTTTAATTAATTAATTTATTTATATTGATCATTGGGCTTTGTGGACGGGAAAAAATTGCGAAATTGGGTATATAGTTTTGAAATTACAGAAAATATTGCCTCGGAGTCTAACTTTATAAGTCCCTGTTCCAAAAAAAAAAAAAAAAAAAAAATAAACTCGAACTTCTAACATCCCGGGGTATTAATTCCATAATTTGAAACTATCGGCCTTATTTTACAAATTTTTTCCCCACCTAACACTATTTTAGAACTTTCCTCCGGAATCTTTAGAAGATGTGTGAAATATACTACGTTTATAAAAAGCTTGATCCAATGTCTTTTGAAGATTAGCAAAGAACATCGTGATTTTCAAAGCAACGTCTTCATGAATATTTTTCAATATATATGAGATAAATTAAATAAAGTTTTCATAATAACCATTAATAAAACAAATTAAAACCAAGTCCTTCATATAAAACTATTCTTGTTAGATTTTTTAGGTATTATGATATATTTGAAAAAATCACGTGATTAAAGAACAAAATTTTAAAGAAGTGATGCAAATCTCTTGATCAATTTGAAATGTGGATCTATATTCTTTGAAATAGATTCAATAATTATATCAAAGAAAACATAGTATAATTTAAATTATGAGTACAATAACTTGATATGGCATGTGAGATTGTAGTGAGTTTCACGTACAAGTTGGAGGCACGAAAGGAGCTTGGCTAAAATGATCTCAGAAGTGACCCTTATCCATATTATTTATCAGTTTAGATTAACGTAGACTTAACGATTGCCCTCATAGATGGGCCTATACTTCCTTCTTGTCATGGGAATCTCTCCTTGGGCCAAAGTTAATTTAGGCCTATAATAGTTTGTCATGTCAACAGTGTCGATGACATATGAGTTCAGGTAATGAAATGAGGATGTCACGAGCTGTCCCGACTACTTAATGTTTGCCGGTAGGTGAAGGTAGGACTGGTAATTTGAGACACGTAAACGCTAATACGGACACGACACAACACGGACATATTGTTTCCAGTTACGGGTTTTAAAAAGTCAAACACGATTATATATTTGTTAGCTAATAGGTCATGATTGGTTTATATTATATAGTTTAAAAATTATTTATATTAGTGACCGAATGACGGGAATATCCACGCCGTGTCCTTTACTATAAACGATAAGGACTCAACCCGAAAACACTTCTTTTTGCGCGGGAAACAGTTTCGAAGGTAAGAAGAAGAGTCTCCCAGTCGTTGTTTAGTCGACATTATGTTTGGTTGTTTTAGTTAAACCTCATACGGTTGGAAGGTTTCAAGGGAAGGTCTTAGTTTAGTTTGACAAAAAATTATTTCCATTAGATGTAATTGCTTACATCACACACATGGGGTTAAGGTTAATGTTGGATTAGGTTGGTCCTCCGAACTCAGTCGTCTCGAAAATGGCCGGCCACGAGCGGATTGAAGCAACGGAGTCGGAATCGTGCCGAGTCTGCAAACGGGAAACCAAACCTTGTGTTTTAGTTAAAGAGATTGAGGCTCGAAAGTGAAACCAAACCCTTGGTTCCCTACCACATTTTACCCTGTTCTTAATTAAATAATTCTCACACCAAGTAACTTGCATTTTTTTATTATCAAGAAACTTAATAACAATAGTATTTTTACAAAACTACTAGGATTTATAGCATAATTTATCGCTTTATCTAGGATCGGTCTAAATTTTCGGCATGTGTGAAAAGCTACACCATAATGATAATTCCAAGTATAAAATGTTAAGCAACACCTTACCTCTGTTCAGCACTTTATTCCGAAACAATCGGTAAAATATTTCACGAAACGAGACAAGGAATTTTAAAATTAGATAAATAATGATCGAAAAACGCTGTTTAGAAAGTTAAGTTCGGCTTCTTAAGAAAATAGTCTTTCGAAACACCGAGTTTCACATGCCGATTTCCTTTAGGAACCGAACGTGGCTTTCTAAACTCCGAATTAAAGACATTATTTGTCAAATTTTAAAAATACTAGCTCAATTTCGCGAAATATTTCTTTACGCAATCGGAGCATTAAAGTACTCTCTGTAAATACCAAAGAGAGAAAAGAAAGTCATGCAATGCCCCTTAAGTGCCTTAAGCTAGAAGCAAATTTTTTTTATTTATGCCAAGTTTATGAGCTCGAAAGTGTTGAAGGTAATTTATGATCAATATTAATGGGTATTGAATTTAGTAATGGAAAAGTCATTTAAGTGGGTCATTAAAGCAGGTATTAAATATGTCATTAAATATGTCGGTTTCTATTGTCTTTTGGTTTTCCTACTCCTCCCTATATATAAAGGGACGTGTAGACATTTCTTGTATGAATGAATGAAAAAGAGAAAGTTTAAACAAAGAGAAATTGTAGCCAAAACACTCCTCGTAGGTGCAGCGGCTCTAGAGAAGGTTTCCTCTCTCCTACAGAAGGTCGTCGGCAGTACATAACTTACGTTCTACTAGCACCTTCTCCCTTCCTATCCAATCCTTTCAAACATAACCCCCAATAAATTTGGTATCAGAGCGCAGAAGGTCATGTTTGCATCCGCTGGCAACATGTTCTTCATCTTTTCTCCTAACCAAATCCCCATCTTCGACGGTGAGCACTTCGACTCTTTTAGTTCTCAAATGGAGACAATTTTCCTTACGTAAAATCTGTGGAAACTTGTGGAGGAAGGCTACGAAGAAGTTCCAGAAGGAATCTCTCTCCCAGAAGGTGACAACACTTCCATAGAAGGTGTCATCAACCCCACAGAAGATGAGCCGAAGGCGTACAAGGAGAACGTCATGAAGAATGCCATGGCTCTACGGATTCTACAATAATTCGTGAGCAAAACCATCTACCCAAGGATATTCGGCCTAAAGAAGGTGAATGAAGCGTGGGAAGTCCTAAAGAAGGAGTTCAAAGGGTCACAGAAGGTGATCTCTATAAAGCTGCAGAATCTTTGGAGAGACTTCGACAATCTATCCATAAAAGACGCAGAAAACGTCAAAGACTACTTCTCAAGGATCGTAGAGATCCTCAATCAATTGAAGAGTTGCGGAGAAGTCGTCCCAGATCGAAAAGTCATGGATAAAATCCTCAGAAGTTTGCCACAAAAGTTTGAGCATGTCGTAACAGTGACTGAATAGATGAAGGATCTTGCAGAAGTTTCCATCTATGAATTGATGAGAAACGGGTCAGCAAGTACACAACTCCAGTGGAGCAAGTATTTCAAGCGAAGTTGAATGTTTATGAGGAGAAGCAAGAGCGTTCTGGAAAAAACAGAAGGTCCTACGGTAGAGGACGTGGAGGCGGGTCTCGTGGCAGAGGCAGATGCTATGTAGAAGGATGACCAGAAGGTCGGCACAAAAGCGGTCATGGAGAAGTAGAAGTAGGATGCCGCATCTGCAAAAAGAATAATCAAGAAACAAAAAATTGTCATTTTCGATGCAGGAGATGCAAGTTCCCAACTCATTGAGATCGTAATTGCTGGTACAAATATAAAAGAGCAGAAGAATGAACAGAAGAATGAGGACAGAAGCTCGGTAAATTTCTCTAAGGAAGATGAACCTTCTAAAGGTTTCTATTCTTCCTCTAACACCGTGCAAGATATGAATGAGATATGGTTCCTCGATAGTGGGTGTAGTAACCATGTCACAGGAATCAAGAAGAACTTTGTGGAGCTTGATGAGAAATACAACTCTCTCTTGGAACTTGGAGATAGCAAGAAGTTAAAGATAGAAGGTAAATGTGCTGTTTCAGTTTTCAGTGCAGAAGGTCAACAAAAGAGGATGCACGATGTCTTCTACACTCCAGAAATCGCACAGAACCTAGTAAGTGTGGGACAGATGATGAAAAATGGCTACAAGTTGGTTTTTGCAGAAGGTCAATGTGAGATAACAGACAGAAACGGACAGAAGGTTGCGGTCGTGAAGATGACGTCCAACAATTTGTTCCCGTTAAAGATGACTCCTTGCAGCAATGTGGTTCTCAAAACTGAGGTTGTAGATGATTCTCATCTTTGGCATCTCAGGTATGGACATTTGAATAGGAAAGGTCTAGCTTTACTAAAGCAGAAGAATATGGTGATAGGACTACCTTCTATACAAGCTGCAGAAGGTGACGTCTGTGAAGGATGTGTCTTCAGAAAGCATCATCGTCTTCCATTCCCAAACACATCATGGAGAGCTCAAGCCCCTCTCGAGCTGGTTCATGCGGATATTTGTGGACCGACTCAGACTCCGTCTCTCGGTAACAGAAGATACTTTCTATTGTTGGTAGATGATTCAACTAAAATGATTTGGATTTATTTTCTTGAGAGAAAGTCAGATGCTTTCACCACCTTTATGAAGTTCAAAGCACTTGCAGAGAATCAAAGTGGATATAAGATTAAGACCTTGAGGACAGATCGCGGAGGAGAGTTTCTGTCAAGACCATTCTTGGACTATTGCCAACAGAAGGGGATACAAAGGCAGTTAACTGTGCAGTATTCTCCTCAGCAAAATGGAGTCGCAGAAAGAAAGAACAGAACCATAGTGGAGATGGCCAGAAGCATGCTAAAGGGCAAAGGTCTACCCAACAAGTTTTGGGCAGAAGCTGTTAACACATCTGCCTACCTTTTGAACAGATCCCCTACAAAAGCAGTTAGGGACAAGACACCATATGAAGCGTGGTAAATCATTTGAAAGTATTTGGGTGTATTGGATATGCACTTACACCTTCTCAAGGAAGAGAAAAGTTTGATGAGAAAGGTGAGAAGTTGATTTTTATCGGATATAGTGATGAATCGAAGGGATATCGTCTTTATAATCCGAATACTGACAAGTTAATTCTGTCAAGAGATGTTATCTTTGATGAACATACAGATTGGAAGTGGCAGGAAGAGTCTTCTATGACTCAGATTTTCCAATATACAGAAACAGTAACAGAAGCATCTGTACAGAATCCTATCAGGACAACAGAAGCAGTAGCAGAAGTTACAGTACAGAATCCCATCGGAACAACAGAAGCTAGTTCCTCTAAAACCATTCCAAAAGCGAAGGGTCCCATTGGAGATACACCACCAAGGAAGTATCGATCATTCACTGAAATTTATGAGCAAGCTAACTTTGCTCTTGCTGCATTTGAGCCACAGAACTTTGAGGAGGCAGCCAAAGAAGAAAAATGGAGAAATGCCATGAAGGAGGAGATGACTTCTATAGAGAAGAATGACACATGGTCATTAGTCGATTTTCCAGAAGGAAAAGAAGTTATCGGCTTGAAGTGGGTCTATAAGACTAAGTATAATGAAGATGGAAGCGAGCAGAAGCATAAAGCTCGCATCTTATCAAAAGGATATACACAGAAGCTTGGTGCTGATTTTACAAAATCTTTTGCTCCTGTAGAAAGGTTGGAAACAATCCGTGTTGTTCTAGCTATTGTAGCATAGAAGGAGTTTGAAGTATTCCAGCTTGATGTCAATTCGGCATTTCTGAATGGAGTATTAGAAGAAGAAGTCTACATAGAACAACCACAAGGATTCGTGATGAAAGGCACAGAAGACAAAGTCTACAGACTGCATAAGGCTCTATATGGTTTGAAGCAAGCACCAAGGGCGTGGAATTGCAGAATTGATTCCTATCTACAAAAGAAAGGATTCTCCAGAAGCTCAGTAGAACCTTCGTTATACATACAGAAGGTTGGTCCTGATTTTCTAATAGCATGTCTTTATGTGGATGACTTGATCTACACTAGCACCAGCAGAAGCTTGCTGCAGAAGTTCAAGGAAGCCATGATGGAAGAATTTGAGATGACAGATCTTGGCTTGATGAAGTACTTTCTCGGACTTCAAGTGAAGCAGAAGAAAGGAGAGATTTTCATTTCTCAAGAGAAGTACATAGCAGATCTATTGAAGAAATTCCGTATGGAAAATGCAAAGCCAATTTCTATACCAATGTCACTCAATGAGAAGTTACAGAAGGAGGATTCTACAAAAGGCTTTGATTCGAAGATCTACAGAAGTCTGGTTGGTTTTCTTATTTATCTCACTCACACTAGGACTGATATTGTTCATTCTGTGAGTTTGCTATCTAGATTCATGAGCAACCCCAGCAGAACTCATTTCACAGCAGCAAAAAGAGTTCTACGCTATCTAAAAGGCACACAGAAGGTCGGACTGAAGTATACAAAAGAGCAGAAGGATGATTTAGTGGGTTATGTAGATAGTGATTGGGCAGGAAGCTTGGATGATCGTAGAAGCACATCAGGATACTTGTTCTGTATTGGAACAAAGCCCATTTCATGGAGTTCAAAGAAGCAAAACACTGTTGCACTCTCATCTGCAGAAGCTGAGTACATCGCAGCAAATGAAGCAACAAGAGAAGCTGTCTGGCTCAGAAGGTTACTTCTAGAATTACAACAGAAGGTGGACGAGCCAACAACAATCTTCTGTGATAACCAATCTGCAATTGCTATGACCAAGAATCCAGTTTTCCATGCAAGATCGAAGCACATAGAACTTCGTCATCATTTCATCAGAGAGATGGTTTCGCAGAAGGAGATTCTTCTAGAGTTCATCAGCACCCATGATCAACCCGCAGACGTTCTTACAAAGGCGGTGTCTTCTGAGAAGTTCAAGACATTCAAAGACTTCTTGAAGATCATAAATTAAGAGGGGGTGTTAAAGGTAATTTATGATCAATATTAATGGTTATTGAATTTAGTAACGAAAAAGTCATTTAAGTGGGTCATTAAAGGAGGCTATTAAATCTGTAATTAAATATGTCTGTTTCTATTGTCTTTTGGTTTTCCTACTCCTCCCTATATATAAAGGGACGTGTAGACATTTCTTGTATGATGAAAAAGAGAAAGTTTAAACAAAGAGAAATTGTAGCCAAAACACTCCTCGTAGGTGCATCAGCTCTACAGAAGGTTTCTCTTTCCTACAGAAGGTCGTCGGCAGTACAGAACCTACGTTCTGCTAGCACCTTCTCCCTTCCTATCCAATCCTACACACATAACCCCCAACAGAAAGGACCCAGAAAATTCAGTGCAGTGGAAACAATAAATCGGACCCGACAAGATGATAGTCTTGTAATGACAGGGTTGCACTTTGACATATACCAAATCACTAACCTGAAATTCCTTATCTATTCTCCTACCGGGCTTCCTTATCTATTATCTTATGGGGCTTCATCACCTGAAATTCCTTATCTAATAATTCTCCTATGTCAGCCTGATTCTTCTGTCTTAAGCTTTTAGCATTTCAAGACATGAGAAAAGGTATGAAAGGTTGATAGCTAGTCTCGATCTCGACTGTATAAAATATTTTTTAACTGTATGTGTCTCTAATATGATTCTCGTTTAGGGTTTGTATGAAAGTTTTTTGTCCCAGTAAATGTGATGTTCATAAGTTTTAGAGATTGAAGAACAACAAAATAAATTAAATGTGAGGTTGTATATATAATCTATCTTCTTTTTTCTCTTAATATATAAATAAACAATATTCAGTCCCTCATCAGTCATCACTCAGATATTTGCTTAATACATGATATATATAAAACTAATTGTATTTTTTGTAATAGGATATTACTCACTTAAGATAACATATACATATAGTTAAGAAATAATTTTATCTTTCTTTATAGTAACAGAACTAGCCTAAAAAACGAAGTGCAAGGAAATACCTCGTTTGCTATAAAGAAAATATTACTCTCTTAAAGATAGTATTAGTTACATGTATTAATGAAAAACTTTTGTAGTAATTAATTAAGTGATATATATTATTTTTAAGATAGTATTCAGATAATGGTATAAGAACCAGAAGAAGAATTATCTTCATGTCTCGGGCAGGCCGGACCGTCGGGCACAGGACCGCGGGGGAGGACAGTCGGGGACGAGGAGGGTGGGTGAACCAAGTCGAATTTAATGAAATTAATGTTAATTAATTATGTACACATAATTATAAAAATATTACTTTCTTAATATAGAATTAATTATGTAGTCCGAACGTTTAATGTAGGAAAAATGATTTTTTTTTCCATGAGAGTCAAAAGTTTAGATGGTTAATGAAATTTTGAAAGAAAAGTATTATGTTAGAGACCGTCTAGTAATAGGAAACTAATTTCTTTCAAACTTTTTATTATTCCATTAAAGCCAAAAATATGAACCTTTCTTCCATTATCGTAAAAATATACATACAAAAATGAGCTCTCATTTATCAGAATAAAATTATTTTACTGAACTTAGGCACTTTGAGCCTTAAATGAAAATAAAATAAATTTGGACCCGAAGTGCTTTAATTATCTGAAATAAATTAAAAATCTAATTAATTCTAATTCTGAATCAATCAACCGACATTCTTGGATTATAGCCTGCGAAAAAAATACATCCTACCATATACGAATTCCTCAGCAATATTTCCTCCAAAAATAGATAGAGAAATATCCATGTCTCGAATAATTGCTCACGAAAGTCAATGCCTTGCTAGCTAAAAGCAAATTTCCTTCAAGAACTCGCACGCCACCGAAAGTTCTGTAGCAACTCAAACAATGAAAGACAGGGATGAAATAATATGAAGTCTCTTAAGTTTTTTCAGGTTGCGAGAAATTGCGAAGGCTAATGGCCAGGCAAATCTCCTTTGGCAGTGTGCAAGAACAACCACAGATTTCTCATCCTTGTTGGATAGAATGAGATTTTGATTTTCAGCCCTCTGCCAAGGGAGTAATTGCCTCGTAATTCGCCCCAATTGCAACTTACTCTGGCTATTCCGAAGTCGCTGAGCTCGATGAACAGTCAATGTGCTTCCTTGTCTATTTATAGCTCGCTGTTCCAATGCCTCGATGATCTGAAGCTCGTGGCATATTCTAGAGAACATCTGGAGAAATTCCCAAACTAGTAACATCGGTTGGATTTCGGAAAAATGAAAAAGGCAGGAATGGCTCCGCCGTCGAATTGGATATGCCAATTCTCCTCCTGGTTTCGTTCGATGAGAATTTCTTCTCCAAGCATCAAAATATATCGAGTGCACGCGGATATGGTACCATTATCGTTGATCAATGCATATTACTATATAGCAATATCAGCGAAGATTGGAAATTCAGACCTTCTTTGAGGTAAACCGATATCAAGCCATGTAAATCAACGAATCGTTTGCGAGCATCTACACGAAAATGCTATAAGATACTAGGAGCGACACAGATGCGTCGCATTATTCTCTAAATCCTACAAAGCAATAACGTACAGTGTCCGTGTCTGGGGACCATTGTAGTGTTACAGGCATCACTTTTACGAGAATTCCACTGGCATATCCGGTCCCGTCTCGCTCTTGTGGCATATCCCATTTTCTTGTGCGAATAAACAGTGCCATGCAAAAGAGCTGAACAAAGCAGAAGAGAATCATCGCTCTACGTGAGTTTAACTGGCCCTTGCTTTAGCAAAGCGGTAAAGAGAATCTGAACCATTCATTGCTGTAGCCTCTGCCCCTGGATCATTCATTGGAACCGAAACCCCAATGGAACATGTCGAGAATCGTTATTGTATCTGTTCATTGGGGAATATTTGTGTCTCCAACAAAACCTCGACTTTTGCAGAGGCGAAGCCCATGTGACAATGAGGATATGCTTGGCATCCTCCTTCGCGAATGAAGTCATTCTCAAATCATTCGCACCCCGGGAAAAAAAAAGTTGTTTAACTGATCTTTGGATTATTTGTTTGCAACAACTTTGCATAGATTCCTTCATGATGATGTACTTCCGCATGATGTCTAGACGCTACGAACCTCAACTATTTGGCACTCCCTATTCTCGAGAGAGAGAACGAGGTCAGACAAAGAGCCTGACCGACCACCCTATATTTAGAAATTTCTCGGGATCCTGAAATGCCAAACACGAGATCCAATCGAAACGATGCACCCCCAGCGAATTACAGAATTACAGAGTATAGCTCTCCGTTGGCAGGACCCTTCGAGGGCTCATACCCCAAGCGCCGCACTCGAATAAATTGTGTCGGCAGCCAAATGCTTTCTGCCAAAAGGAGATTTGCACAGCAATTCGCCGGAGATCTCTTCATGCCCTTTGCTGTGGCAGGCAATGCTTAACATATGCACAATGCCTCTATGTCACGCTTAATTATCATTTTCTGTATGCTTCGCGGTCGCATTCGAGGTCCCGACACGAGAACAAATTACAACTACTATCTCTGTGGTGACTTTACCGTGCAGAGTATATAAAACAATATCATGATCTAACGTGACTGACTAAATTGTTCCATCCCATTTGGGAAGTTCATCCATCTTGCTTGGATAGTGAAGGTGACTCCTCCGGATGTGCCTGAAGTAATTGGGCCGTAGCGTTGGGCCGTTCCTTAGGCCCATTGGGCCTATGTCGTGTTTGGTGGGTTATTTTATTTTATTTTTTACCATGTTGTTGATAATTCCTTTTCTTTTATAATTAAGAAAAAGCACTATACTCTTTATATTCGAACTTGGGGGATATTTTATAATTTTATACAATTAAGCGTTTTCTCTTAATACGTTTTCGCGAACCAAACACGTCCCGATATTCTATTAGCTACGTGAGTTATATAGAAATTTTGCCTTACGACGTCACACGAGAAATCTAAAAAGAAATCCAATATAAATGTCAAATATTTCACGTCGACCGTTCCCCAGTGTCAAATTTTTATTATGTTTCGGTGTAATAAGAGAACTCCTCAGATATAGCGTGATGACGCACATGATGACGTCATGCTGAGATAGATCCCTCGGACCCCCGCCGCCGGCGTTAACATAATATTAGTTATATCATTAACATAATATTATTGAGCTTATGCATTCGCAAAATGTGGTATGAATATTTAAAAAAATTTTAAAATTAAGCTCGTTAGATGAGTTAGAGTTTAGTTAGTAAAACAATTTCTAATCATTTTATTGTATTTAATAAAAACCCTAATAGGTCGTTTATATATAAAATGATCGATAACCCTAATCCTGTATTTGATATGGATTAAGTAGAAAGGAAAACAAAGGAAAAGATGGGGTGTTGGCATGAATTTCACACGCACGTTCATAGGGATTAGGAGGTGGGATTGGATTAGACTGGATGTTACCTTTTCCACATGGGAATTTCCAGAGAGGAAGAAGTTTCTTCTTCTTCTTCTCGATTCATTTTTCTATTGTTTGATTTTAATAATCTTGTTGGTGTTCACATTCACACCTCCTCACCTCCCAATGTCACCCACCCTTTTCATGTACATTAATTAATTCAATATGGACGACTCGAAGCAAATATTTAATCTTTTGCGTACGACTTAAATAATGTTATGGGTTTTGTAATGGGGTTTGTTATCAGAAGAGCTTCAGCCGGATCTGTTCACAAAGCTATCTGACCTCAGTTTTCTCCATTCGTAAGGCTCGAAACCGGACCCGATATCGATCCCCTGTATGCTTTGTAACGTGGATGGAGCAAGTACGCCGCGAGAGGCGTATGAAAAGAAGAAGAAGGTGATGATTTTGATTTTCCACGCGAAAAAGCACGACACTTTCGTGATTAGGAACATTCACTTCACGCCTTCATTCCAACGAACCAATATATATATATATATATATAATATATACACATCACTTATTGTCCCCCGATGTGATACAGCCAACAACACGTTTGTCCACCAAAGCTATTCTTAGTCTCTAAACAAATACAAATACAATACAAATAGCATCTTTGAGATGGGATCTCTAAATGTGCAACATATTTTGTACTTTGATTATTATTACACCTTGTTAATATCATATACCAATTATTAGATTGATCTGATAGACGTGGTTGAAGCATGATATGATTTGAGTCTTATCAAATATTCCAAAAACAAAGACAAGCAAGCACTTCACAGGTAAATGCATGAAAACCTTTTACTTTAAAACCAATTGGCATTTTATCACATGCTTAGGTCTCCATGCTTGAACGATTCAAACCTCTTTAGGGGGAGTTCTTATTATTGGAATTCGAGCAATTATTGATCGACTTTCATTGAGGGAAACAGACCAACGATAGGGTTTTTGTTTCTTTATATTTTTTACTAGTCAAATTGATCGATTTTTATCTAATCTTTGTTGGGATTAATTAATCCCTTTTTGTACGCGTTCGGATTAGGTTGATGGGGATGGATATTATTAGGCCAAAGAAAAAGAGGGAAGGGGCGGTGGGTTGGATTATGATCATCTTTAATTCATAAAAAAATATAGAGTGTATTTTATGGTTAGAATTGTCGGGGTTTTGTGTGAAATAATTGAATAGGATAGGAGAAAGTGCCAGCAGAACGTAGGTTTTGTACTACCGACGACCTTCTATTGGATATAAGAAGGATAGAAGAAACCATCAGTAGTTCTGCTGCTTCTATGATGGATAATATTTGGTGGAGTCAAGTCTTTAGGTTGACAAACTATATTCTTCTTCATTTCTTTTAAATGACGCTCCTCTATATATAGGAAGGAGTAGAAACTCAAATGACAAATAGAAATGCTACCTAAAATGACAGAATTAATGATTTACTTAAATGACAATAATATCGCATTCACTTGAATCATAAATTACCTTCAACAAGGATTACATTCTTTTTTAATTCGATCATATTGTTATTTATAGAATCACTTAAATGACATTAATTCGATCATTTATAAAATTACTTTATAGGATTTATGTATGATCTTTATGTATAGATATTAGTTATTTGGATTTTACTTTCCTTTTTTATCAAACCTATGATTGTCCCATTTGTGCAGGATGATGGTTGAATGAATTATGGCAAGACTCGTGGGCAAAGCCTTTGATCAGTTGGTTTTATAATCCCCTGACGAAGAAGAAATCACTGGTGGAGAATATCAATCCGCCAAGTTTATGACTCACAAGTCATCACAATATCCACCCACCGTAATTATTTTTTTCTGAATGTTTTTCAATCATGAGAAAATATTTCCAACTGGTCTTATTAATGTGTTTGGGGACATCATGCATTGATTGTATCAAATAAAAAATAATAATACTCTTCTTGATTCATTTCAATCTTTCAAATATTTTGTAAAAAACTTGGAATTTAGTTCTTCCACTTTAATTTTAAAATTTTAGTATTAATATTTATGTAAACATAGAAGTGGAAATAAGCTTAAAGAATAATACAAAGTGAACTGATCAGTTGTTATACCATACACAGAAGAAGATTATTACTGTCAAAGTCGACATGATTGAGAGGAACAAAAAATTCCATCTCCCCAGATGTGGCGTGTCCGTGGTGTTTGTGTTTATGATCATCTTAGTGGTCATTAGAAGTGTTATGTGTTAGAGGTCGTTTTCACCATATATTAACAAATTCATAGGGGAGGGTTGTTGGTTTTATATATAATATTAAGAAAGTGGTCAGCCACGTGAACACGTCACATTGTAAGAAGGGATTGATTGATTCAAACCAAAAGGAAGAATATATTTATTTATTGGATGCAATTATTATGCCTCTGTGAAGGAAGTGGGAGTGGGGGAAAGTCTTTGGGTCAGTTGGTTTAATAATATTGCCTTTGCCTCTGTGTAAGTGTTTCAGGAAGACAAACCATTCCCACAGAGAGAGAGAGAGAATATGAATTTCATCTCCCCCGTCCTCAAACTGGTCGGCTCTCAACTCATCGCCGAGTATGCCCGGTTCCACGGCATCTCCGACAAGCTCAACTCATGGGGTGAGAAGCTGCCCAGGATCCAAGCCGTTTCTTGCTTATACCGAAACATGTTTCTTGCTTAATTTTTTTTCCTCTTCTAGGATTTAATATTTTCCCTACTCCTCGAGGCAAGAGAAAAGTGGTGATATCAACAAATATAGAGGAGACATCTTTGACATTGGAGGTCATTGACAGCGGGTTCTCCAACAAGTAGCTCAATCTTCTTTCTGTGTTAGATTTATTTTTGAGAGACTAAGACATCATACTGTCCAATTGCCGATTATAGTTGTTGGAATGATTCCGTACCAATCTGCAGAGAATTCGCCAATTCTTCCCAGTTAATTTTTATCTCCTATCTAGGGATTATACATCACATGAATGGTTCTTGCCCAGTGTTGGATGTGATTAATCCAGCTGCTGGCGTAGTACATGTATCTACAAATGTAGTTGACCGTTATTACTTTTCTATGCTTAATCTGCAGATTACGGACATTAGAACCTTGTGGTGGCACCTATATCTCAGGCATCTGCTAGACAAAGAGCTGGTAGGGCCAGACGAGTTGGTCCTGGAAAATGTTACAGGTGATTGTGGGAAGTTTGACGTATGAAATGATGTTTGATTTCCCAAATATATTTTATTCAGAAAAGCCTTCCTCCTGAAGAAGCTGTTGCTCGCCTTTTTACTTCCAATCCAGGTTGTACACAGAGGAGTATTTTCTCAAGGAGATGTCTGCTCAGGGTATTCCAGAGATTCAGAGATCAAACCTCGTTTCATGTGTAATTCAGTTACTGCTGGCATTAGTCTGATCGTATTTCAGCCAATCAGGCTGTTGTTTGTGAATTTTTGAGGGAGAAAGAAGTGCTTTCAATTGTGGTCCAAATGGAGCACCCAGAAATGCCATTGCCTTCTTTGAACGTTTTAGTTGGTGATCTCAAATGCTGGAAATTAATTGGTAAAATAATCGGCTAAGGCATTATTTTTATGTAGGGAAGAGTTTTTTACCATTTTTTTCTTTTTCATCTTACAGTTGAAATAGATAATATACTAGGCTTTGACTGGCCAGCTTCTCCATCACCAGAATCAATGATTCGGGCACTTGAGATACTCTACTCTCTTGAGGTGCTTGACGACGATGCAAAACTTACTTCGCCTGTTGGATTTCATGTTGCTGAAGTACCCCCGGTATGAAACCCTTTTCTTTCATTTTGCATATCCAGCATCAAAGCTACGTACCCATTCACGGTTGTTATATTTATATTATCATAGAGTCTCACTTCATGGCGTCTCTTTATTCTATGTCGACAATAATAACAGAAGTTGAAATCTTGATAAAGTGGTGATGTGGTCCTCCCAAATACTTACCTCAAAGTTCCGTTTTCCTTTTTCTTTTGTATTTCTTTTTCGATGATTTGTTAATTTTTGTTTTCTACGATAGGCACACTTTTTGAAAGTTAGTGCTGTGCTGTGTAATTTTGTTCACACTCTTGAATATGGTGAGGCTGCCAATGTGTTTTAAATTAACAAGTTGAAGCATTCTGGTTTAAACTTATGACATATGTCTCCTTCCCGCCAACTTCTCTAGAGTGAAACAGGAGGTGATAATTACTGATGACGAGTTTTCTGCAGGAGCCAATGATTTCGAAGATGATGTTGTCTTCCAACCAACTAGGCTGTTTAGAGGAGATACTCACAATTTCGGCAGTACTTTCTGTTCAAGTAAACCCTTCTGACCTTACAGAATAGATGTAAACGCATGGAGTTCATTTGGAAACAATTTCAATAAGCTTTTCACAAATTGATCAAATTATGGCTTGGAAGTCTATTTGGGTCACTGGTCATGGAATACGCAAGGAATTCGATGGGGCCAAAACGTTATAATATTTAGCAACTGTATCAATCATATCATTTTGTTTATAGTTGGGACAACCTCTTTGCGCTCTTCCCTACGTAGATATCTCATTCCTTACAGAAGTTTATATCCAATTTTGTTTTAACTACTTTTTGCAAGTGCCTGAAGGCCAAGCTTCTTCTTTCTTGCAGGGTGACCATGTGACATTCCTAAACATCTACAAAGGATCCTTGAATCTGGGAAATCATCCAATTGGTGTTACAAGAATTATATTAATTACCACGCCATGGTATGAGCTCAATTTTCAACCTCTGTGTATGATGTTATATTTTTAATGTTTTTGCTTGTGTTGTGCAGAAAAAAGTCATTGAAATTAGAGAACAACTTCAAAGAATAGCCCAGAGGTTAGGCATAGACCTTAAATCTTGTGAAGGAAATTTGCAGGTTAACTTCTGCAGACCCATGCTAGAACTTCTATTTTGTTTTAGTTTCATTGTTCAATAGAAATGGTAGCTTAAATGGCTGTTTCGCCCATTAATTTTTATTTTATCTCGCAGGCCGTAAGGAAGGCGGTGACTGCTGGGTTCTTCGCCAACGCCTGTCGTCTTGAAGTGAGTTCAATCGGCTTTTCGCAACCTCTGGTTTACAATCTTTTGGATCTAATCCCTAGAAATACTGTTGCTTCTTGTGTTGGGCTTATGTAACGAAATTCCGTATAGTCACAATGGGATGTACAAGACACTCAGAGCATCGCAGAAAGTTTACATCCACCCATCATCGGTGTTATTTAGGTGAGCACATCATATCCATCCAATAAAAAATATATTTGGTTGAATGCATACCCGTCGGCATTACGTATTACGTCTACTCCGTTCATTCATTTCCTAGGATTGACTCTGAGTTTAGTACTAGATGTGGCTATGTCTTCGTTTTTACTGAATTTTGTGCTACTCGATTATTTCTTGTGAGACAGAGTTAATCCGAAGTGGGTTCTGTATCAAACAATCGTTTCAACTGACCGGCGGTACATGCGCATCGTCATCTCGATCGAGCCTTCTTGGTTGACAGAATTAACCAATGCCCATGTTTATGTTCATCTTTCGGGTATTAAAATAAGTCCCCGATGAAATTGTACAAGTGAGGTGTTCAGGCCATCTTAGCATTAACCCCGAGTTCAGTTGCCAGAGGATCGCACTTCGGAAAATACTTGTAAAAATTTTGCAATCTCATCGTTTTTTCGTATTCGGAAAAAAGCTTATTTCCTATGTTATTCCTTTAGTCATATATCGTAGAAAGTATTTAGAAAGTATAAGACAGGGCGATCTAATCTCTTGGTTAGTAATTGTCATAATTTATGGAATTGGTCGAAATGTGTTAACAATAACATCTTGTTTGAAAATGGGATGAATTGGTTATTAATAAGAGTTGCTAATTTTAAGAAAGAAGGAAATATCCAGGCCACGTGGACTAATAATGGCATTATTTACGTGCAACAACAATTTTTTGTTAGTTGTTTTAAGCAAAGACTCAATTCTAACAATCTTAATTTTAGGCCCACTTGTAACGCAGAGGACAAAGACTAGTCCGGTAAATATGACAAATTATTATATTATTTCGTTAAATACTTACTTTTTTTAAATTTTTTGACTAATTTCAAAAAGTCAAACCTTACATAGTTCTATTTTTCAAATTTAAAAAATAAAAATCATTATTTAAACCACCAAATTCCAACCATTTAAAGAAAGTTGTTTCATTTTCATTTTTTAAATTTAAATTTTTTTATATCTTAAACATGTCAATTTTTTAGTCCTAATTAAGAAATTTCCAAATTTATTACTTCAGTAAGTAAATTATTTTGCGCCGGAGAAAGCTTTATTGACCGACAATAGGACAGACAGACATGGAAGAAGAAATTTGGAGTTATTTCGTTTGGGGGACAGACAGTACCATCATGGAAGAAGGGAAATTCACGTGGGTGGGGGGACCATACCAACACTACGATCGATGTAGAGAGGTCGTGTTAAATATAAGTAAATCCCCATCATGGAAGTTGGGAAATTCACGTGTGTGGGGGGCCAACCAACGGTACGATCGATGTAGAGAGGTCGTGTCCGGGTGGGTGGGAAGGTCTTCTTCCATCATCAGCCTTTCCTTAAAATAATTATACAGCCTTTCCTTGGAAGCATATTAATAGTTGTCGGAAGTTTTCTCATAACATGGATAAGCGACAAAAGATATATCTTAGTGATATATCTTAGACGGTGTTTAGAAAGTATAAGACAGGGCGACGTAATCTCTTGGTTAATAATTGTCATAATTTATGGAATTGGTCTAAATGTGTTAACAATAACAACATGTTGTTTGAAAATGGGATGAATTGGTTATTAATAAGAGTTGCTAATTTTAAGAAAGAAGGAAATATTCAGGCCACGTGGTCTAATAATAACCATTATTTACGTGCAACAACAATTTTTTGTTAGTTGTTTTAATATTCTAACGATCTTAATTTTAAGCCCACTTTTAACGGAAGGCACAAAGGCTAGTTCGAAAAATATGACAAATTATTATACTATTTCGTTAAATACGTACGTTTTCGAAATTTTTTGACTAATTTCAAAAAGTCGGCCTTACATAGTTTTATTTTTCAATTTAAAAAATGAAAAAATCATTGTTTAAACAACCAAATTCCAACCATTTAAAGGAAATCGTTGTTTCATTTTCATTTTTTAAATTTAAAAATTTTTTTATGTCCTAATTAAGAAATTTTCAAATTTATTACTTCAGTAAGGAAATATTTTGCGCTGGAGAAAGCTTTATTGACAGACAATCAGACAGACAGACATGAAAGAAGAAATTTGGAGTTATTTCGTTGGGGGACAGACAGTACCATCATGGAAGAAGGGAAATTCACTTGGGTGGTGGGCCATACCAACACTACGATCGATGTAGAGAGGTCGTGTTAAATATAAGTCATAATGGAAGTAGGGAAATTCACGTGGGTGGGGGGCCAACCAACAGTACGATCGATGTAGAGAGGTCGTGCTAAATATAAGTAAATCCCCATCATGGTAAAAAGGAATTTCACGTGGGTGGGGGCCCATACCAACAGTACGATCGATGTAGAGTGCGGGTGGGAAGGTCTTCTTCCGTCATCAAGCCTTTCCTTGAAATAATTATATAGGAAAATATATATTTTAAATTTTAAGTATAGTCGAATATTTTGTTGTGTTTATATTTTTGTTCGTTATATAAAAACGTTCGTAATTTTATATTGTATTTTTTTTAGTCAATTCGTGACGGAGTTACCTCGGAATCTGACGTTGTTGGGACAACGTCATACGTTGTGATTTTTTGTCTAGATAGAATTGTCACATCAAGATACAAGTAGGACTTCGTTACTGCTACGTCATGGTAAGGCGTAATGCCATTACGGATTGACCAGGAAAAATGTACAACACATAGTTGCGGACATTTTCATATAACAAAATAAAATGTTGACATAAAAAAAAGTTCGACCATATTTAGGGCCACAAACGTATATTTTTGCCTTTTTCTTTCACGTAGTATTGCTACCTCAAACATAGGACGCTGTCAAAATAACGTCAGTCTCCGAATTAACGCCGTCAAGAATTAACTAAAAGAAAAATATAATACAAAAGTTGTGTACGTTTTTTATATAGTAAATAAAAATGTGAATAAAAAAAAGTTTGACGCTAAACCTTTGCTTGTCCGTTTGCGTAAGTGGGATGATGGCAAGACTCGTGGGAATATGGGCAAAGCCTTGGGTCAGTTGTTTTTTACCCACCAAAAGCAAAAGGAAGAGACTTTTGCTATGTTCAGTCACATGGCCTCAATATTTTTTTTTTTACTTTTTTTTATTTTCTCTGTCCTTTTCCTTTACCTAGTTTTTATCTGAGAATATTTATTTATTTTGCCTTTTTTAGTTTGAGAATTGAAAGCTCTTCTCGGTTATGGGTTGTGTTTTGTCGGAGTTATGCTCTCAAATGTGATTAGTGAAAAAAACAATTCGCGAGTTAGAATAAATAGTATCGTAATTCTTAAAATATAACGTCAAATTTAATAAAATTGACTATCAAAATGTTAAAAATAAAAAGGGAAGTCAAATCGATTAAGAGTAAGAAAAGTTCAAGTTAATTCTTCTCAAACTGTCTAAGAAAAAGCTCAGATGAAATTTAACAACCATGTAAATCATGGCCCGCCACTAGATATTGGCCGACACGAAACGACTTGTCTGTTTCTGTAAGATGGATGGATGGACGGACGGATGAGCAAACAAGACTCGTGGGTGGTCAAAGTCTTTGGTTCAGTTGGTTTAATAATAATAATATTCCTCTGTGAAGGAAGACAAACTATTCCAAAATAGAGAGATAGAGAGAGAGAGAGTATGGATTTCATCTCCCCCGTCCTCAAACTGGTCGGCTCTGAAATCATCACCGAGTATGCCCGGATCCACGGCATCTCCGACAAGCTCCAGGTGTGGGCTAAGAAGCTGCCCTGGATCCAAGCCGTTTTGGATTCTGCCGAGGAAAAGCAGATGTACGACAATGACTCTGCTACTGTCCTATGGCTCGCTGACCTCAGGGACGTCGCCTACGACATGGAGGACCTGCTCGACCACTTCTCTGTCGAAGCCAAGCGGGTCAAGCTCAAGGCACAGTCGTCCAAACTCCCACACTGCCTCATCGCTTGCTGCTCTCCTTTCCGCCCGCGCTCCCTGATCTCTGGCCATCATATGGCCAATGAGATCGATGACATCGACCGAAGATTAAAGGATGTCTATGAAAAAATTCCCTCGCTCCATTTAGTCCGGAACTCGAGGAGCGAGCATCCCAGATACCAAACCCGTTTCGAAACCACATCCCTGCCCGAGCCAAAGTTCGTGGGCAGGGAGAAGCAAATGGAGGAGCTGCTCGCTCGATTGACCAGATCTGAAGCAACCCAAGGCTCCGTCCAACCCTTTACAGTCGTTTCGATCGTGGGGATGGGAGGACTCGGTAAAACTACCCTCGCACAAGAGTTGTATAATCACGAGTCCTTGAAAACTGCGGACTTCGCAGTCAAAGCCTGGGTCTGTGTCTCCGAAGTCTTTGATATGGCTGCCATCACCAAGTGCATCCTGGACAAGGTAGCCCCATCTTCATCTGGTGCAGATAAAGATCTGGATAGGCTTCAGAGTTCTCTGAGAGAGAAGTTATCTGGAAAGAAGTTCCTCCTTGTTTTGGACGATGTCTGGAACGATAATTATGAAGAGCTCGAGTCCCTGCTGAAGCCCTTATATTCCGGGAGTAAAGGGAGCAGGATTCTGCTCACAACAAGAAACTTGGAAGTCGCTAGACTGATGGGGGATCCTGATTCGAAGCAGTTGGAATTAATGTCATTGGAGGAGTGCTTGTCTCTGCTTGCCTATCACTCCATAGGTGAGAAAAACTTTGAAGGCCACCCACATTTTTTAGAGATTTCCGTTCAATTGGCTAAAAAGTGTAAGGGTCTGCCTCTTTCTATTAAGGCGATTGGAGGTATGTTGCCTTTCAAAACTGACGATGAACAGTGGAAGCAATTGTTAACTCATGCTTCTTGGGACAGAGAGGGGGGGAAAGATCACTCTAGCTTTGAAGTTGAGCTACGTTCATCTTCCCATTCACTTGAAGAGATGTTTCGCAGCTTGTGCATTATTCCCGGAGGATTATGTATTCGACCAAGACGAGTTAATTCGATTGTGGATCATACACGGTCTGCTGCAAAAAGGGACTGCCCGAACTCTCCGAGAGGCAGGGATGGAGATTCTCCGTCGGTTAGAGGCCTTGTCATTCCTGCAGGGAACGAGGGATGATAAGCATTTCTATTCAATGCATGATCTTATCAATGACCTAGCAAAATCAGTCGATGCCTGCTCATATTTCAGCTCTGATGAGTTTAAAGAAGGCTCTACCTCTTATCCTTGACAAAGTTCGTCATGCGGCAGTGGTTACACATTTTTATGAATTTTGTCGCTCGAAGAGATTTGAGGTGTTTCATTCAATGAAGAAGCTGAGAACATTTATGCCATTTCAAATATCAGCAGAGCGAGAGCGAATTGCCGTAGTTTCTGATGATGTGATACAAGACTTGATCATGGACATGAAGAATTTGAAGATGTTGTCGCTACGCTTCTTTGAAATTAGGCAGGTGCCAGACCGAATTGGATAGTTGAAACTGTTACGTTCCGTAGATTTTTCTCATACAGATATCCAAGAGCTGCTGGAATCCATTTGTGACCTTGTGGAGTTGCAATCTCTACTGCTCAGAGGGTGTGAGAAGCTTCAAAAGTTGTCGAGAAACATTCACAAGTTGGCCAATCTTCTCCACCTCGACATAACCGACACAAAAGTCTTGCAGGTAATGCCTCCATGTATCGGCGATCTAAAAAATCTCGAGATACTCTCAGACTTTATCGTGGGAAAAGAAGTCGGTCAGGAGTTGAAGTAACTGGGACCACTAGAACGCCTTCAACGAGAGTTGCACATTCGTAATTTGTTTAATGTAGACGACGTCGAAGATGTGAAGATTGCTAATATATCAGGAAAGGAAGCGGTTCTCAAATTAAGCTTGGATTGGGGATCGTGCTCTGAAATTTCACGTGACGATGGCCATCAATTCAGGCTCCTCGACTGTCTGCAACCTCCGAGGAAGATTGAATCACTTGAAATATGTCACTATGGGGCTAAAACATTTCCAAAATGGATTGATAATCATTACAGTATGAATAATGTCATGAGCATAACCCTGACAGGTTGTAAAAGCTTGGATTCCTTGCCACCTTTGGGACAACTTCCCCTGCTGGAACGTTTGGACATTTGTGGTCTTCAAATGGTGTCTTCCATAGGTCCCAAGTTTTATGGGTCTAGAAGGCCATTTTTTCGGTCATTGAGGAGCTTGAGCTTCGAGGACATGGGTGCCTGGGAGAAGTGGTTGTACCACGGAGAGGATGAGAACGACAAGCCATTTCCTTGTCTCCGCCAGCTAATCATGAAGGAGTATCCCAAACTGAAAGGAGGGTGCACTCTTAGCCTTCCATCCCTCGTCGAGGCCAATATTCATTGTTGCGATGTGAGATTTTTGAAATGCTTGGTAGGCCTTACTTCGATGAACAAGATGGTAATTAGGAAAATCCAGGAGCTGGTTCACTTTGAGGGGAGTTTGTCGACCTCTTGGACTGCGCTCGAAGAGATGAGGATTGAGAGATGTCCTCAATTTAAGTTCATCTTGGGAGGGGATGGAGGGAAACGAGTTCCACCTAATCTAAAGGTTCTTCAAATAGTAGATTGCGGAGAGTTCGAGAAGCTGCCGGAAGAGTTATCTGAACTTACATCTCTTAATGAGATGAGTATTGAAGGTTGCGAGAAGTTATGTTCCTTCCCCAGCGGGGGACTGCCTTTTTCGTTGAGAAAATTGAATGTTCGAGGCTGCCCGAAAATGCCGCAGTCCCAGCTGATTAGCATAAGACTTTCGAATTCTCTCGTGGAGCTTGAACTATGGAATCTGGAGGGGTTGGTGTCGATTACGAAATTAGTTGATGTTGGTAGTCCCCTTTCTCCGTCTCTGCAGAAATTGGAAATTGAGCATTGTGAAAGCCTTTCGACTTTGACGGACAGCTTGCAACACCTGTCCGCACTCTCTGTTCTTAATCTCGGGGATTGCCCAGCATTAGAGATGGAGATATTCCCTTCGCTCCCTTGCAACCTGTCCTGGTTTCAGCTTGACAGTTGTCCAAAGGTGAAGTCTTTGCCTCATGACATGCACCACCTCACATCCCTCAAAGAACTATATATTAGGAATTGTGAAGGTATCACGAGCTTATCATCAAGAGGAGGTATGCCTCCCAACCTGGAGGAACTTTGCATACGTGAATGTAAAAATATGAATCAGCCACTTGAGGAGTGGGGGTTGAGGGGTCTCACCGCCTTACAAGGATTGAGGATCCATGGAGAGATGGAGTGTGTGGATAAGATGGAGTGTTTTCCTCCTAGTGTTTATGATGGAGACTGGAGTCGTTTCCTCCCTTCATCCCTCCAATGGTTGTATATTAAGCGTATGAAGAAGTTGGGGAGGGTGGGTGGGGGACTCAGACACCACCTCACCTCCCTTGAAACTTTGGTTATTCGGGACTGTCCGAGACTGAGGTGGTTACCAGACGACGGCTTCCCTGACTTCCTAAAAGATTGCGTAATTAAAGGATGCACGGATGAGTTGGAGAAGAAATGCATGAAGGGGAAAGGAGAGTATTGGCATTCCCACCTCCGACTCATCCCGTCAGTTTTAGTATCTACTAATTTTATTTAATAAGTGAGGAATTGAATGTCATTACAGCAGAATGTGGAGACGCATAAAGCTTGAATGAATCATATCTCTATTTTCTTTCTCTTTCTATTTTTGATAAGGTGTAGGTGTTAATGGGTAGTGTAAATTTACCAATGCTAATGATGACGTGATTCCCTTTACCAAAGCTAGGGGGGAGAGTAAAACAAGGCGGAGCAGATCAGCTAAGGGCTCTAACACAACCAATACAATTAATTAATTATAATCCTCCATTTCACATATGAAAAAGATCAGACAAATAAATTAATTAACAAAAAAAAATGGAAAAAAATTATCCCCATATAACATTAGAGAAATGTCACACACAAGAATTTGGCGTGTAAGTAGCTACATCCATCAAGTGCCCTTCAGCAGCCATGTAAAATCATCATGAAAGTCCTGTAACAGCTTTTAATCAATCCCGACGGCAACATCAGAGATAGACCATCTTCCCCCCCTCTTATTTTAATTGGCTGCAAAAGAGGTGGAGCAGGGGAAGCCCGTGGCCTTCTTCTTCAGTTTCTTCATTCGGATCTCAAGCTCGGTCTTTCTTCGATTTTTTTCCTCAGGATCCAAGGCATCCCCTCTTGATCCACTTTGATTTCAACAAGACAGCTCCCTCCGTCATGCTATCCTTCCCCAAGGACGGAGGCTAACTCCTCTTCTTCCCTCCAGAAACAGATATGTCCGAGCCTCCATCTTCTACAGTACTCGGTCTTGACTCGCCCTCAACCTCAGCACTTTCCTGGTGTAGCTCAAGCCATGCCAGCAGCCGATTTAATCAACAACAACTCCATACCAGCAGCTCCAACGAGCTGCTCTTCAAAGGCAGGGACTATAGTTCCTTCTCAGCTTCACACAAGAGGACCAAAGCCTCCCTTTGTTGGAAACGCTGGCAGGCACTCGCTGCAATCTGCCGGAAAATTCGACAAACTCACCGGAAAAATCGTTAGACTCTCTGAGAAAAAAATCTGATAATTTTCTAAAGAAATACTCACTGCAACAACTCTCCATCAAATCAACATTACAAAAGAATTTAAAGGGCAAATTACCAGACTACTCATCTCCCTAAATTAAAATAAATCTACCATTACCAAAAACCACAACAATAATCTCTTAATCTACCCATTAAAAAATATATTAAATTCAAGATTAAATTCTCTGACATAAATTGTCTTAAATTAATTTTATTTTCAACACTCCCCTTAAAATTGATTTTCTTCATAATTCCAAGGTTGCTGCACATCTTGCAGAAAACATCCACATCGTAAAAATATATGTAACTTGATCAACATGATTCTTCACCAACGCTTGAGCAGATTTGTTGTGACAAAGATTGTGGTTGTTTCATTCTCTGTCAAGCCTATCTCTTTCAACATAATCCTTAACCAGATTGCATGACAAGCGCATGCCTATTACATCTCAAGCAGCTGACCAATGTTTTCTCTTTTCATCGTATCTTGGCTGATTTGTCAGCCAAATAAGCTTGCTAGATTGTTGATGCGATTATCTCTGTTCCTCAGGAAGAATTGTTTTACCTTTGTACCCGGGGCTTCCGCGGGCTGAACAGGTGACTGATTAACAAGTTGTTGCTTTTATGGAAGGCTTATACTGAAACAAGTTTCTTGCTTAATTTTTTCCTCTTCTAGGATTTAATATTTTCCCCTACTCCTCGAGGCAAGAGAAAAGTGATGATATCAACAAATATAGCAGAGACATCTTTGACATTGGAGGTTATTTTCTTTGGGCAAGTTAATTCACCTTTCTGTTTCCTGTTCTATGTAGGGTGTTGTGTATGTCATTGACAGCGGGTTCTCCAAACAATAATTTTATAATCCGGTAATTCAGTCTTCTTCCTGTGTCAGATTTATTTTTGAGAGACTAAGACATGATACTGTCCAATTGCCGATAGAAGTTGTTGGAATGATTCCGTACCAATCTGTAGAGAATTCACCAATTTTTCCCAGTTATTTTTATCTCATATCTAGGGATTATACATCACATGAATGGTTCTTGCCCAGTGTTGGATGTGATTAATCCAGCTGCAGGCGTAGTACACGTATCTACAAATGTAGTTAACCGTTATTACTTTTCTATGCTTAATCTGTTGATTACAGACATCGAGAACCTTGTGGTGGCACCTATATCTCAGGCATCTGCTAGACAGAGAGCTGGTAGGGCCGGAAGAGTTCGTCCTGGAAAATGTTACAGGTGATTGTGGGAAGTTTGACGTATGAAATGATGTTTGATCTCCCAAATATATTTTATCCAGAAAAGCCTTCCTCCTGAAGAAGCTGCTGCTTGCCTTTTTACTTCCAATCCAGGTTGTACAAAGAAGAGTATTTTCTCAAGGAGATGGCTGCTCACGGTATTCCAGAGATTCAGAGATCAAACCTCGTTTCATGCGTAATTCAGGTACTGCTGGCATTAGTCTGATCGTATGTCAGTCAATCAGGCTGTTGTTTGTGAGTTTTCGAGGGAGAAAGAAGTGCTTTCAATTGTGGTCCAAATGGAGCACACAGAAATGCCATTGCCTTCTTTGAACGTTTTAGTTAGTGATCTCAAATGATGGAAATTAATTGGTAAAATAATCGGCTAAGGCATTATTTTTATGTAGGAAAGAGGTTTTTACCATTTTTTTTTTCATCTTACAGTTGAAAGCTCTTGGGATAGATAATATACTAGGCTTTGACTGGCCAGCTTCTCCATCACCAGAATCAATGATTCGGGCACTTGAGATACTCTACTCTCTTGAGGTGCTTGACGACGATGCAAAACTTACTTCGCCTGTTGGATTTCATGTTGCTGAAGTACCCCCGGTATGAAACCCTTTTCTTTCATTTTGCATATCCAGCATCAAAGCTACGTACCCATTCACGGTTGTTATATTTATATTATCATAGAGTCTCACTTCATGGCGTCTCTTTATTCTATGTCGACAATAATAACAGAAGTTGAAATCTTGATAAAGTGGTGATGTGGTCCTCCCAAATACTTACCTCAAAGTTTCGTTTTTCTTTTGTATTTCTTTTTCGATGATTTGTTAATTTTCGTTTTCTACGATAGCACACTTTCTGAAAGTTAGTGCTGTGCTGTGTAATTTTATTCACACTCTTGAATATGGTGAGCCTGCCAATGTGTTTTAAATTAACAAGTTGAAGCATTCTGGTTTAAACTTATGACATATGTCTCATTCCCGCCTACTTCTCTAGAGTGAAACAGGAGGTAATAATTACTGACGATGACGAATTTTCTGCAGGAGCCAACGATTTCGAAGATGATGTTGTCTGCCAACCAACTAGGCTGTTCAGAGGAGATACTCACAATTTCGGCAGTACTTTCTGTTCAAGTAAACCCTTCTGACCTTACAGAATAGATGTAAACGCATGGAGTTCATTTGGAAACAATTTCAGTAAGCTTTTCACAAATTGATCAAATTATGGCTTGGTAGTCTATTTGGGTCGCTGGTCGTGGAATACGCAAGGAATTCGATGGGGCCAAAACGTTATAATATTTAGCAACTTGATCAATCATATCATTTTGTTTATAGTTGGGACAACCTCTTTGCGCTCTTCCCTACGTAGATATCTCATTCCTTACAGAAATTTATATCCAATTTTGTTTTTACTACTTTTTGCAAGTGCCTGAAGGCCAAGCTTCTTCTTTCTTGCAGGGTGACCATGTGACATTCCTAAACGTCTACAAAGGATTCCTTGAATCTGGGAAATCATCCAATTGGTGTTACAAGAATTATATTAATTACCACGCCATGGTATGAGCTCAATTTTCAACCTCTGTGTATGATGTTATATTTTTAATGTTTTTGCTTGTGTTGTGCAGAAAAAAGTCATTGAAATTAGAGAACAACTTCAAAGAATAGCCCAGAGGTTAGGCATAGACCTTAAATCTTGTGAAGGAAATTTGCAGGTTAACTTCTGCAGACCCATGCTTGAACTTCTATTTTGTTTTAGTTTCATTGTTCAATAGAAATGGTAGCTTAGCTTAGCTTAGCTTAATGTAGAAGTGTATGGAATCGGTACCATAGCCGGTACCAGAACCAGCGAGTTGATTCTTGGGTAGTTTTTTGAGCCACATGGTTCTAGGTTCTAAAAATAAGTAACCGACAATTACAGGGTAGGTTACAGGTTCCACATCTGGAACCTACCCACCCTGGAACCTGCTCACCCCTAGTTATACGTATATGGGTAGCCCCATTTTTAATTAATTAATTGGCTTTATGGACGGGAAACATTTGCGAAATTTGGTATTTAGCTTTGAAATTACAAAAAATATTGCCTCAGAGTCTAACTTTATAAGTTCTAGTTCAAAAAAAATAAAAAATAAAAAGTGAACTCGAACTTCTAACGTCCCGAGGTATTAATTCCATAATTTCGAAACTATCTGCCTTATTTTGTAAAATTTTTTCCCACCTAATACTATTTTACTACTTTCCTCAGGAATCATTAGAAGATGTGTGAAATATACTACGTTTATAAAAGCTTCTTGATCCAATGTCTTTTGAAGATTAGCAAAGAACATCGTGATTTTCAAAACTTTATCGTCTTCATGAATATTTTTCAATATATATGAGATAAATTAAATAAAGTTATCATAATACTTACTATTAATAAAACAAATAAAACCAAGCCCTTCATATAAAACTATTCTTGTTAGATTTTTTAGGTATTATGATATATTTGAAAAAATCACGTGATTAAAGAACAAAATTTTAAAGAAGTGATGCAAATCTCTTGATCAATTTGAAATGTGGATCTATATTCTTTGAAATAGATTCAATAATTATATCAAAGAAAACATAGTATAATTTAAATTATGAGTACAATAACTTGATATGGCATGTGAGATTGTAGTGAGTTTCACGTACAAGTTGGAGGCACGAAAGGAGCTTGGCTAAAATGATCTCAGAAGTGACCCTTATCCATATTATTTATCAGTTTAGATTAACGTAGACTTAACGATTGCCCTCATAGATGGGCCTATACCTTCCACTTGTCATGGTCAAAGTTAATTTAGGCCTATAATAGTTTGTCATGTCAACAGTGTCGATGACATATGAGTTCAGGTAATGAAATGAGGATGTCACGAGCTGTCCCGACTACTTAATGTTTGCCGGTAGGTGAAGGTAGGACTGGTAATTTGAGACACGTAAACGCTAATACGGACACGACACAACACGGACATATTGTTTCCAGTTACGGGTTTTAAAAAGTCAAACACGATTATATATTTGTTAGCTAATAGGTCATGATTGGTTTATATTATATAGTTTAAAAATTATTTATATTAGTGACCGAATGACGGGAATATCCACGCCGTGTCCTTTACTATAAACGATAAGGACTCAACCCGAAAACACGACTTTGTGCACGGGAAAGAGTTTCGAAGGCAAGAAGAAGAGTCTCCCAGTCGTTTAGTCGACATTATGTTTGGTTGTTTTAGTTAAACCTCATACGGTTGGAAGGTTTCAAGGGAAGGTCTTAGTTTAGTTTGACAAAAAATTATTTCCATTAGATGTAATTGCTTACATCACACACATGGGGTTAAGGTTAATGTTGGATTAGGTTGGTCCTCCGAACTCAGTCGTCTCGAAAATGGCCGGCCACGAGCGGATTGAAGCAACGGAGTCGGAATAGTGCCGATCTGCAAACGTAGTCGGAATAGTGCCGATTTGCAAACGTGGAGTAGGAATTTTTTTTTTTCCACGAGAGTCAAAAGTTTAGATGGCTAATGAAATTTTGAAAGAAAAGTATTATGTTAGAGACCGTCTAGTAATAGGAAACTAATTTCTTTCAAACTTTTTATTATTCCATTAAAGCAAAAAATATGAACCTTTTTTCCATTACCGTAAAAAATATACATACAAAAATGAGCTCTCATTTATCAGAATAAATTTATTTTATTAAACTTAGGCACTTAAGCCTTAAATCAAAATAAAATAAATTTGGAACCGAAGTGCTTTAATTATCTGAAATAAATTAAAAATCTAATTAATTCTAATTCTGAATCAATCAACCGACATTCTTGGATTATAGCCTGCGAAAAAAATACATCCTACCATATACGAATTCCTCAGCAATATTTCCTCCAAAAATAGATAGAGAAATATCCATGTCTCGAATAATTGCTCACGAAAGTCAATGCCTTGCTAGCTAAAAGCAAATTTCCTTCAAGAACTCGCACGCCACCGAAAGTTCTGTAGCAACTCAAACAATGAAAGACAGGGATGAAATAATATGAAGTCTCTTAAGTTTTTTCAGGTTGCGAGAAATTGCGAAGGCTAATGGCCAGGCAAATCTCCTTTGGCAGTGTGCAAGAACAACCACAGATTTCTCATCCTTTGTTGGATAGGATGAGATTTTGATTGTCAGCCCTCTGCCAAGGGAGTAATTGCCTCGTAATTCGCCCCAATTACAACTTACTCTGGCTATTCCGAAGTCGCTGAGCTCGATGAACAGTCATTATGCTTCCTTGTTTATTTATAGCTCGCCATTCCAATGCCTCGATGATCTGAAGCTCATGGCATATTCTAGAGAACATCTGGAGAAATTCCCAAACTAGTAACATCGGTTGGATTTCGGAAAAATGAAAAAGGCAGGAATGGCTCCGCCATTGAATCGGATATGCCAATTCTCCTCCTGGTTTCGTTTGATGAGAATTTTATTCTCCAAGCATCAAAATATATCAAGTGCACGCGGATATGGTACTATTATCGTTGATCAATGCATATTACTATATAGCAATATCAGCAAAGATTGGAAATTCAGACCTCCTTTAAGGTAAACCGATATCAAGCCTTGTAAATCAACGAATCGTTTGCGAGCATCTATACGAAAATGCTATAAGATACTAGGAGCGACACAGATGCGTCGCATTATTCTCTAAATCCTACAAAGCAATAACGTACAGTGTCGGTGTCTTGGGACCATTGAAGTGTTACAGCCATCACTTTTACGAGAATTCCACTGGCATATCCGGTCCCGTCTCGCTCTCGTGGCATATCCCTTTTTCTTGTGCGAATAAACAGTGCCATGCAAAAGAGCTGAATAAAGCAGAAGAGAATCATCGCTCTACGTGAGTTTAACTGGCCCTTGCCTTAGCAAAGCGGTAAAGAGAATCGGAACCATTCATTGCTGTAGCCTCTGCCCCTGGATCATTCATTTGAACCGAAACCCCAATGGAACATGTCCAGAATCGTTATCATATTTGTTCATCCGGGAATATTTGTCTCCAACAAAACCTCGACTTTTGCAGAGGCGAAACCCACGTGACAATGAGGATATGCTTGGCATCCTCCCTCGCGAATGAAGTCATTCTCAAGTCATTCCCACCCCATGAAAAAAAAATTTGTTTAACTGATCTTTGGATTATTTGTTTGCAGCAACTTTGCAGAGATTCCTTCATGATGATGTACTTCCGCACGCAATGTCTCGACGCTATGAACCTCAACTATTTGGCACTCCCTCTTCTCGAGCAAGGGAACGAGGTAAGACGAAGAGGCTGACAGACCACCCTATATATAGAAATTTCTCGGGATCCTGAAATCCCAAACACGAGCTCCAATCGAAACAATGCACCCCCAGCGAATTACAGAATTACAGAGTATAGCTCTCCATTGGCAGGACCCTTCGAGGGCTCATTCCCCAAGCCCCGCACTCGAATAAATTGTGTCGGCAGCGAAATGCTTTTGGCCAAAAGGAGATTTGCTCAGCAATTCGCCGGCGATCTCTTCATGCCCTATGCTGTGGCAGGCAATGCTTAACATATGCACAATGCCTCTATGTCACGCATAATTATCATTTTCTGTATGCTTCGAGGTCGCATTCGAGGTCCCGACACAAGAACAAACTACAACTACTATCTCTGCGGCGACTTTTCCGTGCAGAGTATATAAAACAATATCATGATCTAACGTGACCGACTAAATTGTTCCATCCCATGTGGGAAGGTCATCCATCTTGCTTGGATAGTGAAGGTGACTCCTCAGGATGGGCCTGAAGTAATTGGGCCGTATCGTTGGGCCGGTCCTTAGGCCCATTGGGCCTATGTCGTGTTTGGTGGGTTATTCGAACTTGGGGCATATTTTATAATTTTATATGATTAAGCGTTTTCTCTTAATACGTTTTCGCGAGCCAAACACGTTCTGATATTCTATTAGCCACGTGAATTCTAGATATAGAAAATTTGCCTTAGGACGCCACTCGAGAAAGCTAAAAAGAAATCCAATATAAATGTCAAATATTTCACGTCGACCGTTCCCCAGTGTCAAATTTTTATTATGTTTCGGTGTAATAAGAGAACTCCTCAGATATAGCGTGATGACGCACATGATGACGTCATGCTGAGATAGATCCCTCGGACCCCCGCCGCCGGTGTTAACATAATATTAATCGCGAAATATGGTTTAAGTATTTAAATTTTTTTGAAAATTAAGCTCGTTAGATGGGTTAGAGTTTAGTTAGTAAAAAAAATTTCTAATCATTTTATTTTATTTAATAAAAACCCTAATAGGTCGTTTATATATAAAATGATCGATAACCCTAATCCTGTATTTGATATGGATTAAGTAGAAAGGAAAACAAAGGAAAAGATGGGGTGTTGGCATGAATTTCACACGCACGTTCATAGGGATTAGGAGGTGGGATTGGATTAGACTGGATGTTACCTTTTCCACATGGGAATTTCCAGAGAGGAAGAAGTTTCTTCTTCTTCTTCTCGATTCATTTTTCTATTGTTTGATTTTAATAATCTTGTTGGTGTTCACATTCACACCTCCTCACCTCCCAATGTCACCCACCCTTTTCATGTACATTAATTAATTCAATATGGACGACTCGAAGCAAATATTTAATCTTTTGCGTACGACTTAAATAATGTTATGGGTTTTGTAATGGGGTTTGTTATCAGAAGAGCTTCAGCCGGATCTGTTCACAAAGCTATCCGACTGCAGTTTTCTCCATTCTTAAGGCTCGAAACCGGACCCGATATCGATCCACTGTATGCTTTGTAACGTGGATGGGGCAGTTACACCGCGAGAGGCGTATGAAAAGAAGAAGAAGAAGATGATGATTTTGATTTTCCACGCGAAAAAGCACGACACTTTCGTGATTAGGAACATTCACTTCACGCCTTCATTCCAACGAACCAATATATATATAATATATATACACATGACTTTTTGTCCCCCGATGTGATACAGCCAACAACACCTTTGTCCACGAAAGCTATTCTTAGTCTCTAAACAAATACAAATACAATAAAATTAGCATCTTTTAGGTGGGATCTCTAAATGTGCAACATAATTTGTACTTTGATTATTATTACACCTTGTTAATATCATATTCCAATTATTAGATTGATCTGATAGACGTGGTTGAAGCATGATAGGATTTGAGTCTTATCAAATATTCCAAAAACAAAGACAAGCAAGCACTTCACAGGTAAATGCATGAAAACCTTGTACTATAAAACCAATTAGCATTTTATCACATGCTTAGGTCTCCATGCTTGAACGGTTCAAACCTCATTAGGGGGAGTTCTTATTATTGGAATTCGAGCAATTATTGATTGACTTTTATTGAGGGAAACAGGCCAACGATAGGGTTTTTGTTTCTTTATATTTTTTACTAGTCAAATTGATCGATTTTTATCTAATCTTTGTTGGGATTAATTTATCCCTTTTTGTACGCGTTCGGATTAGGTTGATGGGGACGGATATTATTAGGCCAAAGAAAAAGAGGGAAGGGGCGGTGGGTTGGATTATGATCATCTTTATTTTATAAAAAAATACAGAGCGTATATTTTATGGTTAGAATTGTCGGGGGTTATCGGTGAAATGATTGAACAGGAAGGGAGAAAGTGTCAGCAGAACGTAGGTTCTGTACTACCGACGATCTTCTATTGGATAGAAGAAGGATAGAAGAAAACTTCAGCAGAGCTGCTGCTCATATGAGGGATGAATATTTGGTGGAGTTCAAGTTTTTAGGCCGACAAACTATTTTCTTCTTCATTTCTTTTAAATGATTACACGCTCATCTATATATAGGAAGGAGTAGAAACTCAAATGACAATAGAAACCGATACCAAAAATGACAAATTTAATAATTTACTTAAATGACAATAATATCGCATTCACTTGAATCACAAATTACCTTCAACAAGGATTACATTCTTTTTTAATTCGACCATATTGTTATTTATATCATTATAAAATTACTTTATTACCCTTAAAGAGGTTAATAAATTAGTTCCTTTAATATATACAAAAATAAATAAATATTTACAATATATAATTTAATGATTAAGATTTATGTATGATCTTTATGTATAGAGTTTAAGACTATAATTGAATGTGTTAGTTTAACATTTACGAGTTTAATATTTAACATATGATTTAACTTTTAAGATTTAAAATTTAATTTTTATGGTTTCACTTTCGTGTTTATAATTTAGTGTTTATAATTTATTTTTTATTAATTGATTATATTATTTTAAAATTTAAAAGGATTAAAAAGATTATCTAGAGTAATTTCAATTTTACTGTTACTATAATTAAAATAAGATAAGTTACAACTGTTACATTAAAAATAAAATCAAACACTATCCATTTTATCTGATACCACGTTTCGAAACCGAGACCTTAATTAAGCAATACCAAGCCGAGGAAGTAGCAACACAACTCATGATTTATTAAAATATTTGTTTTGGGTGTGCTACAAAATAATAGCAGTAGTAATAATATTAATAATCTCGAAAATGGGTGTATAAAGAGGGTGTGAATTCCCCCAAATCTAGATGCAAATGAGATAATTCTCTTTTGGTGGCCTCCCCTAGAAGTAGGCCACCCCCACACACACACACTCACACCAAAATTAAATAACAACATTATTCGCCACCAATTATGTATCAAAATTTGAAATTATCTAAATTATGTGTATTAGTAATGCACGATGAACACGACACGATGTTGAATTTCTTTTTTATTTTATTTTATTTTATTTATAATAGTTGAAGAGATATTTTATTCGTGATGTTAGAAAGGGTGGACTTTGTAACCACATTTGCTCGCACGTCCTCTAATAAAAACTAATATAATGTTCCATTTCAATAACTTGCAAAGAATATGTCATCATTCGATGGATTACATTATATTAAAAGTTCTTTCATTAAAGTAAGGTTGGGCTTCATCTTCATCTTCATCTTCTTCCACCATTAATTACTTCCCTCCTCCCTCTTCCTCCTCCTCATCCTCCTTCTCCTTCTTCTTCTTCTTCTTCTTCTTCTTCTTCTTCTTCCCAGAGACACTGTTGTTTCTCCGTCACGTCGGCCGAAACCATATTCGTCTCCCTTCCACGACTTGAAGCCTCCTAGGGGTATATTGTGTCGGGAAGCTACTCCCTGTTGATCTCAGGAATGGACGCGAGATTTGGCGGGGGTTCGTTTTCTAGTGAGCAAGAGGATAATGAAAGCTCCCCGGAAAGCCAGCCAGGGTCGCCTACTCAATTCGCCTCGTTGAGTGAGATCACAAAGGCGGCTTCCAAAACGCCCCCTTCGCATAGAAAGAGGTGATTCCGATTGGTAAATTAGACTTGTTATTTCCGATCAAGTAAAGGGGGCGGCCAAGGAGTGACTATGTTTTGCTGTTTTTAATTTTGGCGAAAATCGTAGTAGGAAGGCCACGCAAAAGAGGGTTGTCTCGATACCTATCAAGGATTCCGAAGGGACGCGATTTAAGGGAGATGGCACGCATCCGCCTTCTGATTCATGGGCTTGGAGGAAGTACGGCCAAAAGCCGATCAAGGGCTCGCCATATCCGAGGTAAGTGTTCGAGCAGGTCTTTGCAAGATGAAACGATGATACCTAGGTGTCATTGAGTTAAATTATGTCGGATTATGCAGGGGATATTATCGGTGTAGTAGCTCGAAAGGGTGCCCCGCGAGGAAGCAGGTGGAGCGGAGCCGTGATGACCCCACCATGCTAGTCATCACCTACTCTTGCGAGCACAACCACCCTTGGCCGGTCCGGAAGAACAACCACTGCCACCAAAACTACCAGAACCCCCCAACTACCAGCTCCACCAGCCACGAGGAGGAAATTCCCGATAACACCAACGCGCACTCGAGCCCCGAGCCAGAGTCAGAACCAGGGGGGCACGAGGAGAAAACAGCAGAGGTAATTGATTCGGGCTTGGGATCGCCTGAGCTCGACGCGGCGGATGAGTTTGGGTGGTTCATGGACATGCGAACCAAAAGGTCCACCACTATACTGGAGAGCCCGATTTACGGGCAAGGTTACTACGATCATCACTACTCCGTGAAGAGCGAAGGGAAGAGCGTGGTCGGGAAAACAGACTTGTCGATGTTCTTCCCGATGAGGGAAGAGGACGAGTCGATGTTCTCCGACCTGGGGGAGCTGCCGGAGTGCACCGTACTCTTCCGGCACGGTAAGAACATCAACAACGGCGTCACTCAGATCTCCTAAAATTAGACTTCCATCATCCCAATGAAAAGAAAATCCTTGATTCTATCGTAACAATAATCCCTTCTTTTTAGACATTAATCATCTTTCCCCTAATCTTATTGTTTATTTTATTGCACTAATTTCTTTGAAATATATATATATATATATCAGTGTGAATTAATAATTAGATAACCCATAAACATTTCATACCTAAAAGTCGGCGATAACCAGTCACGTCAGCGTAATTAAACCCCTCCTAAGATACACTTAATCGTGAAAAATAATACTTGATTATAAAATATTTTCGTATACCGCCCTCCTTTGATCGTCACTCATATGTTATCAGCATTTTTTTTCTGAACTAAACGAAACTGCAACTAAATGTTCGGATTAAATTAATTTTTTGCCAAAAGTCAACTTGGAATTACTTGGAATTCCAAGTAATTTTAAATGGATTTTGAAATAATTTCGAGAATTTTTTAAGAGTTTTTCCAAATTCAAAGTTTAATACAACCTATTAGAGCCCGAAATTAAAATCTTGTTTAGCCCTTGTTTTGCAGTTTCTCTATTTAAGGGAGAACATCTCTCTAAAGATTTGGGGGCAGAACTTTGACCGGCCGCTAGTGGGAGCGTCCGGACTCTGTTCGGGGTGGATGAGGTGTCGTTGGAATCGCCTTCTCGAGACCTTTCCAACGACATACTATGCGTTTCAATCGGATCACGGGATTGGGAGTTATTGGCGTTCGAAGTTTCGGGTTTTTTGGAAAACGGGTTTGAATCGCCGAAACTTTGACCGGTGATTCCAGTCATGCCCAATCTCGGATTGGGGCGCACAGTATATCACCGGGCAGTGTTGGCGACTAATCGAGGCACACTTTCTTCCTTAGTGTTCCTCGTCTCGAGAGCTTTCGGTTGGTATATTGTACATCTCGTTTGGAGCACCGGAGAAGCTCCAGGCGGAGTCCGAAGAGAAGGAACGACAGGGGAAGCGCAAGGGCAGCGGCTAGGATTTCAGGTGGCCACGTCATCAGCAATGTCATCCACCACATCATTCACACGTGGATGACAGGTCAGTAGGGATGGCCAGGTCAGCAGAGATGGGTCGGGCCGGTGTTGAGCTCGGTAGGTGGGTTCAGATTGGGCCCCGATGGTGGGCCTGACTTGGGCCTGGTGGATGGCGGCTCAACGGCCGTCAAAGGGACCGCCGACCGGTCAACGAGCTCCCCGACAACTGGCCAACGATGTTCTCCGGCCAGTTAAACCGGTTTAACTGAACCGGTTCACTCAGATCGGTTCGGCTCGGTTCACTTAGACCGGTCAATAGCATGCCGTCGACTTTTTCGGCCGATTTTTCGCCTAATTTTCAGCCGTACTTCTCTGCTCGTAGAACTTTTTCCGGGTGTCTTCGGCGTCAGATGCTATTGCCTTTGACCATGTTCTACCTGTTAGATTCTTTGCTAAGGCAGTTCGTTTTTTCCATCCGGGGATGAGGCGTGTTGAGGTCGCTTTTGGTTCAGATGAGAGCATGATAATGCCGTTAGAAGTGGCAGATGAGGGTAAGCGTCTATGGAAAAATACTCTGGTGGGATATATTATTGGTCGTCGCTTGCCTTTTGATATTATCAATAGGACAGTTCGCTTATTTTTGGGCAAACGAGGGCTGATTGATGTTTGTGGAGTATGGCATGTATGTTCCCTAATGCATTTTGCTTCTAATGAGTGTTTTGATGCTATTTTGGAGAGGTACAATTGGTATGTTGTTGGCATTTTGATGATGCTCTTGGACTCAGACTTATGTGGATGGTGTTGAGCCAAAGATCTTTCCTGGGTTAGATTGAAAAGTATCCCTGTTGAGTTTTTTCATTGTCCCGGAGTACAATATATTGCAAGCAGTTTGAGGGTGCCTTTACGTATTGATGCTAGGTCCTTTTCACGAGGTAGTGTGAGCAATGCACGGGTGCAGATTGAAATTGATGCCTAGATGGAGCTACACCAGTCTATCAGGATTATTATTATCGAGGGTTAGAGTCGGGAGATTAAGTCTGATTATGAGTTTTGGCTGCCACGTTGTCAATGTTGCTGTGTCGTTGGCCATGATTTTGAGCATTGTCTACAGAATCCGGAGGCGACTACTCGTACTGTTAGGCCGATAGATAAGAGGCCTAGGAAGGCCCGTGTAGCGAGGACATATGACATCATAGGGAACTCGCGGAGGAACTACTGCAGCTTTCCCAACACGCTCTATCTCTACATCAGTCCTCGCTACACCAGCCTTCCTAGGCCCCCTCTCCATTAGCTTAATAGTACGAGTAGTCGCCTCCGGATTTTGTAGATAGCGATAAAAACCATGATCAAATACACAGTAAGACTGACAACGTGGCGGCCGAAACTCATAATCAATCTGAATCTTCCGGTTCTGTCCCTCAACATCAGTAATCCTAATAGACTGGTGTAGCTCCATTGAGCATCAAACTCAATCTACTTCCGTGCACTGCCCACACTACCTTGTGAAAGGGACTTAGCATCAATACGGAAATGCACCTAAACTGCTCGCAATATACTGCACTCCAGTTCAATGAAAAATCTCAACAGGGATACTCTTCAATCTAGGGTCTTCGGCTGAACAGCCTACACGGAAGTCCCAGGAGTCCAATGTCTGAGCACCATCGGAATGCCAACAACATGCCAATCGCTCCTCTCCAAAATGGCATCAAAAGACTCATCAAAAGTAAAATGCATGAGGAACATGCCAGACCCTTCTCTGCAAACATTAGTAAGCCCTGTTTGTCCTAAAGAAGGCGAACTATCCTACTGATAATATCAATAGGCAAGCGACGACCAATAATATATCTCATTAGTGTATTCTTCCACAGACGCTTACCCTCCTATGCCACCTCTGATGGCATAATCAGCCTCCCATCTGAACCAAAAGCGACATCAACACGCCTCACATCCGGACGAAAAGAACAAATTATCTCAGCAAAGGATATAGGAGGCAGAACACGGTCAAAAGCAGCAGCATCTGATGTCGGAGGCACCCCGGAAGAAGCTCCAGGAGCAGAGGTGGACAGTCGGAAAATCAGCTGGAAAAGTTGCCGCCCGCTCGGTCGGATAATGGGCCCACCTACCGGGCCCACTCTAGTCCCAGCACCGACCCGTCTCATCTCTGCTGACGTGGCCATCCCTGCTGAAATGGCATCCTCGGGCCTAACCGTCGTCGTCCCTTCCCTTCGGCCTGCAGCTCCTCCTGTGATTATATAAAAGTTTCAATTAGGGCTTTATTATTATTATAATCATCTTATTATTATACATAATTTTTTATCAATAATATATAATCACCGCCATTAATTAAATTATTGGCCTGTGAACTTTGATAATTTTATTTCCTTGTTTATTTTTAATCTACCAAACGACCCTTTCTAAAAAAAAATCTCCTACTGCGAAAAAGTTCTTTACTACTTGTGAATGTTTCTTGGAAACAAGGGCATTTGCTCTCGCTCTTCTGAGATTTGAAATGGCATAAATGTTCTCAGCTTCTTCATTGAGCGAAACACCTCAAATCTCTTCGAGCGACAATGTTCATAAAACTGTGTAACCACTGCCGCATGACAAACATTGTCAAGGAAAAACACTTTGCAAGAGGTGGAGCCTTCTTTAAACTCATCAGAGCTGAAGTATGAGTGGGCATCAACCGATTTTGCGAGGTCATTGATAAGATCATGCATTGAACAGAAATTCGTATCATCCCTCGTTTCTGAAGGAATGACACGGCCTCTAACCGACAGAGATTTTCCTGCCCCGCTTCTCGGAGAGTTTGGGCAGTCCCTTTTTGCAACAAACCCTCTATGATTCACAGTCGAATTAACTCGTCTTGGTCGAATACGTAATCCTTCGGGAATAATGCACAAGCTGCGAAACATCTCTTCAAGTGAATGGGAAGATGAACGTAGCTCAATTTCAAAGCCGAAGGGATCTTTTCCCCCTCTCTGTCCCAAGAACTGTGGGTTAACACTCGCTTCCACTGTCCATCATCACTTTGGAAACGCAACGTCCCTCCGATCGTCTTAATCGAAAGAGGAAGACCCTTACACTTTTTAGCCAGTTGAACGGAAATCTCTTGAAGGTGTGGGTGACCTTCAAAGTTTTGCTCACCTATGGAGTGGTAGGCAAGCAGAGACAAGCACTCCTCCAACGACATTAATTCCAACTGCTTCGGATCACGATCACCCATCATTCTAGCAACCTCAAAGTTTCTTGTTGTGAGTAGAATCCTGCTTCCTTTACTCCCGGAATACAAGGGCTTTAGCAAGGACTCGAGCTCTTCATACTTATCGTTCCAGACATCGTCCAACACAAGGAGCAACTTTTTTCCAGATAACTTGTCTCTCAGAGAACTCTGAAGCTGATAAGATCCTTCTCCTCAATGAACGAAGACGGGGCTACCTGGTCCAGTATGGTCTTGGTGATGGCGGCCAGGTCAAATACGTCAAAAACACAAGCCCAAGCTTAGACTACGAAGTCCGCATTTTTCATCTTGTGCAAGGGTAGTTTTGCCGAGTCCACCCATCTCAACGATCGAAACGACGGTAAAGGGTCGGGCGGAGTTGCCAGTTGCTGATTCGGATCTGGTCAAACGAGCAAGCAGCTCCTCCATTTTCTTCTCCCGGCCCACGAACTTGGGCTATACATCCAAAACACAAAAGTCTGTCATTTGTACTTGATTTCCTCAAAGTGAGAAGAAAATGAGAGTTATCCAAAATGTGTAGTAGTAAAAAGCTTGAGCATGCAAATGCACAACGCGTTCCCTAAACACAGCATTTGCTTGAGTTCATGTAGACTGCACACACATCTGTTTACCAGACAAAACAGTTGTGCAGCCCTTGAAAAAGAGTCGTCGTCATCGTGTCCCTTATGACGGCCTCTTTATTACATTTCATTCGTTGCTTTGCTTTACTTTTACGTCTATATGTCCAAAGCACAAAAAGTCTCTCTTAAAAAAAGAAGAAGATGCCTAACTTATATTTGAGACGAAAATTCGGAAGTTCTTTAAGGAATACGGATTCTTCATTTCATTCATGAAATTTATTTCATGGCTATTCACATAATGTAATTTTGTAAGGTTCGTAGATCCCCAAAATTAGCGTATCAGCCCGACACACTCACCACTTATTAAGTTTTAATCACGGCCAACCGACGTTCATAAAATTCGTTAAACAAATAATAATGATACTCGTAGAATCAAGGAGATACGTGGATTATAATTTCGGAGATTACGTCCCATGCCAACATGGAAGACACTCTAACAATGAGATGAAATCTACAGCCCAGGGAAAATAAAAACAAGAGGGCCGTCGAACAGATGGAGCCGCTGCACGGTTGATTTTTCCCGACCCTCAATATACTTTCTCATCCAACGGATCCCTCAAGCTGGCCGGGCTCATGTTTGCATGAAGTTGTCTCCTCCTGAATAGGAGGGTGGAAGCAGACGACTCCCCACGTCTATGGTAAATCATAATGTTTAGCAACAAAAATTTTGGGCTACAGATCTCGGTGGCTGGTAAGAACGAGCTTTTTTGTCCTCTTGAGGATCATCGACACTCTGAGTACATTCTCCAAACCGTGCGTGGAAGAGGCATGGCTATGCAGGAGGCGATGGCTCCACGTGGTCTCATGCCGAAATAGGGATTACTTGGCCCGAGTTGTTGAACAAGCGATTCTTGGAGCAAACGATATGAACGAGGTTGAACTCTATTGAGCTCTTTACCATGACAACATCGACCGGGACTATCATTTTCCAAGGGGATAGCATGTGCTTGAATTTGTCCGTTTCTAGGGCGAAGAAGGCATTTCGCCCGCGGAACATATCCCCCACTTCTCTCGCCAGGCTGGATAAGCCGCCACTAATAGGTTATGGAAACTTGCCTGTTTCCCAACTCTCACGACCTTGACGTGGTACGCGAATCTTTTCCCGAATTCAGTGCGAATCTTTCCTCGAATTGAGGAATTCGGCCTTTACATGGTATATGAATCCGTAAGTGCTTCCGCTTAAGGGTATCTATCCCCTACCTTCTCCTATCTTTCTTCATTCATACGGCGACCATACAACAAACCTGCGAGCACCAGTTGCTCGAGATTTCCGACATGTTCGGATCCGACTTCTCTCTTCCAGAGCGAAGAGTCTTTGTTTCTTTTTTACTTCCACTGTATTTACCGTGAGTGAAGTATGCTGCGTAATTGACCTTGCTATCGGCCGCCAAAATGTAGCTACACTAAGCGGCAAAGCCAGAAATGTTTCTTGAGGGTGGCCGAATTGAGCTATCCAATGGCTTGGAGGGTCAAATTCAATTATCCCTAAAAGCTACGGGGCCATGTTTATCGGACACGGCTAAAATCCCGTGTCCGGGACTCCCATGAGTTCGGAAATGTAACCACCAACATTGACAATTGTTCAGACATATCGGCGATTCTATTCAGACAAGTGCGCGCTTTTTTCTACATGTGTTTTATTATTCAGACATGTGTATATGCTTTCATACTATGCCTGAACTCTCGAGATTTATAGACACTGGATTTTAGCATCGACCCATGTTTACCTCCGGTCCTCATGGCTCCACCACCACTGGTTATGCTCTTCTTCATGTCAACCGATTTAAGAATTTATAATTTGAGAAATAAAATTACATATTTTATTATATATATTGAGAAGGTTTTCCAACCCCTCAAAAGGACGAATTGAATAGTTTCCTAATCTGTAAGATTAAACTTTCACCCTTCTTATAATTAATATATTTCATTAACTTTTAATAATTTCTCAATATATCCATCCATAAGATATTATTTACAACTCCGACAAATCTAAAAAAAGGGAGTTTGAGAAAGATAATATGGATCTGGTAGGGATAAGAAAGTTAAATTCATCTTGAATTTGGAAATAAATTCGTTTGTTCAAAATTACTGGGACGAGTGGGAGGATCGTGAAGTTGTACAATTATTATCTTAAGACAGAGGAACGAAAATAGAAGCAAAAACACATAATAATACCCTCTAATAGCAAATCTTACACAACGACTTTCACAATGTCAACTCGTGGGATGAGTCGGAGGTGGGAATGCCAATATTCCCCTTTCCCCTTCCTGCATTTCTCCATCAACTCCTCCTCCGTACATCGATTAATGTAGAGATGTTCCAGGGAGTCAGGGAGGCCGTCCTCTGGTAAACACCTCAGCCTCGGACAGTTACTAATATTCAAATATTGAAGGGAGGTGAGGTGGTGTCTGAGTCCTCCACCCACCCTCTCCAACTTCTTCATATCCCCAATATCCAAATTGACGAGGGACGAAGGGAGGAGGCGACTCCATTCTCTATCATCATCAGCAGGAGGAGGAATACACACCATCTCATCCACGCACCCCATCTCACCCCTAATCATCAAACATCGTAAGGCGGTGAGGCCCCTCAACCCCCACTCCTCAATTGGATGATTCAGATTCCTGCATCCCGCAATCCAAAGAAATTCCAGACTAGGAGGCATACCTCCTCTCGATGCTAACCTCGTGATGTCGTTGCAGTCGAAAATAAGCAGACTTTTGAGGGATGTGAGGTGGTGCATGTCATGAGGCAAATTCTTCACCTTTGGACATTTGTAAAGGTCAAAGGAGGATAGGTTGTAGGGGAATGAAGGGAATATCTCCATCTCTAGTGCTGGGCAATTACCGAGGGTAAGATGGGAGAGGGCGGACATGCGTTGCAAGCCGTCCGGGAATGTCGTGAGGCTATTGCAGTCCCTAATTTCCAATCTTCCCAGAGACCGAATCAGGGGACTGCCAACATCGACTAATTCCGAAATCAACACGAATCCACCCAGATTACTAAGAGAAACGTCCTCGAGAGATTCCAGAAGTCCGCTGCTTATCAGTTGTGACTGGGGCAGGCTTGGGCAGCCTTGAAGCTTCAATCTTCTCAATGAAGCAGGCAGTCCCCCGCTGGGGAAGGAACATAACTTCTTGCAATCATTAACAGTCATCTCAATAAGAGATGTAAGCCCAAATAAATCGTCCGGTAGCTTCTCTATTTCTCCACAACCACTTATTTGAAGAACCTTTAGCTTAGGTGGAACTTGTTTCTCTCTATCCCCTTGCATAAAGGACTTAAATTGAGGACACTCCATAATATTCATCACTTCGAGCGTAGCCCAAGAGGTCGACAAACTCCCCTCAAAGTGAACGAGCTGAGGAATGTTCCTAATATCCATCACGGTCATCGAAGTAAGGCCAACTAGACATTTCAACAATCCCCCATCGCACCCATCAATCTCAATCTTGATGAGGGACGTAAGGCTAAGAGTGCACCCTCCTTTTAGTTTGGGACACTTCCTCACGTTAAGGTGGCTGAGGCAGGGGAATGGCCGGTCGTTCTTATCCTCTCCATGGTACGTCCACTTCTCCCAGGCGCCCATGTCCTTGAAGTGCAAGCTCCTCAATGACTGGAAAAATGGCCTTCTAAACCCGTAAAACTCAGGACCTATGGAAGATATCGCTCCAAGACCACTGATGTCCAACCTTTCTAACCTGGGAAGTTGTCCAAAGGGTGGCAACAAAACCACACTTGTACAACCAGTCAAGGTTATGCTCAATACATTTTTCATACAACAGATTTTATCAAACCAGGATGGAAATCTTTTGGCCCCATATCCACCGATAGCAAGGGATTCAGTCCTCCTCGGAGGTTGCAGATGGTGGAGGATCTTGAATTGATGGTCATCTTCATGAGAAATTTCAGAACTTGATCCCCAGTCCAAGCTTAATTCAAGAATTGCTTCCTTTCCTGGCAGATTAGCAATTCTCCCGTCTTCGACATCGACTACATCCATCAACTTATGAATGTGCAATTCCCGTTGAAGGCATCTGAGTGGTCCCAACTGCCTCAACTCTTGACCGACTTCTTTTCCCACGACAAAGTCTGAAAGTATCTCGAGATTGGTTAGATCGCCGATATTCGACGGCATCTCCTGCAAATTTTTTGTGCCGGTTATGTCGAGGTGGAGAAGATTGGTCAGCTTGTGAATGTTTCTCGGCAACTTCGTAAGATCCTCACACCCTCGAAGTAATAGAGACTGCAATTCCACCAAGTCACATATCGATTCCGGCAGCATTTGAATATTTGTATGTGAAAAATCTACCGAACGCAGGAGTTTCAATTCTCCAATCCAATCTGGCACTTGCGTAATTCGAAAGTAACGTAACGATAACATCCTGAGGCACTTCATATCCATGATCAACTCTTGTATCACATCCTCGGAGACAAAGACTGATGGCTCTGGGACTTTTGAGATTTGGAATGGCATAAACGTTCTTAACTTCTTCATTGTACGATACACGTCAAGCCTTCTCGAAGGATACATTTCATGCCATTTTGTAACCATTGCCGCATGACGAACTTTATCAAGAGACACTTCACTGGGGGTGAAGCCTTCTTTACACTCATCCGAGCTGAAATATGAGCAGGCATCAACCGATTTCGCGAGGTCATTGATGAGATCGTGCATTGAGTAGCGGGTCTTGTCATACGTTGTTTTCTGAAGGAACGACAAGGCTTCCAATAAACGAATATTTTCCATCCCTACCTCTCGGAAGGTTCTCGTGGTCCCTTTTTGCAATAAACCCTGTATGATCCAAAGTCGAATCAACTCGTCTTGGTCGAATACGTAATCCTTCGGGAATAACGCACAAGCTGCGAAACATCTTTTCAAGCGAATGGGAAGGTGGATGTAGCTTAACTTCAATGCCGGAGGGATCTTTCCTTCTCTGTCCCAACAACCACGAGTTAACACTCGCTACCATTGTTCATCGTCCCTTTCAAACCGCAGCAGCCCTCCGATTGCCTTAACAGAAAGAGGCAACCCCTTGCACTTGTTTGCCAATTCGACGGCAATATCTTGAAGATTAGGATGTTGTTCAAAGTTTTCCTCCCCAATGGAGTGATAGGCGAGCAGAGACAAGCAATCCTTTGAAGACAACAATTCCAACTGCTTTGGACCACGATCACCCATCCGTCTAGCGACATCGATATTTCTTGTAGTGACTAGAATCCTGCTTTCTTCACTCCCGGAATACAGGGGCTTCATCAGAGAATCGAGCTCGTCGTAGTTATCATTCCAGACATCGTCCAACACAAGGAGGAACTTCTTTCTAGATAACTTCTCTTTCAGAGAATTCTGAAGCTGATCCAGATCCTTCTCTGTACCGGACGAAGACGGCGCTACCTTGTCCAGGATGCTCTTGGTGATGGCGGCCATGTCAAAGACTTCGGAGACACAGACCCAGGCTTTGACCATGAAGTCCGCGTTTTTCAAGGACTTGTGATTAAACAACTCTTGTGCAAGGGTAGTTTTACCGAGTCCCCCCATCCCCACAATCGAAACAACGGTAAAGGGTCGGACGGAGCCGATGGTTGCTTCGGATCTGGTCAATCGAGTGAGCAGCTCCTCCATTTGCTTTTCCCTGCCCACAAACTTGGGCTCGGGCAGGGATGTGGTTCTGAAACGGGGCTGATCGTCGCGGGACTCGCTCCTCGAGTTCCGGACTAATTGGAGCGAGGGAATTTGGTCATGGATAGCCTTTAATCTTCGGTCGACGTCCTCAATCTCATTGGCCATACGATGACCAGAGACCAGGGTGCGTGGATCAAACTGAGATAATTTGGAGATCAGGGAGAAAGGACGTTTCTTGGATGCCTTCTGCTTGGCGTCGACAGATACATGGTCGAGCAGGTCCTCCATGTCGTAGGCGACGTCCCTGAGGTCAGCAAGCCACTGGACAGTAGCAGGGTCATCATCGTTCATCTGCTTTTCCTCGGCAGAGTCCAGCAGGGCTTGGATCCCGGGCAGCTTCTCAGCCCAGAGCTGGAGCTTGCCGGAGATGCCGTGGATCCGGGAATACTCGTTGAGGAGGAGGGAGCGGACCTGGTCGAGGACGGGGGAGAGGAAATCCATTTCTTCTCTTTAGGAATGGCTTGTCTTCCTCACACTTGTACCAACGGACCAGAGACTTTTTAACCCGAGAGACTCGTCGCTTATTCATTCATCCATCCTACACAAATAAACAAAAATAGGCTTGATTGATAATAATCAAATAATATTGACAAGTTTTATTAACAAAATTATGGACAAAGTCGGACAAGTTTTATTATTAATGAAGTGGGTGGATTCCAGTTGGATTCCAGTTGGATTCCATTAAATTATTAATGAAGCGAGTTCTTTTGGGAAATTGACCCCCCCCCAAAAAAAAAAAAGACTTTGGCCCTTTTTCGCAAGAAGTGGATTCATATGTCGGTACATATCTGCTTTTTCTGGGCACACCATTATTGAGTTGTCCTGCTCGCTCTTTCTTGGTTGTATCCAACCCAATCCAACCCAGAATACTTTCCCCACTCTCTCGTCGAGTGAGTCTTTGTTTAATTCATTTTCAATCGTCTTCGTTTTCTTCAAAAAATACATCAAGAAAGAGTACAAGGGATTGTTGTTAGTCTCATCGGACCGACAAATGTTGCTCCCATGACTCGAGGACTTCCCCCGAGTCTATTTCGAGCGCGTTCTCGTACAGACTGAACAAGTTTCATTGGTAGTTTCCACAGCGGATCATTACATATTTCATATTACAGGTTTAAATATATTAGGAACATTACAAAGTTACATACCATTTTTTGAGAAAAAATGTTTTGAAATTTTCATGTCTTCCACTGCTGTTATTATCCAGGTTGCTTTTCTTCACAAAGTACGAAATTTTCCAAACTTTAGCACTTCGTCTGGGGTTGTTTACACCCGTTGACTGTGAACACGATGCAGGTCGTGTCCGGGGGAGAGTGGGCCTCCTCTTATGCATTCTTAGATGGGACAAGTTGGCGTACCTTGCTACAGGTCTTGTCCGAGGAGTTGGGAAAGGCGCCTGGATGTTGCAGGAGGAGGCTTTGGCTCCAATTTGGCGAAGTAAGGAGCTTTGGCCTCCGGTTCCCCTGATGAACGTCTGTTTTCTAGTTTTCTGTTTGTATGAACAGTAAAATAACATAGAATATCAAATTATTTGAATCAAATGCATCTACTCAATATTAATTTTTGGAATGAGTCGGAGGTGTGGCCAATATTCTCCTTTGCCCTTCCTACATTTCTCCTCCAACTCCGGACATCCCCAAATGTTGAGATACTCAAGGGAGTCAGGGAGGCCGTCGTCCGGCAAACACCTCAGCATCTCACAGTTATAAATTTCCAAAGATTGAAGGGAGGTGAGGTGGTGCCTGAGTCCCCCACCCATCCTCTCCAACTTCTCCATTTTCCCAATGTACAACCTCAAGAGGGATGAAGGAAGATGGTGACTCCAGTCTACATCATCGGCAGGAGGAAAACTCTCATGCGGCTGAGGACTCGCTCCAATCTTCGGTCGATGTCCTCGATCTCGTTGGCCATACGATGACGAGAGATCAGGGTGCCTGGGTAAAACTGAGATAATCTAGAGATCAGGCAGAAAGGACGTTTCTTGGATGGCTTCTGCTTGGCGTCGACAGAGATGTGGTTGAGCAGGTCCTCCATGTCGTAGGCGACGTCCCTGAGGTCAGCGAGCCACTGAATTGTAGCAGGGTCATTGCTCATCTGCTTTTCCTCTGCAGAGTCCAGCAGGGCTTGGATCCCAGGCAGCTTCTCAGCCCAGACCTGGAGCTTGTCGGAGATGCCGTGGATCCGGGAATACTCGTCGAGGAGGAGGGAGCCGACTAAGTTGAGGACGGGGGAGAGGAAATCCATTTCATCTCTCTGGAATGGTTCGTCTTCCTCACACGTTTTCTCACGGTGGCATTGAATTGAACCAACTGACCAAAAGACTCTTTGTGCGTCTTCCCGAGAGTCTTCCCTTGTTCATTCATTCATCCTGCACAAACAAACAAAAATAGGTTTGGACTCATTAACTCAAGGCGCTAGCCTTAGCCTCCCGGATGCTACCAGCGACAAATCCTGTTTATACCACCGGCCCTCCTCCGGCTCGACTGGCTTACCCGCAGACGGCAGTCTCACCGGCAATGCTGGCCTCACCTGCAATCCAAAGATGGAACAACCAGCTCTAACTTCACTCAATCACCATGGTAACTGGCATGGAAATGCGAGGACCAAGCCTGGTCATATTCAGGAACACCTCGTTATGTTATTTACTAGAAACAATAGTTGCGGTACTGCAAGGAATGCTGGAATCAACGCCAACAGACCACATAACGTCACGCCAGTAGGCAACGGACATCCCGTTCTCCTGGGGTTCTTCTGCCTTCTTCGCACGCCATCAATCCCCATCAGTTCCCGACTCAAGCCGACACTGGCCTTAGTCCTCTATCCAACATCCTTCATTGGCCGCACTTCCCAACTTCCCCCAACAGCATGGAGAATGCGACTCAGCCCATTTGCAGCAAGTTCAGCAAAATATTGCGGCATTCCCTCTAACCAAGATCCGCGGCCAGCCTGCCTTCTTCCCAAAGAGATCCTCCTCTCCATATCTCCTCCTTCCATGGACTAAACCAGACGTTCAGCCCCTACCCCTTCTCCTTGAGCCATAGCCTCCCTCCCTCCTCTCCTTTCCTCAACCTTCTCTCCATATCTTGGGCAATGGTCGAAACAGAGAAACTCCAACCTCCTCCATCACCCAGGTCGCTACCTGGGACAGAGACTTCCCCCAAGCTTCAGCCAAGCTCCCAGCCTGAAGCCAACAGCGAATTCCATACCTCGAACAGCTCCATCCAGGCTGCTCCGGCCTCGCCGTGCTGCCAAATTCAACTTCCTCCCTAGTGCTCTCCGAGCCACAATTTCGGCAGCTGCACCGAGCTCTTGGCAACGCTGGTTCCGGATCAACGATTCCTAGATGTTGCAACACGTGCGCTAGAATACTGTCTTCGGCCTGCGCAAGTTCCTGGCAGCTAAGGAACCTTCCGAAGCTTATTCGGGTCGAAGCAGCTGCATCATTCCCAGATGATGCGATTTCATCTTATCTTCAGCCGGTTGATAGTAGTCACATTGGACTCCAGGGTCTGGTTGCCCCGATCCTTGCTGCCCTCAGCATCCCCCAACAGAAAACACCAGCCGTTTCCAATGGCGCTCCCTTCACGCCAGATCCCCAGCACATTGGACATCCCCCAATCCAGCCGCAGCAGAACTTCCAGAAGATTGCCCTTGTTCCCGACAGCAGGGCGTCTCATCCCAGCTACAGCGCCTCCGGCTCTGACCAGCGGAGCCCAGTTTTAACATACACGAGTTATCCTCCCTTTGCGGCGGCAGCAATCAGCAATTAGCTGCCTGCTTAGAATAGCACTCCGGCACCGACAACCAATGGCGACCTCCCCGTTCTTCCAGCCGTCCTCGACAGCTCCGGCCCAAAGGAATTGAACGCCGGCAGATCCCAGACCAACCGCCTCCGTCGCAGCCCCTGCCGTGAATGGGCGTGCCCTAGCCCATGCCGCGGCAGACCCCAGCATTACTGTCAGAACTCCGAGATTCCTTGGCCGCAGCCACGGTAGCTGCACTCCTCTTGGAGTCAGCAATCTACAAGCTCTTCCGCAATAAGGGCTGCAACCAAATAAAGGTGTTCTTTGATGTTTAATTTTGATTTGATAGACTCATCATTCAGTTCGTGGGTTCCTGAAATTTATACGTTAAACTTTTGAGATAGTCGAAGCTAATTGGATTTCTGCAATGTTTAATACCTCATCAAATCTGCGGTCATTCCTACGGATTGTCCGAGTTTACTGGGCTAATGTTAGGGTACAGAGGCTATTCTTCGACGGGGAAGCTTTTTCGTACTTCACGCAAATTTTACGTACCTATCCGTACTTTCGTTCGTAAATGTTTCATAACGTGCTAAACGAACGAGTTTCATACTTTACAAAATTTTTATGAACTTATTCGTACTCGTTCGTAAAATACAAAATTTATTCGTAAAAGTTTCATAAAATACGAAATTATTCGTAAAAAAGTACGAAACGCCAAAACTTCGAGGATATTTCGTAAAACAGTACGAAACTTCGGATGGAAGCTTCCACCCCTGGAAGAATAATCTCGTCTCTCCTGTGGAAAGACCCACCCCTTAGCTTTGTTTGCTGCTTTATGTCGGATCATCCGTATTTCTGCCTTGTCGAGGAAGATGTCTTTTAAGTCGTTGTACAGGATCGAGAAGAAGAGGTTCAACAAGAAGGCGTGCTGTCACTGTAGAGACACCATAAAAGCAGTGTACTGCAGTCCGTCAAAGGGGTTGGAAAAGGAACTCCGGTGGCCGTCGAGAATGACATGTTGCCTCATCTTTGGGCTCTAGTCTAGCTTGAGCTTTTATGTGTCATAGTTGTTCTCCGTTCCATGAAAGTTTTCAAAAACTATCAACTTTTCTACTCATCTCAGTTTCTTGGCAATTAAACTATCAACTTTGTTCTGGGATCCAACAGGAGGGGGTAAAAAAGTGACGGACGATTTGGGGTCGAACTTCTATGAAAGAGGCGAGATGGCAGCGATCTCACTCTGCATCAAAGACCTTGGTTTCCAACTGATAGGCATAGGTGAAGAAGTTTGGCCAACATAGGAATGTTGACATCATGCAACTGGCCGTGGATGCTCCAATTGTCATGTTCATAACCACGATCTGGAGCTGAATGGCTTCTAACGGGGAAGCCCCTCCCATAATCATGCCAGTCATTGCACCGGGGAGTGAGATAAGCACGACGGTCTTGGCGCTGTCAAGCACGGGAGTTAGTCCGATGACCAATGCTCTCTTCACCTGCGAGATGGTCGCTTGCTTGGGGCTCGCTCCCAGAGCCAACGCTGCCTCTACCTATAATGAAAGATTTACGCAAAACACACCCCTAAGCGTTGCGGAAAATAAACCACGGTGAATTTCTTAATATTAAGATGATGAAATAACAGTTAGAAAGTCTCGTCAAATCAATGTGTGCCGTAACCAATTCATGTTTCCAAGATCCTATCAACATGCAGAACAGAGCAACATCAGAGTAGACTTCTTAGCCCCTCTCATATTTATGGCCACAGCGGATGGCTGACCTGGTCCTTCTGCATCTTGACATCGTCTCGGAGCCTTTTCATGGTGACACCAGTAGAGGTCATTGCATTCCCGACCATCATTCCAGCGACTGGAATCACATAGCTGGGAGTGAAGGGAAAGACTTTGAGCAGCAGAAGCAGCGACATCGTGACTGACGTCCCGCTCAGAATAGAAATTCCTGCTATGTACTTCCCCTGAGGCACGTGCTTTGCTCGCTGACCTGCCGTATGACCCACTACGCATACCTGAAACCATTACCCCGAATCCTCACAATATCTACTAAAAGCGATAGTACTAATCAGGAGACGATTTAATAGTGTTCATGACCATTAGTTATTGGACTGTGAAGAATTCTCCATAATATTTGTTACACATGGAGGTTAGCGTTAACAGTCTGGAACGTTCAAGAGGTTCGGTAATAATCCCGATAAAGAGGCAGGGAAAGGTGGCACCAACCATGAAGAGGTAGGCAACGAGGATCCAGATATAGTTGGGCTGCGGAAGATGAACCCAAGGACAAAACCAACGACAGAGAGCTGAATGAAGCCTCTGCAGACGGAGTAAAGCATGTCCTTCTCGAGGCCAAGGTTCTGGAAACGGGAGAGAGAAACAGCCATGAAGAACACCGGGAGGGCGGCCAACGGCTTCAGCATACCCTCCATGTAATCGACAAGCATGGCGTTGGATGATCCCAAAGAAGGGGGCAAAAAGCTGGCAAAAGGCATTCACACCATGAAACTAATTCCAAAGGATTTTTGAAGACTCGCCTAACAGTTGTGACGATCTTTGCTTTGTTGATTGCAACTGCGATCCCCTCCTTATAACTACGTTAGGAAGGACGTCAAACTTCAAAGAGCCAATAGGATTTGGTTTTCCCATAAATCACATATATTTTTTTTTCAAATTAATGAATGTTCTAATTGGTTCGAAGAATATTTTTTTCTAAAAAAATATACCGGAGTTTTGTAGTAGTTCGATAAATAGCCTTTTAAGTCCACTTTTCACTCTTATTGGATGCGGTATCGAAGACTTTTATGCTGTGTTTGGATCCGTTTCGTTAGAAAAGAATGGAATAGAAAACTATAGAAAATATTTGAAAAGTTCTTGATCCCGCGAATAAAAAGAAAAAAAATAGTATTTTGTCTTTTTCTTGCTTTGACATAAATGTCCTCGTTACTAAAATTTAATACGAGATCGATGGGAGCAATTATGTCATTTCCTTATGAATTTATATTTTATATAATATTTTACTTTTCCATAGAGTTATCATATCACTAGTCATTTTTGTTTTCCATAAGGAGGGAAAACGCCCAAACAGAGCATTAGTGACGATAGAAGGCTCAACGACTCTTCTACAAGTACAAATAATGTCATAAGGTATTAAAACTCTCCCAAAAGGTAATGCATATACTACAGAAGTGTTACCACAAATCATAACCTCAACAGGTCGTGTCTTGAATGTTTGGCGCTTCACCGAGACTTTCACTCAATTCCTCGTTGCTTGCTCCACGATCCACTACAAATCCGCAAAACGAACAGTACTGACTCTAGGAGGCCCTCTAGTTGGGTGTCAGACCTCGCCCTCAAGAGGTGTCCTACATGCTCAGCTCATCACAAAGGCTTCTGTACAAAACAACAAACCAATTACATAACGTTTGATGTCATTAACTCACTGTGTTGGCCACCATGCGTCTACACATATAAACCTTGACTTTTCTCAAGGCTAATTCGCGAATGCCTCGCCTCCTGTAGCACGGCCAAGACCTTGAAGCCTTTGAAGGTCTGACATGTCTTGTACCCGAGAACACCAACTTTCTGCAACCGGGATGCTCATCACCAATCCTAATGCTTACTCACAAAAACATAACTCAAGAGTTCCTCAAAAATGTTTCATAAAGTTGTACAATTATTATCTTAAGACAGAGGAACGAAAATAGAAGCAAAAACTCATAATAATACCCTCTAATAGCAAATCTTACACAACGACTTTCACAATGTCAACTCGTGGGATGAGTCGGAGGTGGGAATGCCAATATTCCCCTTTCCCCTTTCTGCATTTCTCCCTCAACTCCTCCGTACATCCCAAAATATAGAGAGATTCCAGGGAGTCAGGGAGGCCGTCGTCTGGTAAACACCTCAGCCTCTCACAGTTAATATCAACTTCTGGGATGAGTCGGAGGTGGGAATGCCAATATTCCCCTTTCCCCTTCCTGCATTTCTCCACCAACTCCTCCGTACATCCCCAAATGTAGAGACCTTCCAGGGAGTCAGGGAGGCCGTCGTCTGGTAAACACCTCAGCCTCAGACAGTTAGAAATGCCCAAAATTTGAAGGGAGGTGAGGTGGTGTCTGAGTCCCCCACCCACCCTCTCCAACTTCTCCATATCCCCAATAGTCAAATGGAGGAGGGATGAAGGGAGGAAGCGACTCCAGTCTCCATCATCATCAGTGGGAGGTGGAAAACACTCCATCTCATCCACACACTCCATCTCTCCCCAGATGCTCAATTCTCGTAAGGCGGTGAGACCCCTCAATCCCCACTCCTCAAGTGGCTGATTCAGATTTTTACATCCCATTATGATAAGGTCCTCCAGATTGGGAGGCAGAACTCCTCTCGATGATAAGCTCGTGATACCTTCACAATTCTCAATATCTATTGTTTTGAGGGATGTGAGGTGGTGCATGTTATAAGGCAAAGACTTCACCTTTGGACAATTGTCAAGCTTAAACCTGGACTGGTTGCAGGGGAGTGAAGGGAATATCTCCATCTCTAATGCTGGGCAATCCGAGAGATTAAGATCAGATAGGGCAGACAGGTGTTGCAAGCTGTCCGTTAAAGTCGAAAGGCTTTCACAATGCTCCTAATATCAAAGCTTACACAACAACTTATTTAAAATATTTGAACTTGTCGGATGAGTCGGAGGTGGGAATGCCAATATTCCCCTTTCCCCTTCCTGCATTTCTCCATCAACTCCTCCGTATATTCCCAAATGCGGAGAGATTGAACAGTTTCCTAAACGATGAGGCAGTGAGGGAGTTTGGACGATTGTGCCTTGGACTCGTCCCGCTTGGCTTTGACAGACATTTTTAAGGCATAAAAAAATTCACCTGCCTGATTTCTAAATTTGAAAAACAAAAGTAGGCGTTCGAAACAACGACTTTCTTTAAAGCGATTAGAATTTGATAATTTAAATATTGATTTTTCATTTTTTAAAATTGAAAAATCGACCTGACCGATTTCTTTAAATTAGTTAAAGAATTTCGAAACTTAATAACGTATGTATTTAACTAAATAATATAATAATTTGTCATATTTACCAAACTAGTCTTTGTTAAAATTGGGCCTAAGAGTTGTTAGAATCGAGTCTTTGCTTAAAACAACTAACAAAAAGTTGTTGTTGCACGTAAATAATGGTTATTATTAGTCCACGTGGCCCGACATGGATATTTCCTTCTTTCTTAAGAAAAATTAGCAACTTTTATTAATATCATCAGTTCATCCCATTTTCAAACAAAATGTTGTTATTGTTATCACATTTCGACCAATTCCATAAATTATGACAATTATTAACCAAAAGATTACGTCGCCCATACTTTCAAAACACTGTCTAAGATATACAATAAAGGAATAACTTAGGAATCTTTTGAAATAAGCCTTTTTCCGAATGTTAAGAAATGATGAGATTGCCAAATTGTTACAAGTGTATTCTGAAGTACGATCCTCTTGTAACGTAACTCGGGGTTAATGCTAAGATGGCCTGAACACCTCACATGTGCAATTTCATCTGGGACTTGTTTTAATACCCGAAAGATGAACATAAACATAGGTATTAGGGAGCATAGCATGGAGTGTCAAAGTCGTTGTTTCTGGTAGAAGTGAGGGGCGACTTCAGTCAACCAAAAAGGCTCGATCGAGATGACGTTGCGCATGTACCGCCGGTCAGTTAAAACGATAGTTTGATACATAACCCACGTCGGATTGACTCTGTGTCACAAGAAACGATCGAGTAGTAAAAAAATCGGTAAAAAGGAAGACATAGCCACATCTAATACTAAACTCACAGTCAATCCTAGAAGAGGAATGAACGGAGTAGTCGTAGTACCGACGGATATGCATTCAACCAAATATACATATATATTTCTTATTGGATGGAAATGATGTGCTCACCTAAATAACACCGATGATGGGTGAAATGTATACTTCCTGCGATGCTTGGAGTGTCTTGTACATCCCATTGTGACTATATGGCTTTTCGTTACATAAGTCCAACACAAGAAGCAACAGCATTTCTAGGGACTAGATCCAAAAGGTTGTAAACCAGAAGTTGCGAAAAGCCAATTGAAGGAACTCACTTCAAGACGACAGGCGTTGGCGAAGAACCCAGCAGTCGCCGCTTTCCTTACGGCCTGCGATAAAAGATAAAAATTAATAGGAAAAACAGCCAGCTAAGCTACCATTTCTATTGAACAATGAAACTAAAACAAAATAGAAGTTCTAGCATGGGTCTGCAGAAGTTAACCTGCAAATTTCCTTCACAAGATTTAAGGTCTATGCCTAACCTCTGGGCTATTCTTTGAAGTTGTTCTCTTATTTCAATGACTTTTTTCTGCACAACACAAGCAAAAAATAGAACAGCATACACACGGGTTGAAAATTGAGCTCATACCATGGCGTGGTAATTAATATAATTCTTGTAACACCAATTGGATGATTTCCCAGATTCAAGGAATCCTTTGTAGACGTTTAGGAATGTCACATGGTCACCCTGCATGAAAGAAGAAGCTTGGCCTTCAGGCACTTGCAAAAAGTAGTAAAAACAAAATTGGATATAAACTTCTGTAAGGAATGAGATAACTACGTAGGGAAGAGCCCAAAGAGGTTGTCCCAACTATAAACAAAATGCTATGATTGATACAGTTGCTAAATATTATTATAACGTTCTGGCCGAGTTGTGCGTGAGTGCGGTTTCAAACAAGTGAATTAATTCAGGATATATATTAAACACGTACCTCAGCTGCAGCAAAACGCATTTTGGCCTCATCGAATTCCTTGCGTACTCCACGACCAGCGACCCAAATAGACTACCAAGCCATAATTTTATCAATTTGTGAAAAGCTTACTGAAATTGTTTCCAAATGAACTCCATGCGTTTACATCTATTCTGCAAGGTCAAAAGGGTTTACTTGAACAGAAAGTACTGCCGAAATTGTGAGTATCTCCTCTGAACAGCCTAGTTGTTTGGAAGACAACATCATCTTCGAAATCATTAGCTCCTGCAGAAAACTCGTCATCATCAGTAATTATTACCTCCTGTTTCACTCTAGAGAAGTAGGCGGGAACGAGACATATGTCATAAGTTTAAACCAGAATGCTACAACTAGTTAATTTAAAACACATTGGCAGCCTCACCATATTCAAGAGTGTGAATAAAATTACACAGCACAGCACTAACTTTCAAAGAGTGTGCTATCTTAGAAAACGAAAATTAACAATCATCGAAAAAGAAATACAAAAGAAAATGGAAACGCAACTTTGAGGTAAGTATTTGGGAGGACCACATCACCACTTTATCAGGATTCAACTTCTGTTATTATTGTCGACATAGAATAAAGAGAAGCCATGAAGTGAGACTCTATGATAATATAAATATAACAACTGTGAATGGGTACATAGCTTTGATGCTGGATATGCAAAATGAAAGAAAACGGTTTCATACCAGGGGTATTTCAGCAACATGAAATCCAACAGGCGAAGTATGTTTTGCATCGTCGTCAAGCACCTCAAGAGAGTAGAGTATCTCAAGTGTCCGAATCATTAATTCTGGCGATGGAGAAGCTGGCCAGTTAAAGCCTAGTATATTATCTATCCCAAGAGCTTTCAACTATAAGATGAAAAAGAAAAAAAAGGTAAAAACCTCTTTCCTACATAAAAAATAATGCCTTAGCCGATTATTTTACCAATTAATTTCCATCATTTGAGATCACTAACTAAAACGTTCGAAGAAGGCAATGGCATTTCTGTGTGCTCCATTTGGACCACAATTGAAAGCACTTCTTTCTCCCTCGAAAACTCACAAACAACAGCCTGATTGGCTGAAATACGATCGGACTAATGCCAACAGTACCTGAATTACGCATGAAACGAGGTTTGATCTCTGAATCTCTGGAATACCATGAGCAGCCATCTCCTTGAGAAAATACTCTTCTGTGTACAACTTGGATTGGAAGTAAAAAAGCAAGCAGCTGCTTCTTCAGGAGGAAGGCTTTTCCGAATAAAATATATTTGGGAGATCAAACATCATTTCATACGTCAAACTTCCCACAATCACCTGTAAAATTTTCCAGGACGAACTCTTCCTGCCCTACCAGCTCTCTGTCTAGCAGATGCCTGATATATAGGTGCCACCACAAGATGTTAAAGATGTCTCCGCTATATTTGTTGATATCACCACTTTTCTCTTGCCTCGAGGAGTAGGGGAAAATATTAAATCCTAGAAGAAGAAAAAATTAAGCAAAAAACTTGTTTCGGTATAACCCTTCCATAAAAGCAACAACTTGTTAATCAGTTACCTGTTCAGCTCGCGGAAGCCCCGAGTACAAAGGTAAAACACTTAGTCCTGAGGAACAGAGATAATCGCATCAACATGCTAGCAAGCTTATTTGGCTGACAAATCAGCCAGGATATGATGAAAAGAGAAAACATTGGTCAGCTACTTGAGATGTAATAGGCATGCGCTTGTCACGCAATCTGGCTAAGGAGAATATTTAAAGAGATAGGTCTTGATAGAGAATGAAACAACCACGATATTTGTCACAGCAAATCTGCTCAAGCATTGGCGAGGATCCTGTTAATCAAGTTGCGGATATTTTTACGAAGCCTCTTAGAGTGGATGTTTTCTGCAAAATGAGCAGCATTCTTAGAGTTATTAAAAAAATCAATTTTAAGAGGAGTGTTGAAAATAAAATTAATTTAATCGGAGAACTTAATCTTGAATTTAGTATATTTTTTAATGGGTAGATTAAGAGATTGTTGTTCTAGTTTTTGGTAACGGTAGATTTGTTTTAATTTGGGGAGATGAGTAGTCTAGTAATTTGTCCTTTAAAAAATTCTTTTGTAATGTTGATTTGATGGAGACTTGTTGCAGCGAGTCTGCCCCCAAAAAATTATCAGATTTTTTTCTCAGAGAGTCTAACGATTTTTCCCGGTGAGTCGTATTTTTCGACAGATTACAGCGAGTGTCCGCCAGCGTTTCCAACAAAGGGAGGCTTTAATCAGGTGACTGATCCCCATCTAATGTTAGATGGGGATCAGTTTTTTCCATTTTTTTTTTGTTGACATATTTGAATTGTCAAATGGAGGGTTATAATTAATTAATTGTATTGGTTGTGTTTGAGCCCTTAGCTGATCTGCTCCGCCTTGTTTTACTCTCCCCCCCTAGCTTTGGTAAAGGGAATCAGGTCATCATTAACACCTTATCAAAAATAGAAAGAGAAATTAATCGCAAGAAAAAAGAGATATGATTCATTCAAGCTTCTTTATCTTCCAAACAATGGGTTCTGGCGTCGTCATTAGTTGTTAATGCGTGTCCACATTCTTCCGTAATGATATTCATCACGTCTAATTGTCAAGCGAGTCGACTATTTTTGCGATTCTAGAAATAAAATTAGATATCCAACTCCTGATAAGACAAAAAAGTGTATGCTCAATTTCTCATGTGGGAAAAAAAAAAGAATACGGAATTAATTGAAAACGTTCAACTCCGGGATGAGTCGGAGGTGGGAATGCCAATACTCTCCTTTCCCCTTCATGCATTTCTTCTCCAACTCATCCCTACATCCGTTAATTAAGAAACTTTTTAGGGAGTCAGGGAAGCCGTCGTCTGGTAACCACCTCAGTCTCGGACAGTTCCAAATACCCAAAGTTTCAAGGGAGGTGAGGTGGTGTCTGAGTCCCCCACCCACCCTCTCCAACTTCTTCATATTTCGAATATCCAAATGGAGGAGGGGTGAAGGGAGGAAATGACTCCAGTCTCCATCATAAACACTAGGAGGAAAACACTCCATCTCATCCACACACTCCATCTCTCCCCAGATGATCAAAACTTGTAAGGCGGTGAGACCCCTCAACCCCCACTGCTCAAGTGGCTGATTCAGATTTTTACATTCATGTATGGTAAGGACCTCCAGATTGGGAGGCAGACCTCCTCTCGATGATAAGCTCGTGATACCTTTACAATTATAAATATTTACTGTTTTGAGGGATGCGAGGTGGTGCATGTTATAAGGCAAAGACTTCACCTTTGGACAATTGACAATCGTAAACCTGGACAGGTTGCAGGGGAGTGAAGGGAATATCTCCATCTCTAATGCTGGGCAATGCCGGAGATCAAGATCAGAGAGGGCGGACAGGTGTTGCAAGCTGTCCGTCAAAGTCGCAAGGCTTTCGCAATGCTCAATTTCCAATTTCTGCAGAGACCGAGAGAGAGGACTACCAACATCAACTAATTTCGTAATCGACACCAACCCCTCTAGATTGTATAGGCTAAGCTCCACGAGAGAATACGAAAGTCTTATGCTAATAAGCTGGGACTGCGGCATTTTCGGGCATCCTTGAACCTCCAATTTTCTCAACGAAGCAGGCAGTTTTCCCCCGCTGGGGAAGGAACATAACTTCTCGCAACCTGTAATTCTCATCTCATTAAGAGATGTAAGTTCAGATAACTCTTCCGGCAGCTTCTCGAACTCTCCACAATCTACTATTTGAAGCACTTTCAGATTAGGTGGAACTCGTTTCCCTCCATCCCCTCCCAAGATGAACTTAAATTGAGGACATTTCTCAATCCTCATCTCTTCGAGCGCAGTCCAAGAGGTCGACAAACTCCCCTCAAAGTGAACCAGCTCCTTGAACTCTCCGCAATCTACTATTTGAAGAACTTTTAGATTAGGTGGAACTCGTTTCCCTCCATCCCCTCCCAAGATGAACTTAAATTGAGGACATCTCTCAATCCTCATCTCTTCGAGCGCAGTCCAAGAGGTCGACAAACTCCCCTCAAAGTGAACCAGCTCCTCGAACTCTCCGCAATCTACTATTTGCAGAACCTTTAGATTAGGTGGAACTCGTTTCCCTCCATCCCCTCCCAAGATGTACTTAAATTGAGGACATCTCTCAATCCCCATCTCTTCGAGCGCAGTCCAAGAGGTCGACAAACTCCCCTCAAAGTGAACCAGCTCCTGGATTTCCTTAATTACCATCTTGTTCATCGAAGTAAGGCCTGCCAGACATTTCATAAATCTCCCATCGCAGCCATCAATATTAATTTCGACGAGTGATGGAAAGCTAAGAGTGCACCCTCCTCTTAGTTTGGGACACCCCTCCACGATTAGCTGTCGGAGACAAGGGAATGGCGAGTCGTTCTCCTCCTCTCCGTTGTACAACCACTTCTCCCAGGCACCCATGTTCTCGAAGCACAAGCTCTTCAATGACCGAAAAAATGGCCTTCTGGACCCATAAAACTCGGGACCTAAGGAAGATATCCCTTCAAGACCGCTCATTTCCAACCTTTCCAGCAAGGGAAGTTGTCCAAATGGTGGCAATGAATCTACATTTTCACAACCTCTCAGGGTTATGCTCATGACATAATTCAAACTGTATTGATTATCAAACCATTTTGGAAATCTTTTGGCCCCATAGCGACATATTTCAAGTGATTCAATCTTCCTCGGAGGTCGAAGAAGGTCGAGGAGCTTGAATTGATGGTCATCTTCATGTGCAATTTCAGAACACGATCCCCAATCCAAGCTTAATGCGATAACCGCTTCTTTTCCAGATATATTAGCAATCCTCGCATCTTCGACGTCATCTACATTGAGCAAATTATGAACGTGCAACTCTCGTTGAAGGTGTACGAGTGGTCCCAGTTGCTTCAACTCCTGACCGACTTCTTTTCTCACGACAAAGTCTGAGAGTATCTCGAGTTTCGTTAGATCGCCGATACGTGGCGGCATATTCTCCTGCAGGACTTTTGTCCCGGTTATGTCGAGGTGGAGAAGATTGGACAGCTTGTGAATGTTTCTCGGCAACTTTTGAAGCTCGTCACACCCTCGGAGCAGTAGAAATTGCAACTCCACAAGGTCACAAATGGATTCCGACAGCACTTGGATATATGTATAAGAAAAATCTACGGAACGTAACAGTTTGAACTCTCCAATTCGGTCTGGTACCTGCATAATTTTAAAGAAGCGTAGCGACAACATCCTCAGATTCTTCATGTCCACGATCAAGTCTTGTATCACATCATCAGAAACAAAGGCAATTCCCTCTCGCTCTTTTGAGATTTGAAATGGCATAAATGTTCTCAGCTTCTTCATTGAGCGAAACGCCTCAAATCTCTTCGATAGACAATGTTCATAATATTGAGTGACCATTGCTGCATGACGAACAAGGAACAACACTCCATAAGAGGAGGAGCCTTCTTTAAACTCATCAGAGCTGAAATATGAGCGGGCATCGACTGATTTCGCGAGGTCATTGATAAGATCATGCATTGAATAGAAATTCTTATCATCCCTTGTTCTTTGAAGGAATGACAAGGCCTCCAACCGACGGAGATTCTCCATCCCCGCCTCTCGGAAAGTTCGGGCAGTCCCTTCTTGCACCAAACCCTGTATGATCCACAATTGAATTAACTCGTCTTGGTCGAATACGTAATCCTTGGGGAATAATGAACAAGCTGCGAAACATCTCTTCAAGTGAATGGGAAGATGAACGTAGCTCAACTTCAAAGCTGGAGGGATCTTTTGCCCCTCTCTGTCCCAAGAACCATGAGTTAACACTTGCTTCCACTGTTCATCGTCAGTTTTGAAACGCAGCATACCTCCGATCGCCTTAATAGAAAGAGGCAGACCCTTACACTTTTTAGCCAATTGAACGGAAATCTCTTGAAGATGTGGGTGGCCTTCAAAGTTTTTCTCACCTATGGAGTGATAGGCAAGCAGAGACAAGCACTCCTCCAACGACATTAATTCCAACTGCTTCGGATCAGGATCCCCCATCAGTCTAGCGACCTCCAAGTTTCTTGTTGTGAGCAGAATCCTGCTTCCTTTACTCCCGGAATATAAGGGCTTCAGCAGGGACTCGAGCTCTTCATACTTATCGTTCCAGACATCGTCCAGCACAAGGAGGAACTTCTTTCCAGATAACTTGTCCCTCAGACAACTCTGAAGCCTATCCAGATCCTTCTCCGCACTGGACGAAGACGGGGCTACCTTGTCCAGTATGCTTTTGGTGATGGCGGCCATGTCAAAGACTTCGGAGACACAGACCCAGGCTTTGACTGCGAAGTCCGCAGTTTTCAAGGACTCGTGATTATACAACTCTTGTGCGAGGGTAGTTTTACCGAGTCCTCCCATCCCCACGATCGAAACGACTGTAAAGGGTTGGACGGAGCCTTGGGTTGCTTCAGATCTGGTCAATCGAGCGAGCAGCTCCTCCATTTGCTTCTCCCTGCCCACGAACTTTGGCTCGGGCAGGGATGTGGTTTCGAAACGGGGCTGGTAGCTGTGACGGTCTCTCCTCGAGTTCCGGACTAATTGGAGCGAGGGAATTTTTTCATAGACATCCTTTAATCTTCGGTCGATGTCATCGATCTCATTGGCCATATGATGGCCAGAGATCAGGGCGCGCGGGCGGAAAGGAGAGCAGCAAGCGATGAGGCAGTGTGGGAGTTTCGACGACCTTGACAGGGCCTGCAACTTGGGTGCCTCCCGTTTCGCCTCGACAGAGAAGCGGTCGAGCAGGTCCTCCATGTCGTAGGCCACGTCCCTGAGGTCAGCGAGCCACTTGACAGTAGCAGAATCATCGTCGTACATCTGCTTTTCCTCGGCAGAATCCAAAAAGGCTTGGATCCAGGGCAGCCTCTCACCCCACGAGTTGAGCTTGTCGGAGATGCCGTGAATCCGAGCATACTCGGCGATGAGTTGAGAGCCGATCAGTTTGAGGACGGGGGAGATGAAATCCATATTCTCTCTCTCTATCTCTCTATTTTGGAATAGTTTGTGTTCCTTCACAGAGGCATATTATTATTATTAAACCAACTGAACCAAAGACTTTGACCACCCACGAGTCTTCTTTGCTCGTCCATCCATCCATCTTACAGAAACAGACAAGTCGTTTTGTGTCGGCCAAATAAAAGACTGAAAGGATGGACTCCGGACAATATCTACATGGCCCGCCACTAGATATTTTATCAGATCGACGGTATGAGTGATGATTGGACATGATAACGCATTAACGATCAATTCCCGAGTTTTGTACTAATTCTAAAAATGAATTACTGACATTTAATTGGTTTCACTCAATGGTCCATGTTCTTGAGAGTGACCTGAGCTTTTTCTTAGACAGTTTGCAAAGAATTGACTTGAACTTTTCTTACTCTTAATCCGTTTTACTTCCTTTTTTATTTTTAACATTTTGATAGTCGATTTTATTGAATTTGACGTTATATTTTAGAAATTTCTATACTATTTACTCTATTTTGTGAATTTTTTTTCCACTAATCACATTTGGGAGCATAACTCCGACAAAACACAACCCATAACCGAGAGGAACTTTCAATTTTCGAACTAAAAAAGGATTGGATTTAATAAAATTTAGGAATTCGAAAAAAAAATAGGAAGGCAAAATAAATAAATATTCACAGATAAAAACTAGAGAAAGGAAAAGGACAGACGCACGTATTTGACGAAATAATATAATAATTTATCATATTTATCGAACTAGTATTTGCCCTCTCTGTTAAAAGTGGGCCTAAAATTAAGATCGTTAGAATCGAGTCTTTTGCTTAAAACAACGAACAAAAAATTGTCGTTGCACGTAAGTAATGGTTATTATTAGTCCACGTGGCCTGAATATTTCCTTCTTTCTCAAAATTAGCAACTCTTATTAATAACCAATTCATCCCATTTTCAAACAAGATGTTGTTATTGTTAACACATTTCGACCAATTCCATAAATTATGACAATTACTAACCAAGAGATTAGATCGCCCTGTCTTATACTTTCTAAATACTTTCTACGATATATGACTAAAGGAATAACATAGGAAATAAGCTTTTTTCCGAATGCGAAGAAATGATGAGATTGCGAATTTTTTACAAGTATTTTCCGAAGTGCGATCCTCTGGCAACTGAACTCGGGGTTAATGCTAAGATGGCCTGAACACCTCACTTGTACAATTTCATCGGGGACTTATTTTAATACCCGAAAGATGAACATAAACATGGGCATTGGTTAATTCCGCAATTGTAGTATTCACTTGATCCGATTCGGGTATTAGGGAGCATACCATGGAGTGTCAAAGTCCTTGTTTCTCGTAGAAGTGAGGGGCAACTTCAGTCAACCAAGAAGGCTCGATCGAGATGACGTTGCGCATATACCGCCGGTCAGTTGAAACGATAGTTTGATACATAACCCACTTCGGATTGACTCTGTCTCACAAGAAATGATCGAGTAGCACAAAATTCAGTAAAAAGGAAGACATAGCCACATCTAATACTAACTCAGAATCAATCCTAGGAGAGGAATGAACGGAGTAGTCGTAGTGCTGACGGACATGCATTCAACTAAATATATATATATATTTTTTATTGGATGGATATGATGTGCTCACCTAAATAACACCGATGATGGGTGGATGTAAACTTCCTGCGATGCTCTGAGTGTCTTGTACATCCCATTGTGACTATACGGAATTTCGTTACATAAGCCCAACACAAGAAGCAACAGTATTTCTAGGGATTAGATCCAAAAGATTGTAAACCAGAGGTTGCGAAAAGCCAATTGAAGGAACTCACTTCAAGACGACAGATGTTGGCGAAGAACCCAACAGTCACCACCTTCCTTACGGCTTGTGAGATAAGATAAAAATTAATGGACGAAACAGCCAGCTAAACTACCATTTCTATTGAACAATGAAACATTATCTACAACTCCAACAAATCTAAAAAGGAAAAAAAATCAGTCTCGAAAAGATAATACAAAACTGGTAGGAGTAAGAAAGTTAAATTCATCGTGTGTCTGGTAATAAATTCGTTTGTTCGAAATTATGGGACGAGTGGGAGGATCATTAAGTTGTACAATTATTATCTTAAAACAGAGGATACAAAAGTAGAAGAAAAAACACACATAATGATACTGTTGACCTGGTTTTGATGATGAACTTAAGTGACATGTTACTGGTGGTAAGCGACATGTTACTGTTGGTCAGTAGTAATGTTTCAACAAGTTATGTGTTCATTCTTAGTGATGAGCTTGAGCAATGCGTTGAGATTACCTTTCCAATTTTTATTTTTGGAAACAAAATATTTCTCTGATCTTCTGCAGCAACGTCTCGCTGTAATGGGAGAAAATATCAAATCGAATACATTTGATTATCATAATCGATTAGATATGATTATGATAAGATGTTGGAGATTGGAAATAATCTATTTGATTGAGATGAGTAAAGGAAGTTACCGTTGGTGTCTTTCCTTCTATGGCACAGCAAACGTTGAGCAGACTGTTGCTGAATCCTGGCTGCCAATTTTGGCAACAAATCTCGAAGATTGCCTGAACGTCCCTTATGCTTCCTTCTCCGTTATAATCAGACCAAGGACGACATTTTCTCTCTGCCTTTGTGCATCTGAGTGGTCTGAGTGATCAAAGTGGTCTAAGTGAGCTTTCTGCATCGACGGAGAGCGGAAGGTGCTAAGTGTCTCCTGGTTCTTTCTCTTGCAAGCTACCTGTGAGAGTGTCAAGGGACTGAGGTTAGATCCTTTGATCGTCGTGAGAGGGACTAGGTGTCCTCGGTGCGTTCAACGAGCAGCTGGCTAATCGTCTAAGGGAAGCTAAGTGAATACCTGCTCTGAATTCAGTAACCAGTTGCTAACCCATCAGCAAGAAGCCTTTCTTGTCGTGTCTCTTCACAGGGAAGTCTCGAGCATACGGAGTTTGAGCAGTTAGACGCGCACTTGCGGGTGCGCGCAAGAAGTCTCGTGCCTGCAGGGTAGAGCAGGAGTTGGGAACGCCGCCGGAGTGGAAGAGGTCCTCTCGAGCACACGGGTGCTGTGCAGAAGTCTTGAACGTCTGATACAGACAATTAGTAGAGTAGGTTGCGTGGAAGCCAACGAAGCGGAAAATTCCACCCTAGGCACTGGGTGTGCAGTACAGTGAGTCACGACTGTGGTAACCGTATACGTCCAAACTGAGTGTAGGACAGATACCTTCTAAGTGGCTTTGTGATCTTTGTGGTTCTTTTCTTAGTGATCTTTGTGGTGATCTATTTGATCAACTTTGTGGTTGTCTCTTAAACAAGTGCAGGCTTATCTTAAGGAGAGACAAGATCTGTGTAGAAATCCTCTGCTGAACTACTAAGTGCTGAAGCAATCCTTCGCTGTGAAGCAGAAACGAGCTGCTCTATGAGAAGTCATTCTTCACCGTAAGGAATTATCTGTGAGGATTTAAACTAACATAACGTTGTCTGTGTTATTTGATAAGTCATGATTATATTAAGCGACAACGAGCTGTGTGCGAATCCTTTGAGCAATCAACTGCTGAGCGTGAGCATCATTCTGCTGGAAACGAGAAGACGTCCACTGTGTGAGGAGCTGACCCCTTGCCAGGAGTGATCATCTATTGTACGGGATTCTAAATCTCACTTTGTGAGAGGAACATACGCCTAGTGCCAGGGCTTTTTGCACCCATTATTTTATATAGTGGAATCACCTTGTTGGTGGAAAGTGGACGTAGATCAATTAAGGCCGAACCACTATAAATCACTTTGTCCATTACGATCACGCAACACTAGTACGAAACCCTACTCGACAAAATCGTAACAGTTACAATAAAGTATTTCTCATTCTGAGAAACGCTTTGCTGTGATACAGTACGCTTCCGCTTACACTAAGAAAGGGCGAAAAAGTGAAAAACACTAATTCACCCCCCTCTTAGTGTTCCTGAACGATCCAATTCCATAAATTATGACAATTATTAACCAGGAGATTATGTCGCCCTGTCTTTTACTTTCTAAACACCGTCAAAGATATATCACTAAAGGAATAACTTAGGAAATAAACCTATGCAAAGAAATGATGAGATTGCAAAATTTTTACAAGTGTTTTCCGAAGTGCGATTCTCTTGCAGCGAAACTCGGGGTTAATGCTAAGATGGCCTGAACAACTCACATGTGCAATTTCATCTAGAACTTGTTTTAATACCGGAAAGATGAACATAAACATAGGCATTGGCTCATTTCGCATTTGTAGATTTCACTTGATCCGATTCGGGAATTAAGGAGCATAGCATGGAGTTTCAAAGTCCTTGTTTCCGGTAGAAGTGAGGGGCGACTTCAGTTAACCAAGAAGGCTCGATCGAGATGACGTTGCGCATGTACCGCCGGTCAGTTGAAACGATCGTTTGATACAGAACCCACTTCGGAATGACTCTGTCTCACAAGAAATGATCGAGTAGCACAAAATTCAGTAAAAAGGAAGAGATAGCCACATCTAATACTAAACTCAGAGTCAATCCTAGGAGAGGAATGAACGGAGTAGTCGTAGTGCTGACGGATATGCATTCAATCAAATATACATATATATTTCTTATTGGATGGAAATGATGTGCTCACCTAAATAACACCGATGATGGGTGAAATGTATACTTCCTGCGATGCTTGGAGTGTCTTGTACATCCCATTGTGACTATATGGCTTTTCGTTACATAAGTCCAACACAAGAAGCAACAGCATTTCTAGGGATTAGATCCAAAAGGTTGTAAACCAGAAGTTGCGAAAAGCCAATTGAAGGAACTCACTTCAAGACGACAGGCATTGGCGAAGAACCCAGCAGTCACCGCTTTCCTTACGGCCTGCGATAAAAGATAAAAATTAATAGGAGAAACAGCCAGCTAAACTACCATTTCTATTGAACAATGAAACTAAAACAAAATAGAAGTTCTAGCATGGGTCTGCAGAAGTTAACCTGCAAATTTCCTTCACAAGATTTAAGGTCTATGCCTAACCTCTGGGCTATTCTTTGAAGTTGTTCTCTTATTTCAATGACTTTTTTCTGCACAACACAAGCAAAAAATAGAACAGCATACACATGGGTTGGCGTGGTAATTAATATAATTCTTGTAACACCAATTGGATGATTTCCCAGATTCAAGGAATCCTTTGTAGACGTTTAGGAATGTCACATGGTCACCCTGCAAGAAAGAAGAAGCTTGGCCTTCATGCACTTGCAAAAAGTAGTAAAAACAAAATTGGATTTAAACTTCTGTAAGGAATGAGATATCTACGTAAGGAAGAGCGCAAAGAGGTTGTCCCAACTATAAACAAAATGCTATGATTGATACAGTTGCTAAATATTATTATAACGTTCTGGCCGAGTTGTGCGTGAGTGCGGTTTCAAACAAGTGAATTAATTCAGGATATATATTAAACACGTACCTCAGCTGCAGCAAAACGCATTTTGGCCTCATCGAATTCCTTGCGTACTCCACGACCAGCGACCCAAATAGACTACCAAGCCATAATTTTATCAATTTGTGAAAAGCTTACTGAAATTGTTTCCAAATAAACTCCATGCATTTACATCTGTTCTGTAAGGTCAAAAGGGTTTACTTGAACAGAAAGTACTGCCGAAATTGTGAGTATCTCCTCTGAACAGCCTAGTTGGTTGGAAGACAACATCATCTTCGAAATCATTAGCTCCTGGAGAAAACTCGTCATCATCAGTAATTATTACCTCCTGTTTCACTCTAGAGAATTAGGCGGGAACGAGACATATGTCATAAGTTTAAACCAGAATGCTACAACTAGTTAATTTAAAACACATTGGCAGCCTCACCATATTCAAGAATGTGAATAAAATTACACAGCACAGCACTAACTTTCAAAAAGTGAGCTATCATAGAAAACAAAAATTAACAAATCATCGAAAAAGAAATACAAAAGAAAAAGGGAAACGGAACTTTGAGGTAAGTATTTGGGAGGACCACATCACCACTTTATCAGGATTCAACTTCTGTTATTATTGTCGACATAGAATAAAGAGAAGCCATGAAGTGAGACTCTATGATAATATAAATATAACAACTGTGAATGGGTACATAGCTTTGATGCTGGATATGCAAAATGAAAGAAAACGGTTTCATACCAGGGGTATTTCAGCAACATGAAATCCAACAGGCGAAGTATGTTTTGCATCGTCGTCAAGCACCTCAAGAGAGTAGAGTATCTCAAGTGTCCGAATCATTAATTCTGGCGATGGAGAAGCTGGCCAGTTAAAGCCTAGTATATTATCTATCCCAAGAGCTTTCAACTATAAGATGAAAAAGAAAAAAAAGGTAAAAACCTCTTTCCTACATAAAAAATAATGCCTTAGCCGATTATTTTACCAATTAATTTCCATCATTTGAGATCACTAACTAAAACGTTCGAAGAAGGCAATGGCATTTCTGTGTGCTCCATTTGGACCACAATTGAAAGCACTTCTTTCTCCCTCGAAAACTCACAAACAACAGCCTGATTGGCTGAAATACGATCGGACTAATGCCAACAGTACCTGAATTACGCATGAAACGAGGTTTGATCTCTGAATCTCTGGAATACCATGAGCAGCCATCTCCTTGAGAAAATACTCTTCTGTGTACAACTTGGATTGGAAGTAAAAAAGCAAGCAGCTGCTTCTTCAGGAGGAAGGCTTTTCCGAATAAAATATATTTGGGAGATCAAACATCATTTCATACGTCAAACTTCCCACAATCACCTGTAAAATTTTCCAGGACGAACTCTTCCTGCCCTACCAGCTCTCTGTCTAGCAGATGCCTGATATATAGGTGCCACCACAAGATGTTAAAGATGTCTCCGCTATATTTGTTGATATCATCACTTTTCTCTTGCCTCGAGGAGTAATAAATCCTAGAAGAGGAGGAAAAATTTATATAAGAAACTTATTTTAGTATAAGCCTTCCATAAAAACAACAACTTGTTAATCAGTCACCTGTTCAGCCCGTGGAAGCCCCGAGTACAAAGGTAAAACAATTAGTCCTGAGGAACAGAGATAATCGCATCAACATGCTAGCAAGCTTATTTGGCTGACAAATCAGCCAAGATACGATGAAAAGAGAAAACATTGGTCAGCTACTTGAGATGTAATAGGCATGCGCTTGTCACGCAATCTAGCTAACGAGAATGTTTAAAGAGATTGGCTTGACGGAGAATGAAACAACCACGATCTTTGTCACAACAAATCTGCTCAAGCGTTGGCGAGGATCCTGTTGATCAACTTGCGGATATTTTTACGAAGCCTCTTAGAGTGGATGTTTTCTGCAAGATGAGCAGCATTCTTGGAGTTATGAAGAAAATCAATTTTAAGGGGAGTGTTGAAAATAAAATTAATTTAAGACAATTTATTATTTTTTAATGGGTCGATTAAGAGATTATTGTTGTGGTTTTTGGTAATGGTAGATTTATTTTAATTTAGGGAGATGAGTAGTCTGGTAATTTGCCCTTTAAATTCTTTTGTAATGTTGATTTGATGTAGAGTTGTTGCAATGAGTATTTCCTTAGAAAACTATTAGATTTTTTTCTCAGAGAGTCTAACGATTTTTCTGGTGAGTCTGTCGAATTTTCCGGCAGATTGCAGCGAGTGCCTGCCAGCGTTTCCAACAAAGGGAGGCTTTGGTCCTCTTGTGTGAAGCTGAGAAGGAACTATAGTCACTGCCTTTGAAGAGCAGCTCCACGAGCTGCTGGTATGGAGTTGTTGTTGATTAAATCGGCCGCGGGCGTGGCTAGAGCTACACCAGGAAAGTGCTGATGTTGAATTCGTGTGTGTGACATTTACTCTCCCCCTTGCTTTGGTAAAGGGAATCAGATGATCATTAGCTTTAATCAGGTGACTGTAACACCTTATATAAAATAGAAAGAAAAATTAATCGCAAGCAAATAGAGATATGATTCATTCAAGCTTTATCTTCCAAACAATGGATTCTGACGTCGTCATTAGTTGTTAATATATTGTTAATAATATATCCTCTCATGCGTGTTGTACGCAGCGCGCCCTTCCGGCCTAGCAGCGCGCGCGAGGCGGTTCCGGCAAGCCCGAGGATCCGGGCCCGCTCCCCCGAGGCCCAGTCCGGTCGGCGTTACGGCTCGAACGTCGGACGCTACGGAAAGGGGTCCCGGGTTGGGCCTTCCCTTGATTCGCGAATGGGTCTGCGGGGCGTTTCGCCAACCGTCTCCAGTTCCCTGGAGGCGGCGAGCGAAAGGCTGCGTTAAGGCCTCGCTCGCGAATTTCGGGGAGGGCCCAAGGAGCGGCTTGAGTAGCCGTCACCTCACCCCAAATGGCTCCGAAAAAGGGTAGTGGGGTTTAGTTTAGCTTTGGAAACATTTTGTTCGGAGTCGCCACCGACTTAGTTTAAAAATGTGATTTTAAGTCGGAAAAATCAGAGTCTGGGTTCGGAGATTCCTATTTACAAACCTTAATATTCTACCACATGCGAAAAGGGTGGCGATTTGTCCAAAAAGGGTTTAACTTTTGATTGACGGGTGTTGGACCCGATCCGGGAGTAGGCCGGACTCTTGTCGACGTTTTAAACGGCGTTGGGCCTGACTTTAGGTTGGTTGAATTAAAACTCACATGCGACGTTCAACCTAAAGCCTAAACAAGCGTGCAATCACAAACAAGTATTTAGATCAAAAGGGCGGGGAAGGGGCGGTGATTGCGGGCCTATGCACTTGGGCCCGCAATCCGTTACAAGTGGGCTTTTAAAATGAAATTCGGGGAGGCCCGCACCTCCCCTTTGTACCTTAAATTGAAGGTTGGGGCCGCTTTGTCTTCAAGCCCACGGTGTTTTAAACCGGGGTAGAACCATGCGGTTTGATACACGCGCCTTCGAGTTAATCTTCGAAATTTTGATGTCGGTATTCCGAGATTGAGTGCTCGATGTACATGTTAACGATTAAGTTTGATAAAATTCAATCAACTAAAAAGAAAAGAGTAAGGCATGTCTTACCGTTTTGGTCAAGGTTGTTCAACTCTCTCTTACCATTTGGCACAAAGGACTTGCACGCTTTCTGCACTCGAAGCAAAAACCCAATATTGAAGCTGGGTGCCAGTCGAAGCTGAAGAAGTAAGTTCACCATGTCCAAGCTTCGTTGTCGCCTGATCTCTTCGAACCCGAAAGCGCCACTGCTGGAGGAAGTCGCCGGAGGGGACTGGGTGTCCATGGCGTCGCAGGTGAGGAGCCGGTGCCTGGAGATGTGGAGGACGGTCGGGGACGATGTGTGTCGCTGCTGCCGAGCTTGGGCACGCCAGAGGAGAGGTCGCCCTGCCGCTGCCGACCGTAGGTTTGCTACCGTGAGCCGTGGGTCGCCCGAGAAGGGGGTCACGATCTGCTGCCGCCGGGGCACTTGGGGACGTCGGAAGGAGTCCGATCGGCCACCGTCAGGACTGGGAACGCCGGGAGGAGATGGAGGGCGGCTGCGGAGGACGATGGGCATGGCCGGAGTCGACGTCGGGAAGGCCAGGGCTGACATGGGTTGCTCTCCGCCGGTGCTGTTGGGAACGCCGGGGAAGGGTGGAGTTGCCACTGTAGTCGGATCTGAGGGGAGAGGGCCATCGCGCGTTGTCGGAGCTGGTCCTGGGGTTTGCCACCGCGGAGCGTCAAGGAGGTCAAGACGGGGAGCCGCCTTGGGGCGGGAGCTGCCGTGGCGGGTCTGGTTACCGGAGAAGGAGGTTCGCCGGGAGGAGTGCAGGCCCGCTTCTGGGGAGGGCGTCAGGACAGGGGAAGCCGTTGATTTGCCATGGCTGGTTCTCTGAAACGCCGAGAGGACGAGGGTGCTGTCTCCGGTTCATCGTCGGTGCAGGAGGATGCCAAGGAGGACGGGTTGTCATCGTCGGGGAGCGCAGAAACTTCAAGATGACGCAGTCGGGAAGCACCGCCGGGGAGTTGAAGTGGGGAGCCGCCTTGGGGCTGAGATAAGAAGAGAGGAAAGGAGACGATCATGACTCCCCCACCGAGCTTGTGAACCTGTACACCGAAGAAAACAGTGAGAACAGAGGAGAAGGTATTCCTGCGACTGTGGCCACAGGAAGCTCGTATGTCTGGTTTCTATCAATGGAGACAAGGCAGCCATCGACTGGACTCAAAAGAAGCTTCAAAGTTGCGGTGACATCGGAGGTTGTCGCCAGGGGTCTGTGGGGCTGCTGTTGCATCCTGGAGAGTTGAAGTTTGCCCCAGCACGAGGTATGTTGTCATCCTTCGCTGCTGTCGTTACGCGCTTCGCTTGGGTTGGCCGTCGAGGGGGGGTTCCCGTGGTGTTCTCTGCTGCTTACCTTGGTGGAGAGACGGGAGGAACGGGGATGCTGAGAACTGGCTATGGAGGTTCCCTGGTTGTTTTAGGAACTGAGGAAGAAGTGAGAAGGACGATGGCTTCGTCAATCTCTTCTGTCCTCCTCCCAAGAATTGGTAAGCAGAAAAATATTCTTTGGAACTGTTTGATTCCCCCCAGATCAAAAAAAATGAAGAAGCGACCTCTCCCCCCCCTTTTTTGTATTCTGTTTCTTCTTCTTTTATATCTTTCATTCCCCTTACAATCCCAATCTTTATTCTGTTTGATTTTGACCAAAATCCTTCTAATTTCGTTGGAATTCAAGGTGATCGTTTGTAATTAGTTTCTTTTGCCTTTTTGCAGGCATTAATGAGCAGATTTGGTGGCACGGAGGAATCGTCCTCCTGAGATCTTTGTCGGGGGGAGATCAAAAAGCAGATAAGTCTGTTAATTGCTCTCTTGATCTGGGCTTGGGCTGTGATTGTGGTTTTGGTTGTGGCTTTGGCATATTTCGTGGGCTGAGAGTGTCTTGGGTTCTGGGTTAGCCTTCTACTTTGGGGTCGGGCTGGTTTGTGGGTTGAATTGGTTTTGCCTGGCTTTTTATTTTTATTATTATTATTATTTTTTTATTTTTTTGGTGCCTTGGTTACAGGTTGTTTGCAATCGTGCCAGGTTTGTAGAATTTGTTGAGCAGCATGACGATCTGCTGGTTCTTGTATAATGCCAGATCCACACAGGAAAAATCACTAGAAATCCCCCAAAAGATTGCTTCCAGGAAGTGCTTGCCCGAGTTATCTTTGCTGACATCTCCTCTTGTCAACTGCAAATTCTGTCATGGCTATCTTATCCTTTTCTGCTGTTGCTGAAACCATGCTTGCGATTGCACATTGCGGTCTTGCAGCTGCATGGGATGCTGCCTCTGAAACTGTTGCTGCAACACTTCTCCTTCTTGCGGCGTTTACAAATGATCCTGTTGCGTTGAATCCTGATGGAGCGACAAGACCAGGTGTTCTTTTACTGGCGTAGGAGGCTTTGGGGTTATTGGAGGTGGATGCTAATCTGCTGTATGATCAGCCGACGAAGCCATCTCCGTTCATCGATCCCAGAAGAGCTCGCGAAGATTAGAGCAGTTGCAGTTGAAGGGAGTCGTCGTTGTGAGGGGCTCCTTCGCCTGATTTCACCGAAGGCAGAGGTCGGCCGTCATCTGGGCTGTTCATCCTCGAATGTACAATCTCCTTCACCTCAATGGTCTCTGAAATTCGTGCTGCTCGAGATGAATCAGCCCCTTTGAATTGGTGACATGAGGTTAAAATCCAATCGTTCATTAGCCTTTGTTTGGCATCCTCTCTCCTGCGTTGAATGCATGATGGAGATGAGAAACAGAATGGACCTCCTTATGTCGATCGCTTTGCTGCGCCTCAGGGTGATGTAACAGAGAGGCTTCTGACTACAGCGAATGAAGTAGTTGTTTTACTGAGGTTGACATTACAAACTATCGTATTGTTTGATTGTGGCTTCGTAAGAAAAAGGTAATTGTATACAACTTGTACTGGGGCAGATCCTTTTCAGTTGGGAATGAAATTTTGACAGCTTTTGTTTAGTGCAATCAAGTTAATTACGACCCGAGAAAGATTTGAGGTATTACACGTGTCCACATTCTGCTGTAATGACATTAATTGTCAAGCCGATTAGACTATTTTTGCGATTCTAGAAATAAAATTAGATATCCAACTCCTGATAAGACAAAAAAAGTGTATGCTCAATTGCTCATGTGGGAAAAAAAAGAATATACGGAATTAAACCACATGGCTCTCATTGAATATCGGGATGAGTCGGAGGTGGGAATGCCAATACTCTCCTTTCCCCTTCATGCATTTCTTCTCCAACTCATCCGTACATCTTTCAATGCGGCAACGTTCTAGGGAGTCAGGGAGGCCGTCGTCTGAGTCCCCCACCCACCCTCTCCAACTTCTTCATACCCCCAATAGACAACGCGACAAGGGATGAAGGGAGGAGGCGACTCCAGTCTCCATCATCAACAGTGGGAGGAGGAAAACACTCCATCTCTCCCAAAATAGACAACATTTTTAAGGCAGTGAGACCCTTCAACCCCCACTCCTCAAGTGGCTTATTCAGATTTCTGCAATTATCAATCCGAAGAATCTCCAGGTTGGGAGGCAGACCTCCTCTTGATGATAAGCTCGTGACACCTTCACAATTCTCAATATATAGTGTTTTGAGGGATGTGAGGTGATGTATGTCATGAGGCAAAGACTTCACCTTTGGACAATTGCGAAGATTAAACTTGGACAGGTTTCAGGGGAGTGAAGGGAATATCTCCATCTCTAATGCTGGGCAATCCCAGAGATTAAGATCAGAGAGGGCGGACAGGTGTTGCAAGCTGTCCGTCAAAGTCGCAAGGCTTTCACAATTCCCAATTTCCAATATCTGCAGAGACCGAGAGAGAGGACTACCAACATCAACTAATTTTGTAATCGACACCAACCCCTCCAGATTGAATAGTCCAAGCTCCACGAGAGAATACGAAAGTCTTACGCTAATCAGCTGGGACTGTGGCATTTTCGGGCAGTCTCGAAGCCCCAATTTTCTCAACGAAGCAGGCAGTCCCCAGCTGGGGAAGGAACATAACTTCTTGCAACCTCCAATACTCATCTCATTAAGAGCTGTAAGTTCAGATGACTCTTCCGGCAGCTTCTCGAACTCTCCACAATCTACTATTTGAAGAACCTTTAGATTAGGTGGAACTCGTTTCCCTCCATCCCCTCCCACGATGAACTTAAATTTAGGACATCTCTCAATCCTCAGCTCTTCGAGCGTAGTCCAAGAGGTCGACAAACTCCCCTCAAAGTGAACCAGCTCCTCGAACTCTCTGCAATATACTATTTGAAGAACCTTTAGATTAGGTGGAACTTGTTTCCCTCCATCCCCTCCCACGATGAACTTAAATTGAGGACATCTCTCAATCCTCATCTCTTCGAGCGCAATCCAAGAGGTCGACAAACTCCCCTCAAAGTGAACCAGCTCCTGGATTTCCCTAATTACCATCTCGTTCATCGAAGTAAGGCCTGCCAAACATTTCAAAAATCTCCCATCACAACATTGAATCTTGGTCTCGACGAGGGATGGAAGGTTAAGAGTACACCCTCCTTTCAGTTTGGGACACCCCATAATGATTAGCCGTCGGAGACAAGCGAATGGCGAGTCGTTCACCTCCTCTCCGTTGTACAACCACTTCTCCCAGGCACCCATGTCCTTGAAGCTCAAGCTCTTCAATGACCGAAAAAATGGCCTTCTAGACCCATAAAACTCTGGACCTATGGAAGAGACCATTTGAAGACCACAAATGTTCAAACATTCCAGCAAGGGAAGTTGTCCCAAAGGTGGCAAGGAATCCAAGCTTTTACAACCTCTAAGGGTTATGCTCGTGACATTATTCATACTGAAATGATTATCAAACCATTTTGGAAATGTTTTTGCCTCATAGTGACATATTTCAAGTGATTCAATCTTCCTCGGAGGTTGCAGATAGTCGAGAAGCTTGAATTGATGGCTATCGTCACGTGAAATTTCAGAGCACGATCCCCAATCCAAGCTTAATTCGAGAACCGCTTCCTTTCTAGATATATTAGCAATCCTCACGTCTTCGACGTCTTCTACATTAAACAAATTACGAATGTGCAACTCTCGTTGAAGGCGTTCTAGTGGTCCCAATTGCTTCAACTCCTGACCGACTTCTTTTCCCACGACAAAGTCTGAGAGTATCTCGAGATTTTTTAGATCGCCGATACATGGCGGCATCTCCTGTAAACTTTCCGTGTCGGTTATGTCGAGGTGGAGAAGATTGGACAGCTTGTGAATGTTTCTCGGCAACTTCATAAGATTCATACACCCTCGAAGCAGTAGAGATTGCAACTCCACAAGGTCACAAATGGATTCCGGCAGCACTTTGATATTTGTATAAGAAAAATCTACAGAACGTCACAGTTTGAACTCTCCAATTCGGTCCGGCACCAGCTTAATTTAAAGAAGCGTAGTGACAACATCCTCAGATTCTTCATGTCCATGATCAAGTCTTGTATCACATCTTCAGAAACAAAAAGCATTCCATCTCCCCCTTCTAAAAATGGCATAAATGTCCGCAACTTCTTCATTGAGCGAAACGCCTCAAATTTCTTCGAGCAACAACGTTGAAAATGTTGAGTGACTAATGCTGCATGACGAACTTTGTCAAGGAACAACACTTCGCAAGAGGTGGAGCCTTCTCTAAACTCATCAGAGCTGAAATATGAGTGGGCATCGACTGATTTCGCAAGGTCATTGATAAGATCATGCATTGAATATAAATTCTTATCATCCCTTATTCTCTGAAGGAATGACAAGGCCTCCAACCGACGGAGATTCTCCATCCCCACCTCATGGAGAGTTCGTGTAACGACCCGGAAAAAAATTAATGATATATTTTTATACACGTGTAAATGATTCATTGGAATACTAATTGTAGGCGAGTCAAACTTGGATTTAGTCAGAATCTGACGTGGACACGAGAGTTTAATATTCTCGTAGTCAACCGACTTATTTAGCGAGACACTATTGAGACCTTGGATTCGATTGCATGTGACTACGTCACGCGGGAAAAGGGACGCCTTGACTCAAATACAATCGAGTTCGGGTGGCGATGTTGTTCGCATTTCGATTCAATAAAATAATAAAAGGACCAAAGTGCAACATCTATATATATTAAAGGATGGTTTTCAAATAATAATAGAAGTAATAAGTATTTATAAAACGAAATAATAAACGGGGGAGGATTCTAAGCAGATGACATGGAGGGGAAGACTCATCGTTTCTCTGTCCTCCCTCAACACAAAAGAAAACCTTGATCACCTTGCTTTTCGGTCGGAGCTCGAAGTGCTCCACTCTTATGGCGTTTGGCGATTTTCTTGTCTCCTTGGGATGGATGACCAAACCAGAGAAGAAGGAGCACGGTGCAGGGTCAGGGGAACCCCAGGCGAAGCGGGCTGACCCACTCGAAGGATCGCGGGGTTCGTAAACTCGTGGACAACGGCGAGGCGTGAGGGTTTGATGGTCCAAGTACGTTCTCCCCCTTCCCCTGTCTTTCTGTGGTCTGCTGTTATGTTGCGAGTTTTGTCGCGGGTGGGGGAACGGAGCTCAGGGGAAGGTTGGGCGAGAGATAGGGTCATGGACGGGAAAACGTACAGTAGACGCCCTGTACCGTGTCGTTCCGCTTAGGTGGGTGTTATGAGGGAACAATCGTAGACGGAAATCGAGCGTGGACTTACCGTCTCGGATATGGGAAGGTTGGCTCACTAATTAACCAACGGGAAAAATGAAGTCCTGTAATATTCTAGTCTTCACTAGTTCTGGTCCCGGCTGGTTCGGAGGTTGGCTGCAAACATATCTATGAGAAATTGTGATCTCACTGAAATGTTAGGATCCTAAAGATTGAGTGCGAATAAGTCATTCAGAATCATCCTCATGAAAATTGATTCAACTTGGATGATACAGTGAGCATGAGTTCTAAACTAGCCTCGGATCCTACTGAGTGAGTTGTGGGTTTTGGGAATTCCATTTGGAAATCTTGGCCACCTCTGAGTTGCATAAGCGAGCATATGACTATAATCTGTTAGAGTGTTCATGTATTGAGCTGGATCAATGGACGGAAAGGACTTGGACCGCATGTAAGTACTCGGTTCACGTTATGAGGGAATTGTTTACGCGGTGGCTGGGAACTGGGGCTCCGGTATCGGCTGAATTTGGAAGGAGGACTGAACTTGTCATTGGTCTGGTTACGTTGCCTCGGTAAGGTGACTGGGGTGACGAGTTTCAGCCAGCTCCTTTGCGTTTAACGGCCGGTTGCCAGCCCAGTTGGGTTCAGTCACGCAGAAACATTAAACTGTCGCAGGCTACGCAGATGCTTCTGGGTTATTCCATTGAGTAATAAATCCGATCCGTTTCATAGATAATTCAATCTTCTGCCTGCTCAATACTATTGAACTGATGTTATGGGTAAGCCAATGAGTAAATATTTTGTGGCTGAGATAAGATTCCCGACCGTGGGTCGGAGGAGAACGGGGAGGTGGCGCCACTCGCGGTCGCACCTGCTGCCATTAGCCCGGGCGCTCCCGGAGGAGAGGGTGGGGACGCACCACGGTGGTCCTGGCACCAAACGAAGTGCTGATATACGAGAGACGAGAGATTGAGGGAGTCGCTTGTGAGTTGTGAGCGTTACTGGATTTGTCTCTGATTCCGTATATATATATATATATATATATATATTGTTATGTAATATGTTGATTTCAATGATTATAATGTTGTATGTGTTATGATACGTATGCATATAACTGTTTTCAAGAAAAACATGCTAGGAAGTGCCTAGGAGTCTCATGTCTTACGCATGTGCATGGGTGGGCGTACTCGGCGATTTATCGCTGACCCCAATTTGGGGAAATTATCTTAGTTTTGCAGACAGAGGGAACTGGAAGGGGACACGTTGCGACGGATAGTGAATTTTGATCGGCAAACTGATGCCACAGTAGGGTTATGAAAGATGGTATTCCGCTGCCGACCGGTCAAGTACGACCGTGTTGACTAACGAAAATGTTTAGAAATTTTTCAGGTCGTTTCAGTTGGTATCAGAGCGCTGTTAGTTGGAGTAATAAAGAGGAATAGGTTGCGCATTAGGTTTGATTGACGGAATAGTACACTCACCCGTAACACAAATTGATTAATTAGAGTCATAAATTATTAAGTCGGATAGAACTTGTCGTTGAAATAAATGAGTTCTTTATGAACACTTGTGGTAGACATGGTTATGGTCATCGACCTGATGCAACATTTCTTATTATGTTCCAAGGACCCAGTTAGTATTTCCTTCACCCTCTTGTCCTTCAATGTTTCTTGTCAATTCAAAGTCTGAAAACCTTGGATTTACTTTCCTTATCAAGAAGAATATTGTGGGCTTTCATATCTCTGTGGATAAGTCTCGACTTGGAATCTTGATGAAGAAATAATAAACCACGAGCTATTCTAGTTATAATGTGAGCACGCCTTGGCCAATCAAGAATCCCCTTTTCGGGTTGGATCTGCAGTTTCTCAAGCAATCATGGTCAATTGTTGCCTCAAATATGCAGACCAAATCCGGTTCGTTCTAATCATAACTGTTGTTTTCTTCCTGCCTTAAAATGTCCTAGCTGTCAACCTGTCTAGTATTCTCTATTGCACTTCGTTTGGCTCTACCAGAATAATGTAGATAAGAGGATTTCCAAGAGCCATACCAAATATTAAAGAAACCAAGCTTTTATTTGGCATGTATTCATAGATTAGCATTCCCTCTTCTTCTTGAATACAACATTCCAGAAACTTAACAAGGTTCCGATGCTGAAGCTTCGATTAGAGGGTACTTCATTCTTGAATTCATCGAGACCCCAACACGAACCTTTCGGAAGCCTCTTCTTCTTTTCCTATGTGATGTATACCGCTGGATCTATTTTCCTTTAACATCATCTTCATCTTACCAATAATATCCGGTCGTAATACATTCTCGGGGGTTAAAATATCATAGTTCTACACATATAAGCCTCCATTTTCAGTCTTAGTGGTGAATTGGACTCTTTTGTTCTTGTTTAGACTATAATCTCTTGATTCAAAATCATCACCTTCTGCCTTGGTCACCATTGCCTGAAACATACCTTTGTCAACCAGAACTCTTGGGCTCGCAATTGTTGTTGCTGCCTCAGGCTCCTTCCTGCATCAAACATACCTTTTGTTCTGTTTCATGCTTGAGACATTAAGTTGTTAGTATTTTGGCCAATAGTAAGCAGTAAATGACATGAGGTCCGATAGTTGTTCCATAATCGAGAAATCATGTGGCTGGTCTCCTCAATTGCATTGTCCATCCCTTATAATCCAAATGTCATCTGTATGAGCAATTGGTTCTCTATTATTGTTTCTGACTTAATTATTAATTGTTGTTTGCCCTTTCAGTCTAGGCACGACGTAGAAAATTATGGTACCAGAGCCTTGAATTTCCAGAATTATAGTGTGATGTCTTCTCATAAGACAGTAAAACAAAAAAATATAATAAAGGCAGAAAATATCTTCTCTCATCACAAGTGATCGATAGTTATGAACATATGCAAATCGATGATTTCGCCAAGAACATTTGGATTCCTCTGGCTTTAAAGCTAATCAACCATGTCAATTGCTTGCCTTCTTGTCTATTGGTGGAGACGTTCCTTTATTGACCTGGTTTGTGGGTACTAGCTCGGGACATCACTTTGAATGCACTTACAAATGCGAGGTCTAGGATCATTCTCCCCTGTTCCTTAAGTAAGCACTTGATTGATAGGCTAATCTAATGGGTCAATGTTGAGTAATAATTGAACTGATTCCTCATTGTCAACCTTGTTTAAAAAAAAAGAGAGGGCCTCGGATGTGTCCGAATGAGAATAAGGACGTGTCATGAATTACCTCAAGGTTTCCTGTTTGGGTACGCGTCTTAGAGACCTACCCCTCGGGGTATTACTTAAAGGAAATAAACTGTTGGCAATTATCTCTGTCTTCTTTGCTAAAAGTTGGTGTACTGGAGTGCAACTCTGTAAGCTTCTTCTGTCAAGGGTAACCTGAGAGACACAAATAAATGAAAACACGCCACATCGGGATCCAAGTTAGGTGAGGGACATCGGGAGATGGTTGTTGGTGGATTGATAATCATGCTGGTAGTGAATTATTGCTGCACGTGTTCTTCTGTAGAGTGGTTCTTAGTGTCGTGAATTCTTCTGATAAGTAGATCTTCAGAGGAGTGAATTTGGTGAGTGTGGCCTTTGATCTTTGAATCTGGCTGACGAATGGGGACTTGACTTTTAATCATGCTTGGGTCGATTAATTCAATATTGCTTCAGGCGTTGGCCTTCTGACGGGTTCGTGCTACTCAAATTCTATTAGTATGCTTAATTTCAAACTTTTTGTTAGTCCCAATTTGCTTCTCCTCAGTTCACTCGGCCCTTGCCTTTCTGTGGCAACCTCATTGATTTTCCTCAACATCATTACAATTTCTTCTGCGAAGTTTGATGGTCCTCTGTCCATCGTGTCATTAGACTGGACCTCTGTAGGAAATCACCTGTGAAATTCAGGAATCTAGTTATGGATATCAGTCCCTCACTAGGCTAGTTTGGAAAATCATGAGGGCAGACGATAATAAACAGAATCACATTGTTCCAACTTACAATTAATCAGACTACACGAGCATTCGATGAAAGTTATCACTAGTTATGGTTCGTGAAAGGTTTCTTCGCTACAATATAAATAGAGAAGAAGGAAAATATCTCTAGGTTACCTTACCCTGTATCTGTTGCTAAGACCGTCTGGGTTATTTTTTTTAGGACAGCGTTCCTACTGTTAAAACGTAGCTCTGTGAATCGTGTGAATATAAAGCTGGATAAATATCCAAGAAGGGGTCCGTTAGCCAGAATCCACCCAATAGCAGGTGTTACAGTCCCATTAGAACTTGGAGTTAACGTTGGTTTTGTCGAGGAGATTACTGTCATGAATAACAGGTCATTGCCATTACAGTAGGAACAGTTTGATGCATCTTAGCCTACTCTAGTTGTCACTTTCCATCTGATAAGTGGGAAAGCACATCTTACCGCAATCTCGTAGTACCATTTCTTATCAAGTCAACTGATATTGAGATTTCGTTTGTCATTCTTAACCAAAGCCCTTGGCATTCTACTAACTGTGAAATGTCGTCTGGCCACAAGGAGAGGGGGGCCTCAATTTTCTATCAAAACCTCTAACGCATACATACCCTGCAAATTCAATTTGAAGAGTCAAAGGAAGATAGTGGACATTTTAGAGTATTCTCAATATAGGCAAAAAAAAAAATGTTAGAATGGACACACTAGCCGTAGCGGCGGAGGAAGGAATCTGCTTATTGTTCATTAGTTTCTTTTGACAATGTTACTACCTATTGCTCCATGTTGCATAAATCCTTGTCCAATTCCATTTGACCTTGGTTAGTGATGATATTTTGGTTTTGGATGGGGTCACCGAGATATGTCAATTCGATACTTCATTAAAAGGAATAAACCGAATTTGACTTATCATCTTTTTCTTGGCCTTAAACTTGGGTGAATTGTTTATATTAAAAGCATCCTGTTTGAAGACTTTTCGTCAGCTCCTTTGTTGGCCTTTCTAGTTCCTTGATGGCTTATCCTGATTTGGTCATTTCAGTTTTTAACCCAATTGTCCGTGTCGCCCTTCTTCTAATTAACTCTTGTGCTTTTGACTCGTTCAACTTTTGCCAACTTCTCTTACGTTAGATGTTACTGATCTCCGTTTGATTCTGGACAGCCTTGCTTGTTGAAAATGAAAAAAAAAAAAAAATTCTTCTCTCCACCAAAGCGTTTTGAGAGTTTAATTTTGACTGGTTGGCAACAGAAACTGTCGCTATTAATGTACCAACTTTAGCTTTCACCTCTTATTAGCTCCTTAAAGTTGCTTCAAAGGAAACAATCCTTTTGGAAACAGCCACTTGTCCAAATTGACTAGAAGTTTGACTTCTTGATTGATTTCCTTGTTAAAGGGCTATTCGGAGACTGCAGTTCAGGGATCCATCCCATTTAATCTATTCTCTTGATGAGTTCGAGGTATTTGGTCCTCTATTAGATTTTTGCCGTTTTTCATTGACTCCACAAATACTTTCGCTTCTGTGTTGCAAGCTGAGACATTCTTTTAGTACCCTAAAGTTCCTTTAGGGGTGGTGTTCTCCACATCACGAGCTGGTTGCATCTTTTGATTGGTTAAGAATCGTTGTTTCGAAGGAAGCTTGTCTAGACATCGGTTGGTCTTGCTTGTCAATTGTGTATTGTGGTCAAGGTAGACAAAGAGGATCAATTAGCCTTCCAAAAGACAAATTTATATATTACTTGGTGAGCATCTATTCGTCCCGTGAGCTGCTTCTTTTCTACCTCATGTACTTGCCATGTTGTTGCCCCTTCTTTCAGGAAGCCTAAATTGAAATTTCTCCAGGCATCTCCTCGATGAATTATTTTTGTCTCTCTCTTCCCTCTTTTCAAAAATGAAATGAAATACAAACCTCCGTGAGCTAGTTGCTACATGATTCTCCTACTTCCACGTCCATCTTGTGTAGCTCTGTTATTCTTCACGGTCATGGGTTATGCAAAGTCTTCGGGGAAGAACTGGGAAATGGTTGCGTACAGAAGTCCCCTCAGGTTGCTGAACGGATGAATTAGTAAGGATGATTTCTCCAACTGGAGTACGCAGCCTCAAATTTTAAAATATCAACATGCCTTCTGTAGTTGTAGTTACGGAGCTGTTGATCTTCCAACCCTAGTTTTGAGGGATGTAGGGAAAAACAATATTAACTACTTAAATTTCGAGGACGAAATTTTATTTAGGGGGGTGGATTGTAACGACCCAGAAAAAAATTAATGATATATTTTTATACACGTGTAAATGATTCATTGGAATACTAATTGTAGGCGAGTCAAACTTGGATTTAGTCAGAATCTGACGTGGACACGAGAGTTTAATATTCTCGTAGTCAACCGACTTATTTAGCGAGACACTATCGAGACCTTGGATTCGATTGCGTGTGACTACGTCACGCGGGAAAAGGGACGCCTTGACTCAAATACAATCGAGTTCGGGTGACGATGTTGTTCGCATTTCGTTTCAAAAAAATAATAAAAGGACCAAAGTGCAACATCTATATATATTAAAAGATGGTTTTCAAATAATAATAGAAGTAATAAGTATTTATAAACAAAATAACAAAAAGGGGGAGGATTCTAAGCAGATGACTTGGAGGGGAAGACTCATCGTTTCTCTGTCCTCCCTCCACACAAAAGAAAACCTTGATCACCTTGCTCTTCGGTCGGGGTTCGAAGTGCTCCACTCTTATGGCGTTTGGCGATTTTCCTGTCTCCTTGGGATGGATGACCAAACCAGAGGAGAAGGAGCGCGGTGCAGGGTCAGGGGAACCCAGGCGAAGCGGGCTGACCCCCTCGAAGGATCGCGGGGTTCGTAAACTCATGGACAACGGCGAGGCGTGAGGGTTTGATGGTCCAAGTACGTTCTCCCCCTTCCCCTGTCTTTCTGTGGTCTGCTGTTATGTTGCGTGTTTTGTCACGGGTGGGGGAACGGAGCTCAGGGGAAGGTTGGGCGAGAGATAGCGTCACGGACGGGAAAACGTATAGTAGACGCCTCGTACCGTGTCGTTCCGCTTAGGCGGGTGTTATGAGGGAACAATCCTAGACGAAAATCGAGCGTGGACTTACCGTCTCAGATATGGGAGGGTTGGCTCGCTAATTAACCAACGGGAAAAATGAAGTCCTGTAATATTCTAGTCTTCACTAGTTCTGGTCCCGGCTGGTTTGGAGGGTGGCTGCAAACATATCTATGAGAAATTGTGATCTCACTGAAATGTTAGGATCCTAAAGATTGAGTGTGTATAAGTCATTCAGAATCATCCTCATGAAAATTGATTCAACTTGGATGATACAGTGAGCATGAGTTCTAAACTAGCCTCGGATCCTACTGAGTGAGTTGTGGGTTTTGGGAATTCCAATTGGAAATCATCTTGGCCACCTCTGAGTTGCATAAGCGAGCATATGACTAAAATCTGTTAGAGTGTTCATGTATTGAGCTGGATCAATGGACGGAAAGGACTTGGAACGCATGTAAGTACTCGGTTCACGTTATGAGGGAATTGATGACTCGGTGGCTGGGAACTGGGGCTCCGGTATCGGCTGAATTTGGAAGGAGGACTAAACTTGTCATTGGTCTGGTTACGTTGCCTCGGTAACGGTGACTGGGGTGACGAGTTTCAGCCAGCTCCTTTGAGTTTAACGGCCGGTTGCCAGTCCAGTTGGGTTCAGTCACGCAGAAACATTAAACTGTCACAGGCTACGCAGATGCTTCTGAGTTATTCCATTGAGTAATAAATCCGATCCTTTTCATAGATAATTCAATCTTCTGCCTGCTCAATACTATTGGACTGATGTTATGGGTAAGCCAATAAGTAAATATTTTGTGGCTGAGATAAGATTCCCGACCGTGGGTCGGAGGAGAATAGGGAGGTGGCACCACTCGCAGTCGCACCTTGCTGCCGTTAGCCCGGGTGCTCCCGGAGGAGAGGGTGGGGACGCACCACGGTGGTCCTGGCACCAAACGAAGTGTTGATATACGAGAGACGAGAGATTGAGGGAGTCGTTTGTGAGTTGTGAGTAGGGTTGAGCATTCGGACCGGACTCAGATATCCGAGTTCGAATGTCACCCAAGTCCGAACTTCTGAATTATATTTTTTTAAGTCTGAGTGCATGTCCGATTGTATATAATTCCAAACTTCCGAGTCCGAAATTAATTCGGACTCGGAATTCGGATAATCCGAAATTTCCGAACTTCGGATTGTGAATAAGTGCTACACATTTTGAATTGGAAAAAGAATACCTTCCAACCACATCCAACAAAAAGATGCAACATCCTAAGCCGATGCAACAATACTCCAAGCTTAAGATTAAAACTAGTCTAAAATTTGATGTCCACGTAAGATTAATAACGATTCTCATAACGATAATAATTGCAAAGCTAGATAAAAAAGAGCAAGGGAAGCCACTTGAAAGCATCTTCTATAATTTTTCTATTACTCCTTTGTTGTGTCGGGTTTGGACAGGCTCAGGTTGTATAAATTTCGGATATTCGGATATCCGAAATATTTTTTTAAAATTCCAAGTCCGAGTCCGTTTCCGAAATTTCATTTCAAATATATCCGAATCCGAGTCCGAAATTATAAATTTCCGAATCCGAGTCCGAAAAAAAATTCGGATATCGGACTCGGATATCGGAAATCGGATATTTTGCTCACCCCTAGTTGTGAGCGTTACTATATTTGTCTCTGATTCCATATATATATATATATATATATATATATATATATATATTAATATGTTGATTCAATGATTATAATGTTGTATATTTTATGATACGTATGCATGTAACTGTTTTTAAGAAAAACATGCTTGGAAGTGCCTAGGAGTCTCATGTCTTACGCATGTGCATCGGTGGGCGTACTCGGCGATTTATCGCTGACCTCAATCTGGGGAAATTATTTTAGTTTTGCAGACAGAGGGAACTGGAAGGGGACACATGGCGACGGATAGTGAATCTTGATCAGCAAACTAATGCCATGGTAGGGTTATGAAAGATGGTCTTCCGCTGCTGACCGGTCAAATACGACCGTGTTGACTAACGAAAATGTTTAGAAATTTTTCAGGTCGTTTCAGTTCGGGCAGTCCCTTTTTGCAGCAAGCCCTGTATGATCCACAATTGAATTAACTCGTCTTGGTCGAATACGTGATCCTTCGGGAACAATGCACAAGCTGCGAAACATCTCTTCAAGTGAATGGGAAGATGAACGTAGCTCAACTTCAATGCTGGAGGGATCGTTCCCCCCTCTCTGTCCCAAGAACCATGAGTTAACACTTGCTTCCATTGTTCATCATCAGTTTCGAAACGCAGCATACCTCCGATCGCCTTAATAGAAAGAGACAGACCCTTACACTTTCTAGCCAATTGAATGGAAATCTCTTGAAGATGTGGGTGGCCTTCAAAGTTTTTCTCACCTATGGAGTGATAGGCAAGCAGGGATAAGCACTCTTCCAACGACATTAATTCCAACTGCTTCGAATCAGGATCCCCCATCAGTCGAGCGACTTCCAAGTTTCTTGTTGTGAGCAGAATCCTGCTTCCTTTACTCCCGGAATATAAGGGCTTCAGCAGAGACTCGAGCTCTTCATACTTATCGTTCCAGACATCGTCCAACACAAGAAGGAACTTCTTTCCAGATAACTTCTCTCTCAGAGAACTCTGAAGCCTATCCAGATCCTTCTCTACACTGGATGAAGACGGGGTTACCTTGTCCAGGATGCACTTGGTGATGGCGGCCATGTTAAAGACGTCGGAGACACAGACCCAGGCTTTGACTGCAACGTCCGCAGTTTTCAAGGACTCGTGATTATACAACTGTTGCGCGAGGGCAGTTTTACCGAGTCCTCCCATCCCCACGATCGAAACGACTGTAAAGGGTTGGACGGAGCCTTGGGTTGCTTCAGAACTGGTCAATCGAGCGAGCAGCTCCTCCATTTGCTTCTCCCTGCCCACGAACTTTGGCTCGGGCAGGGATGTGGCTTCGAAACGGGGCTGGTAGCTGTGACGCTCGCTCCTCGAGTTCCGGACTAATTGGAGCGAGGGAATTTTTTCATAGACAACCTTTAATCTTCGGTCGATGTCATCGATCTCATTGCCCATATGATGGCCAGAGATCAGGGCGCGTGGACGGAAAGGAAAGCAGCAAGCGATGAGGCAGTGAGGGAGTTTGGACGACCGTGACAGGTATGGAGGGTTATAATTAATAAATTGATTTGTTTGTATTAGTTGTGTTAGAGCCCTTAGCTGATCTGCTCCGCCTTGTTTTACTCTCCCCCTTGCTTTGTTAAAGGGAATCACGTGATCATTAACACCTTATAAAAAATAGAAAGAGAAATTAATCGCATCAACATGCTAGCAAGCTTATTTGGCTGACAAATCAGCCAGGATATGATGAAAAGAGAAAACATTGGTCAGCTACTTGAGATGTAATAGGCATGCGCTTGTCACGCAATCTGGCTAAGGAGAATATTTAAAGAGATAGGCTTGACGGAGAATGAAACAACCACGATCTTTGTCACAACAAATCTGCTCAAGCGTTGGCGAGGATCCTGTTAATCAAGTTGCGGATATTTTTACGAAGCCTCTTAGAGCGGATGTTTTCTGCAAAATGAGCAGCATTCTTAGAGTTATGAAGAAAATCAATTTTAAGAGGAGTGTTGAAAATAAAATTAATTTAATCGGAGAACTTAATCTTGAATTTAGTATATTTTTTAATGGGTAGATTAAGAGATTGTTGTTCTAGTTTTTGGTAACGGTAGATTTGTTTTAATTTGTGGAGATGAGTAGTCTAGTAATTTGCCCTTTAAAAAATTCTTTTGTAATGTTGATTTGATGGAGGCTTGTTGCTGCGCGTCTGCCCTCAAAAAATTATCAGATTTTTTTCTCAGAGAGTCTAACGATTTTTCCCAGTGAGTGTTGTATTTTCCGACAGATTACAGCGAGTGTCCGCCGGCGTTTCTAACAAGGAGGCTTTGGTCCTCTTGAGTGTCGTATTTTTTTGCTGTTGGCATATTTGAATTGTCAAATGGAGGGTTATAATTAATTAATTGTATTGGTTGTGTTTGAGCCCTTAGCTGATCTGCTCCGCCTTGTTTTACTCTCCCCCCCTAGCTTTGGTAAAGGGAATCAGGTCATCATTAGCTTTAGACCATTAACACCTTATAAAAAAATAGAAAGAGAAATTAATCGCATGAAAATAGAGATATGATTCATTCAAGCTTTATCTTCCAAACAATGGGTTCTGGCGTCGTCATTAGTTGTTAATATATTGTTAATATATCCTCTCATGCGTGTCCACATTCTGCTGTAATGACATTCATCACGTCTAATTGTCAAGCCAGTCAACTATTTTTGCGATTCTAGAAATAAAATTAGATATCCAACTCGTGATAAGACAAAAAAGTGCATGCTCAATTGCTCATGTGGGAAAAAAAAGAATACGGAACTAATCTAAAGGTTCCCATTAAACACCGGGATGAGTCGAAGGTGGGAATGCCAATACTCTCCTTTCCCCTTCATGCATTTCTTCTCCAACTCATCCGTACATCTTCCAATTTCGCAATGTCCTAGGGAGTCAGGGAGGCCGTCGTCTGGTAACCACCTCAGTCTCGGACAGTTCGAAATATACAAATATTCAAGGGAGGTGAGGTGGTGTCTGAGTCCCCCACCCACCCTCCCCAACTTCTTCATAACACTAATAGACAAATGGATGAGGGATGAAGGGAGGAGGCGACTCCAGTCTCCATCATAAACACTAGGAGGAAAACACTCCATCTCATCCACACACTCAATCTCTCCCCAGATGCTCAATGATCGTAAGGCGGTGAGACCCCTTAACCCCCACTCCTCAAGTGGCTGTTTCAGATTTCTGCAATTATCAATCCAAAGAGACTCCAGGTTGGGAGGCAGACCTCCTCTGGATGATAAGCTCGTAATACCTTCACAATTCCTAATATTTAATTTTTTGAGGGATGTGAGGTGATGTATGTCATGAGGCAAAGACTTCACCTTTGGACAATCCTCAAGCTCAAAGAAGGACAGGTTGCAGGGGAGTGAAGGGAATATCTCCATCTCTAATGCTGGGCAATCCGAGAGATTAAGATCAGAGAGTGAGGACAGGTGTTGCAAGCTGTCCGTCAAAGTCGCGAGGCTTCCGCAATACATAATTTTCAATTTCTGCAGAGACCGAGAGAGAGGACTACCAACATCAACTAATTTCGTAATCGACACCAACCCCTCCAGATTGTATAGGCTAAGCTCCACAAGAGAATATGAAAGTCTTATGCTAATCAGCTGGGACTGCGGCATTTTCGGGCAGCCGTGAACCTCCAATTTTCTCAACGAAGCAGGCAGTTCCCCGCTGGGGAAGGAACATAACTTCTTGCAACCTCCAATACTCATCTCATTAAGAGATGTAAGTTCAGATGACTCTTCCGGCAGCTTCTCGAACTCTCCACAATCTACTATTTGAAGAACCTTTAGATTAGGTGGAACTCGTTTCCCTCCATCCCCTCCCACGATGAACTTAAATTTAGGACATCTCTCAATCCTCAGCTCTTCGAGCGCAGTCCAAGAGGTCGACAAACTCCCCTCAAAGTGAACCAGCTCCTCAAACTCTCCGCAATCTACTATTTGAAGAACCTTTAGATTAGGTGGAACTTGTTTCCCTCCATCCCCTCCCATGATGAACTTAAATTGAGGACATCTCTTAATCCTCATCTCTTCGAGCGCAGTCCAAGAGGTCGACAAACTCCCCTCAAAGTGAACCAGCTCCTGGATTTCCCTAATTACCATCTCGTTCATCGAAGTAAGGCCTGCCAGACATTTCAAAAATCTCCCATCGCAGCCATCAATATTAATTTCGACGAGGGATGGAAGGTTAAGAGTGCACCCTCCTTTCAGTTTGGGACACCCCTCCACGATTAGCTGTCGGAGACAAGGGAATGGCAAGTCGTTCTCCTCCTCTCCGTTGTACAACCACTTCTCCCAGGCACCCATGTCCTTGAAGCTCAAGCTCTTCAATGACCGAAAAAATGGCCTTCTGTACCCATAAAACTCGGGACCTATGGAAGACACCATTTGAAGACCACAAATGTCCAAACTTTCCAGCAGGGGAAGTTGTCCCAAAGGTGGCAGGGAATCCAAGCTTTTACAACCTGTCAGGGTTATGCTCATGACATTATTCATACTGTCATGATTATCAAACCATTTTGGAAATCTTTTTGCCCCATAGTGACATATTTCAAGTGATTCAATCTTCCTTGGAGGTTGCAGATAGTCGAGGAGCTTGAATTGATGGCTATCATCACGTGAAATTTCAGAGAACGATCCCCAATCCAAGCTTAATTTGAGAACCGCTTCCTTTCCTGATATATTAACAATCCTCGCATCTTCGACGTCATCTACATTAAACAAATTACTAACGTGCAACTCTCGTTGAAGGCGTTCTAGTGGTCCCAGTTGCTTCAACTCCTGACCGACTTCTTTTCCCATGGAAAAGTTTGAGAGTATCTCGAGATTTTTTAGATCGCCGATATGCGGCGGCATCTCCTGCAAACTTTCTGTATCTGTTATGTCGAGGTGGAGAAGATTGGCCAACTTGTGAATGTTTCTCGGCAACTTTTGAAGCTCCTTACACCCTCGGAGCAGTAGAGATTGCAACTCCACAAGGTCACAAATGGATTCCGGCAGCACTTGAATACCTGTATAAGAAAAATCTACGGAATGTAACAGTTTCAACTCTCTAATTCGGTCTGGCACTTGCTTAACATTAAAGAAGCGTAGCGACAACATCCTCAGATTCTTCATGTCCACGATCAAGTCTTGTATCACATCATCAGAAACAAAGGCAATTCCATCTCGCTCTTCTGAGATTCGAAATGGCATAAATGTTCTCAGTTTCTTCATTGAGCGAAACGCCTCAAATCTCTTCGATAGACAACGTTCATAAAATTGAGTGACCATTGCTGCATGACGAACAAGGAACAACACTTCACAAGAGGTTGAGCCTTCTTGAAACTCATCAGAGCTGAAATATGAGCGGGCATCGACTGATTTCGCAAGGTCATTGATAAGATCATGCATTGAATATAAATTCTTATCATCCCTTGTTCTCTGAAGGAATGACAAGGCCTCCAACCGACGGAGATTCTCCATCCCGGCCTCTCGGAGAGTTCGGGCAGTCCCTTTTTGCACCAAACCCTGTATGATCCACAATCGAATTAACTCGTCTTGGTCGAATACGTAATCCTTCGGGAACAATGCACAAGCTGCGAAACATCTCTTCAAGTGATTGGGAAGATGAACATAGCTCAACTTCAAAGCTGGAGGGATCTTTCCCCCCTCTCTATCCCAAGAACCATGAGTTAACACTTGCTTCCACTGTTCATCTTCAGTTTTGAAACGCAGCATACCTCCGATGGCCTTAATAGAAAGAGGCAGACCCTTACACTTTTTAGCCAATTGAACGGAAATCTCTTGAAGATGTGGGTGGCCTTCAAAGTTTTTCTCACCTATGGAGTGATAGGCAAGCAGAGACAAGCACTCCTCCAACGACATTAATTCCAATTGCTTCGAATCAGGATCCCCCATCAGTCTAGCGACCTCCAAGTTTCTTGTTGTGAGCAGAATCCTGCTTCCTTTACTCCCGGAATATAAGGGCTTCAGCAGGGACTCGAGCTCTTCATACTTATCGTTCCAGACATCGTCCAAAACAAGGAGGAACTTCTTTCCAGATAACTTGTCTCTCAGAGAACTCTGAAGCTGATTAAGATCCTTCTTCTCACTGGACGAAGACGGGTCTACCTGGTCCAGTATGCTCTTGGTGATGGCGGCCATGTCAAAGACTTCGGAGACACAGACCCAGGCTTTGACTGCGAAGTCCGGTTTTTTCAAGGACTCGTGATTATACAACTCCTGTGCGAGGGTAGTTTTACCGAGTCCTCCCATCCCCACGATCGAAATGACGGTAAAGGGTCGGACGGAGTTGCCAGCTGCTGCTTCGGATCCGGTCAAACGAGCAAGCAGCTTCTCCATTTGCCTCTCCCTGCCCACGAACCTGGGCTCAGGCAGGGATGTGGTGACGAAACGAGGCTGGTCGTTGCGAGGCTCTCTCGTTGAGATCTGGACTAATCCGAGAATGGGTATGCGGGCGACAACTTGCTCCAATCTTCGGTCGATGTCTTCGATCTCGTTGGCCATACGATGACGGGAGATCAGGGTGCACGGGTGGAAAGGAGAGCAGCAAGCGATGAGGCAGTGAGGGAGTTTGGACGACTGTGCCTTGGACTCGGCCCGCTTGGCTTCGACAGAGAAGTGGTCGAGCAGGTCCTCCATGTCGTAGGCGACGTCCCTGAGGTCAGCGAGCCACTGGGCAATAGAAGGGTCATCGTGGTACATCTGCTTTTCCTCGGCAGAATCCAGAACGGCTTGGATCCCGGGCAGCTTCTCACCCCAAGACTGGAGCTTGTCGGAGATGCTGTGGATCCGGGCATACTCTGCGATGAGTTGAGAGCCGACCAGTTTGAGGATGGGGGAGATGAAATCCATATTCTCTCTCTCTTTTGGAATAGTTTGTCTTCCTGAAACACTTACACAGAGGGAAGGGGATTATAAAACCAACTGATCAAAGGCTTTGCCGACGAGTCTTGCCTTAATTCATTCAACCATCATCCTGCACAAATGGGAAAGGCTGCTGATGATGATGATGTTGGTATTTCTTATTTGCTTGGGGAGACGTGTAAAAGTTAATAAATGGAGAGAGAAAGAGATAATTGCATTACAATAAAATAATAATTTCCACCTGCCAAGTCGTTGTTTTGTTCACATGGCCTGCCACTTGCTTAATGTAATCAATTAAACAAACAAAATTAGACAGCCAACAACTTGGGCCTGGGGGGCTGTTTACATCTCAATCCAAAATGCATGGTGAGAAGAAGACCAGGAGAAGGTAATCCATATAATCTTACTAATCATTTCTCCTCCTTCTTCTTCTTACACAAATCATACACAAATAGGAAACTAAAATCTAAATAACTATTATTTCTTGAAATTCACAGAGCATTTGAAGGAAGCGGTGACGTACATCGAGCAGGGTCAGGTCTGGAAACAGTCACCGATCCCGCGTGGTAGCTCGCAGGAAGGCCGAGAATGAATTCCGGAAGACTAAAAACGTTTGATTTGTTAATTGAATATTACGACAAATAGAGATAGGTGGTAAGAATTGTTTTCCCATTTTAAAAAAGGATTGTTCACAAGTTCAGTTTTAGTCAGAGGAGAAAATGTCAGTTATTGAACTACTCAAAACGCATCGTGATATTATGATTAAGGAAAGATAATAAACTACTAGTACCCACACCAAGATTCATCTACAGATGATACGGAAGTCTCCTGCTAATCAGCTGGGACTGCAGCATTTTTGGGCAGCCATGAAGCCACAATCTTCTCAATGAAGCAGGCAGTCCCTCGCTGGGGAAGGAATAGAATATCTCGCAACCATCAATGCTCATCTAATTAAGAGATGTAAGTTCAGATAACTCTTTCGGTAGCTTCTCTAACTCTCCGCAACGTCTCATTTCAAGAACCTTTAGATTAGGTGGAACTTGTTTCCCTCCATCCCCTTTCACAAAGGACATAAATTGAGGAAATCTCTCAATCCTCATCTCTTCAAGCGCAGTCCAAGAGGTCGACAAACGGCCCTCAAAGTGAACTAGCTCCTGGATTTCCCTAATTGCCATCTTGATCATCGAAGTAAGCTTTGCCAGACTTTTCAAAAATCCCTCTTGGCAACAATGAATATTAATCTCGACGAGGGATGGAAGGCAAAGAGTGCACCCTTCTTTCAGTTTGGGACACCCCTCCACGATTAGCTGTCGGAGACAAGGGAATGGCAAGTCGTTCTCCTCCTCTCCGTTGTACAACCACTTCTCCCAGGCACCCGTGTACTTGAAGGTCAAGCAAGCTCTTCAGTGACCGAAGAAATGGCCTTCTGGACCCAAAAAACTCGGGACCTATGGAAGACACCATTTGAAGACCACAAATGTCCAAACTTTCCAGCAGGGGAAGTTGTCCCAAAGGTGGCAGGGAATTCGAGCTTTTACAACCTGTCAGGGTTATGCTCATGACATAATTCATATTGTATTGTTTATCAAACCAATTTGGAAATCTTTTGGCCCCATAGTGACATACTTCAAGTGATTCAATCTTCCTCGGAGGTCGCAGATGGTCGAGGAGCTTGAATTGATGGTCATCTTCATGTGCAATTTCGGAACACGATCTCCAATCCAAGCTTAATTCCATAAGTGCTTCCTTTCCAAATATATTAGCAATCCTCGCTTCTTCGACGACATCTACATGCAACAAATTATGAACGCGCAACTCTCGTTGAAGTCATTCTAGTGCTCCCAGTTGCTTCAACTCCCGACCGACTTCTTTTTTCATGATAAAGTCTGAGAGTATCTCGAGTTTTTTTAGACCGCCGATACATGGCGGCATTACCTGCAAGGCTTTTGTACTGGCTATGTCGAGGTGGAGAAGATTGGCCAACTTGTGAATGTTTCTCAGCAACTTTTGAAGCTTCCCATATCCTTGGAGCAGTAGAGATTGCAATTCTACGAGATCACCTCGGCGATTTATCACTTACCCCAAATGGGGATTATTTTTTGTAGTATTGCAGAGGTAAGAATTGGACAAAGGACACATGGCGCAGAACTACGGATTAAGACAGAAGGGGACGCCACGGTAACAGTATAAGTTGGTTGTTTTCCGCTGTTGACTGGTCAGCCACGGCTGAAACTATCTGATAAAATTGGAAAAATTTTGTAGGTCGTTTCACATTCCCTCCACTTCATGAGCAGTATCACTAGGTCTCATAAGGCCCTCGCAAACGCTCCTATCCCTCGTCGTGATGATAATTATCGTTCCCAGTCCAAAGAAATTGAAATTTCCAACCTTTCAACAGCCCCCACACCAGTCGACAAGGATTCTCGCACATCAGCAGGGAAGCAGCATCCATCGAATCGGGAAGAGATTCTGTTGAAGATGACATTCGCCAACGTTGTCTTCCCAATACCGCCCATGCCGTGCACCATCACAACATGACGTTCAACGTGAGAACTCAAATTAAACATGTCGATTACATTCTCCATGCGATCATACATCCCTACGAGATGATCCTGTTTTTTTTTTATAAATTCCTGTACAAATCAACTTCTTCTCGCGTGGGTCGTGTCTATTATATTGTACAAATATATTGTTATATATATATATCTGTCTGGATCCCATCAAAAGCGCGTTATTATCTCGAACGATTTTAAATTTCCTCCTCGATAATAAAAAAAAGTGGAGGGTTGTTGGTTTTATAAATAATATTAAGAAAGTGGTCGGCCACGTGAAAACTTCACACTGTAAGAAGGGATTGATTGATTCCAATCTTATTATTTATTGGATGCAATTATTATTTGAGATCCAATCTTAAAAAAAAAGATGAAAAATATATTTGTAATAACTAATAATAACAAATGTCATCATCGTCAATATCAATACTCGTGGGAATGGGGGAAAGTCTTTGGGTCAGTTGGTTTAATTAATTCATATGGGAGGGTTGTTGATTTTATAAACAATATTAAGAAAGTGGTCGGCCATGTGAGCACGTCACATTGTAAGAAGGGATTGATTGACTCCAACCAAAAGTAAGAATACATTTATTTATTATTATTTGAGATCCAATCTTAAAAAAAAAGATGAAAAATATATTTGTATGCACAAAAACGTCAAAGACTTGGCAGGTTGGGCTTATGTAACAAAAAGCCATACAGCACGACGAAGACTCGACGGGTCGTGTGTTGGGGTGGAGATTATTGATTGACTTTTACTGATTGACTTTTATCACATGCTTCGGTATCCATGCTTGAACGGTTCAGACCTCTTTAGGGGGAGATCTTATTATTGGAATACGAGCAATTAATTATTGATTGACTTTTATTGAGGGAAACAGACCAACGATAGGGTTTTTGTTTCTTTATATTTTTTTACTAGTCAAATTGATCAATTTTTATCTAATCTTTGTTGGGATTAATTAATCCCTTTTTGTACTCGTTCGGATTAGGTCGATGGGGACGGATATTATTAGGCCAAAGAAAAAGAGGGAAGGGGCGGTGGGTTGGATTATGATCATCTTTATTTCATAAAAAAATACAGAGAGTACATTTTATGGTTACAATCGTCGGGAATTACGTGTGAAATAATTGAATAGAAATGGAGGTTAGGTTGACAAACTATATTATTCTTCATTTCTTTTAAATGATTATACAAGGAGGAGTAGAAATAACAGAAACAGCTATCTAAAATGACATATTCAATTATTTACTTAAATGACAATAATATCGCATGCACTCGAATCATAAATTACCATCAACAAGGATTACGTTCTGTTTTAATTCGACCATAATGTTATTTATATCATTGTAAAATTACTTTATTACCCTTGAAGAGGTTATCAGATTAGTTCCTTTAATATATACAAAACTAAATAAATATTTACGTACAGAGTTTAAGATTATAATTGAATGTGTTAGTTTAACATTTACGAGTTTAATATTTAACATATGATTTAACTTTTCAGATTTAAAATTTAATTTTTATGGTTTAACTTTCGAGTTTATAATTTAGTGTTTATGATTTATTTTGTTATTAATTAATTATAGTATTTTAAAATTTAAAAGGATTAAAAAATTATATACTGTAATTTCAATTTTACTCTTACTATAATTAAAATAAGATAAATTACAACTCTTACATTAAAACTAAAATTCTCTTTTGCATTTGAAAATCTTAGTCTGACTCGAAGTAAAATTCCGACCTGGATATCGAGGTCGCCACCCTTGGACTTGAGACAATCTTACGAGTACTTTTTTTCCTGTATGGTTGTAGCCCCCAGACCCGGTAGTTAAACACATAGTACAGTAATTTCAGAATTAGAAACGTATGTACGCGGCCGCCAGCTTGGTACACAAGCCTCGAACCTGGTCTGTGCCTCCTTGCTATACCTTCTTCTTCTCACCGAGCCTCTGGTGTAGATGTATACAGTCCAACTATGGAGGATTGAGATGGACTCGGACGCCTAGAGGCTTCCTTTAGGCGAGGTGAGCGATAAACCACTGTTTCATACTCGGCCGACGTCCCAAGCTTCTGCAACTACCGCCCCGCTAGAAACCACCTAATTTTGTTCGTTGTTTTTAAGCAAAAGGCTCGATTCTAATTTTGTTTGCTTAATTAATTCATAGGGGAGGGTTTTATAAATAATATTAAGAAAGTGGTCGGCCACCTGAACACGTCACATTGTTGATTGATTCCAAACAAAAGGATTAAAAGATTATATTTTTCCTCGAAGCTAATCCATGTGATCTGAGCAAAGAATCGTTAATTAATATTCTTTGATTCGTTCGTTTCGTATCCACGTAATCTAGTAAATATTAAAATTTTATTTTTTTTGACTGGTTCCTCTATCGGGCATACACCGACGAACGCCTTCAGTCAGAGACTTTGGGCCTCCCGGTTACCGGGTAAGGCCGGTGTGCTGCGCCTTGACTCGGCCCGCCACTAACCGACAGCTGTTCGTCCGTCTTGATTGTCGAATAAATCAAATAAATGAATGAAGATGTTATCCGTCTCTTCAGTTGTAGTTTTGTGAGTCCTGGGCCTGTGACCGGAGGACTATTTGTTGGGTGGGAAAGAAACGTTGTTTGTTTTTCTTATTTCCTTTAGGCAGTGTTTGAAATTATCGGAAAACGTAAGAATAAAAAAGAAAAGAAGGAAAAATCTTTAAATTGACCAAAATGTCCTTTAATAAATTTTTAAAATAAATTAAATTATTTACTTATCTCCTCTTTTTCTTCCCTTGCCCTTCTAGTCTCCAAATTAAGATGGGTCAAAAGAAGAAAGTATTCATTGATCTCATTTATTTTAAAATCTATTAAAGGGCATTTTGGTCAATTTAAATGTTTTCCCTCCTTTTCTTTTCTATTCTTATCATTTCCGATGATTTCAAACACTTCCTTAGCGCACAGTTCTCCCTTAAAAACAAAAAAGAATGGGACAAAAAACTTAAAAAGAAAGAGAGAGAGAGATGCCCTCCCTCCCACCACTCCTAGTTGGTGTGGGAGTGGCGGGTTTTGTTTTGTTAGGGCAAATCTGACTGATATGATAATTGGGATGGACTCGATACAAGTTTTTTTCCTCATATATAGGGCTTGGAAAGTAACTGAGGCCCATTGAAGTTCAACCAGTCATGCCCGTTAAAGAAAGGAGGGAGCTCATATGTCGTCCAGGTATCGAAACCATGGGGGGAGCTTATCTCATCAAGAGTGGAGGAATGATGTCGTCGGAGTCCCTTTGGAGGACGCTAAGAAGCCCAATGACTCCTCTGATCACACCTCGAAGTCAAGGGCCAGGTCCCTTTCCTTCCTCCTTTTTGAGTCTTAAAAAAGGATTGTTCACATGTTCAATTTTAATCAGAGGAGCCTCAAAACACATCGTGTTAGGATTAAGGAAAGATAATAAACTACTAGTACCCACACCAAGATTCATCTACAGATTTGGTGAAGACAAAAACGACAAATCTAAAGGAAAAGAAAAAGGAGTATGGGAAAAATAGAATATCTCCATCTCTAATGCTGGCAAATTATAGAGTCTAAGCTCGGAGAGGGCGGATAGGTGTTGCAAGCTATCCGTCAAGTGGTGGGACTTTCGCAATCGTCAATTTCCAATTCCCGCAGAGACTGAGAAAGGGGAATACCAACACCTACTAATTTCGTAATCGACACCAATCCCTCCAGGTTGTATAGTTGAAGTGTCACGAGAGAATACGGAAGTCTCCTGCTAATCAGTTGGGACCGCAGCATTTTCGGGCAGCCTTGAAGCCACAATCTTCTCAACGAAGCAGGCAGTCCCTCGCTGGGGAAGGAATAGAATATCTCGCAACCATCAATAATCATCTCATTAAGAGATGTAAGTTCAGATAACTCTTCTGGTAGCTTCTATAACTCTCCGCAACGTCTCATTTAAGAACCTTTAGATTAGGTGGAACTTGTTTCCCTCCATCCCCTTTCACTAAGAACTAAAATTGAGGACATCTCTCAATCCTCATCTCTTCGAGCGCAGTCCAAGAGGTCGACAAACGCCCTTCAAAGTGAAACAGCTCCTGGATTTTCCTAATTTCCATCTTGGTCATCGAAGTAAGCTTTGCCAGAAATTTCAAAAAACCCTCATTACAACAATGAATATTACTCTCGACGAGGGATGGAAGGCTAAGAGTGCACCCTCCTTTAAGTTTGGGACACCCCTCCACGATTAGATGTCGGAGACAAGGGAATGGCGAGTCGTTCTCCTCCTCTCCGTTGTACAACCACTTCTCCCAGGCACCCATGTACCTGAAGCTCAAGCTCGTCAGTGACTGAAAAAATGGCCTTCTAGACCCATAAAACTCGGGATCTATGGAAGACCCCATTTGAAGACCACAAATGTCCAAACCTTCCAGCAGGGGAAGTTCTCCCAAAGGTGGCAGGGAATCCAAGCTTTTAACCTGTATTGATTATCAAACCAATGTGGAAATCTTTTGGCCCAATAGTGACATATTTCAAGTGATTCAATCTTCCTCGGAGGTCGTAGATGGTCGAGGAGCTTGAATTGATGTTCATCTCCATGTGCAATTTCAGAACACGATCCCCAGTCCAAACTTAATTCCATAACTGCTTCCTTTCCAGATATATTAGCAATCCTCACGTCTTCGACGACGTCTACATTCAACAAATTATGAACGCGCAACTCTCATTGACGGCATTCTAGTGCTCCCTGTTGCTTCAACTCCCGACGGACTTCTTTTTCCACGATAAAGTCTGAGAATATCTCGAGATCTTTTAGATCGCCGATACATGGCGGCATTACCTGCAACGCTTTTGTGCCGGTTATGTCGAGGTGGAGAAGATTGGCCAACTTGTGAATGTTTCTCGGCAACTTGTGAATGTTTCCCACACCCTCAGAGCAGTAGAGATTGCAATTCCACGAGATCACAAATGGATTCTGGCAGCACTTGGATATCTGTATGAGAAAAATCTACGCAACGTAACAGTTTCAACTCTCCAATTCAGTCTGGCACCCGCTTAATTTTAAAGAAGCGTAGCGACAACATCCTCAGATTCTTCATGTCCATGATCAAGTCTTGTATCACATCATCATAACAAAGGCCATTCGCTCTCGCCCTTCTAAGATTTGAAATGGCATAAATGTTCACGACTAAATCAACACAACCAGCGAACAACATTTTTCCATCGAGCGCTATCAACAGAGAACAAAAGAAAAGATTTAGATTGGATTCATTGGGTTTTTTATTTCTGGCTTTGAATTTTTTTCTTTTATTTCTGAAATTAGCAAGTTTTATTAATATCATCGGTTCATCCCATTTTCAAACACGATGTTGTTATTGTTAACACATTTCGACCAATTCCATAAATTATGACAATTATTAGCCAAAAGATTACTTCGCCCATACTTTCAAAACACTGTTTAAGATATATAATAAAGGAATAACTTAGGAAATAAGCCTTTTTCCTAATGCGAAGAAATGATGAGATTGTGAAATTGTTACAAGTGTCTTCCGGAGTACGATACTCTTGCAACGTAACTCAGAGTTGATGCTAAGATGGCCTGAACAACTCACATGTGCAATTTCATCTGGGACTTCTTTTAGTACCCGAAAGATGAACATAAACGTAGACATATTGGCTCATTACGCATTTGTAGTATTCACTCGATCCGATTCCGGTATTAGGGAGCATAGCATGGAGTGTCAAAGTCCTTGTTTCTGGTAGAAGTGAGGGGCGACTTCTTTCAACCAAGAAGGCTCGATCGAGATGACGTTGCGCATGTACTACCGGTCAGTTGAAATGATAGTTTGACACAGAACCCACTTCGGATTAACTCTGTCTCGCAAGAAATGATCGAGTAGCATAAAATTCAGTAAAAACGAAGTCATAGCCACATCTAATACTACACTCATAGTCAATCCTAGGAAAGGAATGAACGGAGTAGACGCAATACGTAATGCCGACGGGTATGCATTCAACCAAATATATTTTTTGTTGGATGGATATGATGTGCTCACCTAAATAACACTGATGATGGGTGGATGTAAACTTCCTGCGATGCTCTGTGTGTCTTTTCCTGATATATTAGCAATCCTCGCATCTTCGACGACGTCTACATTAAACAAATTACTAACGTGCAACTCTCGTTGAAGGCATTCTAGTGTCCCAGTTGTTTCAACTCCTGACCGATATCTTTTTCCATGATAAAGTCTGAGAGTAGCTCGAGATTTTTTAGATCGCCGATACATGGCGGCATTATTTACAAGGCTTTTGTGCCGGTTATGTCGAGGTGGAGAAGATTGGCCAACTTGTGAATATTTCTCGGCAACTTTTGAAGCTTCCCACACCCTCAGAGCAGTAGAGATTGCAACTCCACAAGGTCGCAAATGGATTCCGGCAGCACTTGGATATTTGTATGAGAAAATTTATGGAACGTAACAGTTTCAACTCTCCAATTTGGTCTGGCACCTGCTTAATTTTAAAGAAGCGTAGCAACAACATCCTCATATTCTTCATGTCCACGATCAAGTCTTGTATCACATCATCAGAAACAAAGGCCATTCGCTCCGGCCCTTTTGAGATTTGAAATGGTATAAATGTTCGCAACTTCTTCATTGAGCGAAACGCCTCAAATCTCTTCGAACGACAACGTTCATAATATTGAGTGACCAATGCTTCATGACGGACTTTGTCAAGGACGACACTTCACAGGAGGTGAAGCCTTCTTCACAAGAGGAGATCAAGCATTGAATAGAAATTCTTATCATCCCTTGTTCTCTGAAAGAATGACAAGGCCTCCAACCGACGGAGATTCTCCATCCCCGCCTCTCGGAGAGTTCGAGCAGTCCCTTTTTGCAGCAAACCCTTTTTGTTGAAACAGCAGCCCTCACATAGTCTGATAGTGAATTTGCACATTGAAACCTCTACCCTGAAATAGTAAATGGTCTATGATCACAATTTAATGAACATAACATTGTCATCTAAGTTTTATAATAATTGCAACATGCGAGAGCATTCAAGAAGTGAATGATAAAAGTGTAAATCAACATCAGTTGAAACGTTAGTTTGATGAGATTGTGAAATTGTTACAAGTGTCTTCCGAAGTACAATACTCTTACAACGTAACTCGGGGTTGATGCTAAGATGGCCTGAACAATTCACATGTGCAATTTCATGTGGGACTTCTTTTAGTACCCGAAAGATGAACATAAACATAGGCATTGGCTCATTCCACATCTGTAGTATTCACTTGATCCGATTTGGATATTAGGGAGCATAGCATGGGAGTGTCAAAGTCCTTGTTTCTGGTAGAAGTGAGGAGCGACTTCTGTCAACCAAGAAGGCTCGATCGAGATGACGTTGCGCATGTACTGTCGGTCAGTTAAAACGATATTTTGATATAGAACCCACTTCGGATTAACTCTGTCTCACAAGAAATGATCGAGTAGCACAAAATTTAGTAAAAATGAAGACATAACCACATCTAATACTAAACTCATAGTCAATCCTAGAAAAGGAATGAACGGAGTAGACGTAATACGTAATGCCGACGGGTATGCATTCAACCAAATATATTTTTTATTGGATGGATATGATGTGCTCACCTAAATAACACCGATGATGGGTGGATGTAAACTTCCTGCGATGCCCTGAGTGTCTTGTACATCCCATTGTGACTGTATGGCTTTTCGTTACATAAGCCCAACACAAGAAGCAACAGTATTTCTAGGGATTAGATCCAAAAGGCTGTAAACCAGAGGTTACTTCAATTGAAGGAACTCACTTCAAGACGACAGGCGTTGGCGAAGAACCCAGCAGTCACCGCTTTCCTTACGGCCTGCGATAAAAGATAAAAATTAATAGGAGAAACAGCCGGCTAAGCTACCATTTCTATTGAACAATGAAACTAAAACAAAATAGAAGTTCTAGCATGGGTCTGCAGAAGTTAACCTGCAAATTTCCTTCACAAGATTTAAGGTCTATGCCTAACCTCTGGGCTATTCTTTGAAGTTGTTCTCTAATTTCAACGACTTTTTTCTGCACAACACAAGCAACAACATTAAAAATAGAACAGCATACACATGGGTTGGCGTGGTAATTAATATAATTCTTGTAACACCAATTGGATGATTTCCCAGATTCAAGGAATCCTTTGTAGACGTTTAGGAATGTCACATGGTCACCCTGCAAGAAAGAAGAAGCTTGGCCTTCATGCACTTGCAAAAAGTAGTAAAAACAAAATTGGATATAAATTTCTGTAAGGAATGAGATATCTACGTAGGGAAGAGCGCAAAGAGGTTGTCCCAACTATAAACAAAATGATATGATTGATACAGTTGCTAAATATTATAACGTTCTGGCCGAGTCGTGCTCGAGTGCGGTTTCAAACAAGTGAGTTAAATCCGGATATATATTAAACACGTACCTCAGCTGCAACAAAACGCATTTTGGCCTCATCGAATTCCTTGCGTACTCCACGACCAGCGACCCAAATAGACTACCAAGCCATAATTTGATCGATTTGTGAAAAGCTTACTGAAATTGTTTCCAAATGAACTCCATGCGTTTACATCTACTCTGTAAGGTCAGAAGGGTTTACTTGAACAGAAAGTACTGCCGAAATTGTGAGTATCTCCTCTGAACAGCCTAGTTGGTTGGAAGACAACATCATCTTCGAAATCATTGGCTCCTGCAGAAAACTCGTCGTCATCAGTAATTATTACCTCCTGTTTCACTCTAGAGAAGTAGGCGGGAAGGAGACATATGTCATAAGTTTAAACCAGAATGCTTCAACTTGTTAATTTAAAACACATTGGCAGCCTCACCATATTCAAGAGTGTGAATAAAATTACACAGCACAGCACTAACTTTCAGAAAGTGTGCTATCGTAGAAAACGAAAATTAACAAATCATCGAAAAAGTTTTACAAAAGAAAAAGGGAAACGGAACTTTGAGGTAAGTATTTGGGAGGACCACATCACCACTTTATCAAGATTCAACTTCTGTTACTATTGTCGGCATAGAATAAAGAGACGCCATGAAGTGAGGCTCTATGATAATATACATATAACAACTGTTAATGGGTACATAGCTTTGATGCTGGATATGCAAAATGAAAAAACAGGGTTTCATACCATTGGGGTATTTCAGCAACATGAAATCCAACAGGCGAAGTATGTTTTGCATCGTCGTCAAGCACCACAAGAGAGTAGAGTATCTCAAGTGCCCGAATCACTGATTCTGGCGATGGAGAAGCTGGCCAGTTACCTATCCCAAGAGCTTTCAACGGTAAGATGAAAAAGAAAAAAAAATGGCAAAGACCTCTTTCGTACATAAAAAATAATGTCTTAGCCGATTATTTTACCAATTAATTTCCAGCATTTGAGATCACCAACTAAAACGTTCAAAGAAGGCAATGGCATTTCTGTGTGCTCCATTTGGACCACAATTGAAAGCACTTCTTTCTCCCTTAAAAACTCACAAACAACAGCCTGATTGGCTGAAATATGATCATACTAAGGCCAGCAGAACCTGAATTACGCATGAAACGGGGTTTGATCTCTGAATCTCTGGAATACCCTGGGCAGACATCTCCTCGAGAAAATGCTCTTCTGTGTAGAACCTGGATTGAAAGGACAAAAAGCAAGCAGCAACTTCTTCAGGAGGAAGGCTTTTCCGAATAAAATATATTTGAGAGATCAAACATCATTTTATACGTTAAACTTCCCACAATCACCTGTAACATTTTCCAGGACGAACCCTTACGGCCCTACCAGCTCTCTGTCTAGCAGATGCCTGAGATATAGGTGCCACCACAAGGTTCTGATGTCCGTAATCTGCAGATTAAGCATAGAAAAGTAATAACGGTCAACTACATTTGTAGATACATGTACTACGCCAGCAGCTGGATTAATCACATCCAACACTGGGCAAGAACCATTTATGTGATAGGAGATAAAATTAACTGGGAAAAATTGGCGAATTCTCTGCAGATTGGTACGGAATCATTCCAACAAATATAATCAGCAATTGGACAGTATGATGTCTTAGTCTCTCAAAAATAAATCTAACACAGAAAGAAGATTGAGCTACTTGTTGGAGAACCCGCTGTCAATGACCTCCAATGTCAAAGATGTCTCCGCGATATTTGTTGATATCACCACTTTTCTCTTGCCTCGAGGAATAGGGGAAAATATTAAATCCTAGATGAGGAAAACATTAAGCAAGAAACTTGTTTCGGTATAACCCTTCATAAAAGCAACAACTTGTTAATCAGTCATCTGTTCAGCTCGCGGAAGCCCCGAGTACAAAGGTAAAACACTTAGTCTTGAGGAGCAGAGATAATCGCATCAACATACTTGCAAGCTTATTTGGCTGACAAATCAGCCAAGATACGATGAAAAGAGAAAACATTGGTCAGCTGCTTGAGATGAAACAGGTATGCGCTTGTCATGCAATCTGGCTAAGGATTAAGTTGAAAGAGATAGGCTTGACAGAGAATGAAACAACCACGATCTTTGTCACAACAAATCTGCTCAAGCGTTGGTGAAGAATCATGTTGATCAAGTTACATATATTTTTACGATGTGGATGTTTTCTGCAAGATGAACAGCAACCGGGTTCCAAAACGCCCCCTTCGCATAGAAAGAGGTGATTCCGTTCGGTAAATTAGACTAGTTATTTCTGATCAAGAAAAGGGGGCGGCCAAGGAGTGACTATGTTTTGCTGTTTTCAATTTTGGTGAAAATCATAGTCGGAAGGCCACGCAAAAGTGGGTTGTCTCGATACCTATCAAGGATTCCGAAGGGACACGATTTAAGGGAGAGGGCACGCATCCGCCTTCTGATTTGTGGGCTTGGAGGAAGTACGGCCAAAAGCCGATCAAGGGCTCGCCATATCCGAGGTAAGTGTTCGAGTAGGTATTTGCAAGATGAAACGATGATACCTAGGTGTCATTGAGTTAAATTATGTCGGATTATGCAGGGGATATTATCGGTGTAGTAGCTCGAAAGGGTGCCCCGCGAGGAAGCAGGTGGAGCGGAGCCGTGATGACCCCACCATGCTAGTCATCACCTACTCTTGCGAGCACAACCACCCTTGGCCGGTCCGGAAGAACAACCACCGCCACCAAAACGACCAGAACCCCCCAGCTACCAGCTCCACCAGCCACGAGGAGGAAATTCCCGATAACACCAACGCGCACTCGAGCCCCGAGCCAGAGTCAGAACCAGGGGGGCACGAGGAGAAAACAGCGGAGGTAATTGATTCGGGCTTGGGATCGCCTGAGCTCGACGCGGCGGATGAGTTTGGGTGGTTCATGGACATGCGAACTAAAAGGTCCACCACTATATTGGAGAGCCCGATTTACGGGCAAGGTTACTACGATCATCACTACTCCGTGAAGAGCGAAGGGAAGAGCGTGGTCGGGAAAACAGACTTGTCGATGTTCTTCCCGATGAGGGAAGAGGACGAGTCGATGTTCTCCGACCTGGGGGAGCTGCCGGAGTGCACCGTACTCTTCCGGCACGGTAAGAACATCAACAACGGCGTCACTCAGATCTCCTAAAATTAGACTTCCATCATCCCAATGAAAAGAAAATCCTTGATTCTATCGTAACAATAATCCCTTCATTTTAGACATTAATCATCTTTCCCCTAATCTTATTGTTTATTTTATTGCATATATATATATATTTATCGGTTTCAGTGTGAATTAATAATTAGATAACCCATAAACATTTCATACCTAAAAGTCGGCGATAACCAGTCACGTCAGCGTAATTAAACCCCTCCTAAGATACACTTAATCGTGAAAAATAATACTTGATTATAAAATATTTTCGTATACCGCCCTCCTTTGATCGTCACTCATATGTTATCAGCATTTTTTTTCTGAACTAAACGAAACTGCAACTAAATGTTCGGATTAAATTAATTTTTTGCCAAAAGTCAACTTGGAATTACTTGGAATTCCAAGTAATTTTAAATGGATTTTGAAATAATTTCGAGAATTTTTTAAGAGTTTTTCCAAATTCAAATTTTAATACAACCTATTAGAGCCATTATAAGACTCTACGACTCATAATTGAATAAGTCAAAACTATCGAAATTAAAATCTTGTTTAGCCCTTGTTTTGCAGTTTCTCTATTTAAGGGAGAACATCTCTCTAAAGATTTGGGGGCAGAACTTTGACCGGCCGCTAGTGGGAGCGTCCGGACTCTGGGTCAATGAGGTGTCGTTGGAATCGCCTTCTCGAGACCTTTCCAACGACATACTATGCGTTTCAATCGGATTACGGGATTGGGAGTTATTGGCGTTCGAAGTTTCGGGTTTTTTGGAAAACAGGTTTGAATCGCCGAAACTTTGACCGGTGATTCCAGTCACGCCCGATCTCGGATTGGGGCGCACAGTATATCACCGGGCAGTGTTGGCGACTAATCGAGGCACGCTTTCTTCCTTAGTGTTCGTCGTCTCGAGAGCTTTCGGTTGGTATATTGTACATCTCGTTTGGAGCACCGGAGAAGCTGCAGGCAGAGTCCGAAGAGAAGGAACGACGGGGGAAGCGCAAGGGCAGCGGCTAGGATTTCAGGTGGCCACGTCATCAGCAATGTCATCCACCACATCATTCACACGTGGATGACAGGTCAGCAGAGATAGGTCGGGCTGGTGTTGAGCTCGGTAGGTGGGTTCGGATTGGGCCCCGATGGTGGGCCTGACTTGGGCCTGGTGGATGGCGGCTCAACGGCCGTCAAAGGGACCGCCGACCGGTCAACGACGATGTTCTCCGGCCAGTTAAACCGGTTTAACTGAACTGGTTCACTCAGATCGGTTCGGCTCGGTTCACTTAGACCGGTCAACAGCAGGCCGGCGACTTTTTCGGCCAATTTTTCGCCTACTTTTCAGCCGTACTCCTCTGCTCGTAGAACTTTTTCCGGGGTGTCTTCGACGTCAGATGCTATTGCCTTTGACCATGTTCTACCTGTTAGATTCTTTGCTAAGGCAGTTCGTTTTTTCCATTCGGGGATGAGGCGTGTTGAGGTTGCTTTTGGTTCAGATGATAGCATGATAATGCCGTTAGAAGTGGCAGATGAGGGTAAGCGTCTATGAAAAAATACTCTGGTAGGATATATTATTGGTCGTCGCTTGCCTTTTGATATTATCAATAGGACAGTTCGCTTATTTTTGGGCAAATGAGGGCTTATTGATGTTTGTGGAGTATGATGGCATGTATGTTCCCTAATGCATTTTGCTTCTAATGAGTCTTTTGATGCTATTTTGGAGAGGTGCAATTGGTATGTTGTTGGCATTTTGATGATGCTCTTGGACTCAGACTTATGTGGATGGTGTTGAGCCAAAGATCTTTCCTGGGTTAGATTGAAAAGTATCCCTGTTGAGTTTTTTCATTGTCCTGGAGTACAATATATTGCAAGCAGTTTGAGGGTGCCTTTACGTATTGATGCTAGGTCCTTTTCACGAGGTAGTGTGAGTAATGCACGGGTGCAAATTGAATTTGATGCCTAGATGGAGCTACACCAGTCTATCAGGATTATTATTATTGAGGGTTAGAGTCGGGAGATTAAGTCTGATTATGAGTTTTGGCTGCCACGTTGTCAATGTTGCTGTGTCGTTGGCCATGATTTTGAGCATTGTCTACAGAATCCGGAGGCGACTACTCGTACTGTTAGGCCGATAGATAAGAGGCCTAGGAAGGCCCGTGTAGCAAGGACATATGACATCATAGGGAACTCGCGGAGGAACTACTGTAGCTTTCCCAACACGCTCTATCTCTACATCAGTCCTCGCTACACCAGCCTTCCTAGGCCCCCTCTCCATTAGCTTAATAGTACGAGTAGTCGCCTCCGGATTTTGTAGATAGCGATAAAAACCATGATCAAATACACAGTAAGACTGACAACGTGGCGGCCGAAACTCATAATCAATCTGAATCTTCCGGTTCTGTCCCTCAACATCAGTAATCCTAATAGACTGGTGTAGCTCCATTGAGCATCAAACTCAATCTACTTCCGTGCACTGCCCACACTACCTTGTGAAAGGGACTTAGCATCAATACGGAAATGCACCTAAACTGCTCGCAATATACTGCACTCCAGTTCAATGAAAAATCTCAACAGGGATACTCTTCAATCTAGGGTCTTCGGCTGAACAGCCTACACGGAAGTCCCAGGAGTCCAATGTCTGAGCACCATCGGAATGCCAACAACATGCCAATCGCTCCTCTCCAAAATGGCATCAAAAGACTCATCAAAAGTAAAATGCATGAGGAACATGCCAGACCCTTCTCCGCAAACATTAGTAAGCCCCTGTTTGTCCTAAAGAAGGCGAGCTGTCCTACTGATAATATCAATAGGCAAGCGACGACCAATAATATATCTCATTAGTGTATTCTTCCACAGACGCTTACCCTCCTATGCCACTTCTGATGGCATAATCAGTCTCCCATCTGAACCAAAAGCGACATCAACACGCCTCACATCTGGACGAAAAGAACAAATTATCTCAGCAAAGGATATAGGAGGCAGAACACGGTCAAAAGCTTCAGCATCTGATGTCGGAGGCACCCCGGAAGAAGCTCCTGGAGCAGAGGTGGACAGTCGGAAAATCAGCCGGAAAAGTTGCCGCCCGCTCGGTCGGATAATGGGCCCAATCTAGTCCCAGCACCGACCCGTCTCATCTCTGCTGACGTGGCCATCCCTGCGGAACTGGCATCCTCGGGCCTAATACCGTCGTCACCCTTCCCTTCGGACTCTGCCTGAAGGTCCTCCTGTGATTATATAAAAGTTTCAATTAGGGCTTTATTATTATTATAATCATCTTATTATTATACATAATTTTTTATCAATAATATATAATCACCGCCATTAATTAAATTATTGGCCTGTGAACTTTGATAATTTTATTTCCTTGTTTATTTTTAATCTACCAAACGACCCTTTCTAAAAAAAAATCTCCTACTGCGAAAAAGTTCTTTACTACTTGTGAATGTTTCTTGGAAACAAGGGCATTTGCTCTCGCTCTTCTGAGATTTGAAATGGCATAAATGTTCTCAGCTTCTTCATTGAGCGAAACACCTCAAATCTCTTCGAGCGACAATGTTCATAAAACTGTGTAACCACTGCCGCATGACAAACATTGTCAAGGAAAAACACTTTGCAAGAAGTGGAGCCTTCTTTAAACTCATCAGAGCTGAAGTATGAGTGGGCATCAACCGATTTTGCGAGGTCATTGATAAGATCATGCATTGAATAGAAATTCTTATCATCCCTTGTTTTCTGAAGGAATGACGGCCTCTAACCGACAGAGATTTTCCTGCCCCGCTTCTCGGAGAGTTTGGGCAGTCCCTTTTTGCAACAAACCCTCTATGATTCACAGTCGAATTAACTCGTCTTGGTCGAATACGTAATCCTTTGGGAATAATGAACAAGCTGGGAAACATCTTTTCAAGTGAATGGGAAGGTGGACGTAGCTCAATTTCAAAGCGGGAGGGATCTTTCCCCCCTCTCTGTCCCAAGAATTGTGGGTTAACACTCGCTTCCATTGTTCATCGTCACTTTGGAAGTGCAACATCCTTCCGATCGTCTTAATAGAAAGAGGTAGCCCCTTACACTTTCTCGCCAGTTGAATGGAAATCTCCTGAAGGTGTGGGTGGCCTTCAAAGTTTTCCTCACCTATGGAGTGATACGCAAGCAGAGACAAGCACTCCTCCAACGACATTAATTCCAAATGCTTCGGATCACGATTACCCATCATTCTAGCAACCTCAAAGTTTCTTGTTGTGAGTAGAATCCTGCTTCCTTTACTCCCGGAATACAAGGGCTTTAGCAGGGACTCGAGCTCTTCATACTTATCGTTCCAAACATCGTCCAACACAAGGAGGAACTTTTTTCCAGCTAACTTGTCTCTCAGAGAACTCTGAAGCTGATTAAGATCCTTCTCTGCACTGGACGAAGACGGGGGTACCTGGTCCAGTATGCTCTTGGTGATGGCGGCCAGGTCAAATAAGTCAGAAACACAAGCCCAAGCTTTGGTCGGGTGGAGTTGCCAGTTGCTGATTCGGATATGGTCAAACGAGCAAGCAGCTCCTCCATTTGCTTCTCCCGGCCCACGAACTTGGGCTATACATCCAAAACACAAAAGTCTGTCATTTGTACTTGATTTCCTCAAAGTGAGAAGAAAATGAGAGTTATCCAAAATGTGTAGTAGTAAAAAGCTTGAGCATGCAAATGCACAACGCGTTCCCTAAACACAGCATTTGCTTGAGTTCATGTAGACTGCACACACATCTGTTTACCAGACAAAACAGTTGTGCAGCCCTTGAAAAAGAGTCGTCGTCATCGTGTCCCTCGCCTCTTTATTACATTTCATTCGTTGCTTTGCTTTACTTTTACGTCTATATGTCCAAAGCACAAAAAGTCTCTCTTAAAAAAAGAAGAAGATGCCTAACTTATATTTGAGACGAAAATTCGGAAGTTCTTTAAGGAATATGGATTCTTGATTTCTTTCATGAAATTTATATCATGGCTATTCACATAATGTAATTTTGTAAGGTTCGTAGATTCCCAAAATTAGCCTATCAGACACACTCACCACTAATTAAGTTTTATTCACGGCGAACCGACGTTTTATAAAATTCGTTAAACAAATAATAATGATACTCGTAGAATCAAGAAGATACAGTGATTATAATTTCGGAGATTACGTCCCATGCCAACATGGAAGCCACTCTAACAATGAGATGAAATCTACAGCCCAGGGAAAATAAAAAAAGAGGGCCGTCGAACAGATGGACCGCGGTTCCGTTGATTGTTCCCGACCCTCAATATACTTTCTCATCCAACGGATCCCTCCAGCTGGCCGGGCTCACGTTTGCATGAGTTGTCTCCTCCTGAATAGGAGGAGGGGGGAAGCAGACGACTCCCCAAGTCTATGGTAAATCATATGTTTAGCACCAGAAATTCTGGGCCACAGAACTCGGTGGCCGATAAGCACGAGCATTTTCGTCCTCTTGAGGATTATCGACACTCTGAGTACATTCCCCAAACCGTGCGCGGAAGAGGGATGGTTATGTAGGAGGCGATGGCTCCACCTGGTCTCATGCCCGAAATATGGGATTACTTGGCCCGACTAGTTGAGCAAGCGATTCCTGGAGCAAACGATATGAACGAGGTTGAATTCTATTGAGCTCCTTACCATGACAACATCGACCGGGACTATCCTTTGCCAAGAGGATATCATGTGCCTGAACTTGCCCGTTTTTAGGACGAAAAAGGCATTTCGCCTGCGGAACATATCCCCCGCTTCTCACACTAGGCTGGAGAAGCCGCCACTAATGGGTTATGGAAACTTTGCCTGTTTCCGAACTCTCACGACCTTTACGTGGTATGTGAATCTTTTTCCGAATTGAGGAATTCAGCCTTTACATGGTATGTGAATCCGTAAGTGCTTCCGCTTAAGGGTGTATGTCCGCTGCCTTCTCCTCTCTTTCTTCATTCATACAGCGACCATACAACAAACCTGCGAGCACCCGTTGCTCGAGATTTCCGACATGTTCGGATCCGACTTCTCTCTTCCAGAGCGAAGAGTCTTTGTTTCTTTTTTACTTCCACTGTATTTACCGTGCGTGAAGTATGCTGCGTAATTGACCTTGCTATCGGCCGCCAAAATGTAGCTACACTAAGCGGCAAAGCCAGAAACGTTTCTTGAGGGTGGCCGAATCGAGCTATCCAATGGTTTGGAGGGGTCAAATTCAGTTATTTCTAAAAGCTATGGGGCCATGTTTATCGGTCACGGCTAAAATCCCGTGTCCGGGGCTCCCACGAGTTCGGATATGTAACCGCCGACATTGGCAATTGTTCAGACATGTCAGTGATTCTATTCAGACACGTGCGCATTTTTTTCTACATGTGTTTTACTGTTCAGACATGTATATATGCTTTCATATTATGTCTGAACTCACGGGATTTATAGACACGGGATTTTAGCGTTGACCCTTGTTTACCTCTAGTGCCCATGGCTCCACCACCACTGGTTATGCTCTTCTTCATGTCAACCGATTTAGGAATTTATAATTCGAGAAATAAAATTACATATTTTATTATATATAGTGAGAAGTTTTCCAACCCCGAAAAGGACGAATTGAACAGTTTCCTAATATATGAGGTTAAACTTCCACCATTTTTATAATTTATATATTTCATTATCTTTTAATAATTGCCCAATACATTCATCCATAAAATATTATTTACAACTCCGACAAATCTAAAAAAGAAAAAGGATTCTGGGAAAGATAATGCGGAACTGGTAGGGATAAGAAAATTAAATTCATCGTGTGTTTGGAAATAAATTCGTTTGCTCAAAATTACTGGGACGAGTGGGAGGATCGTGAATTTGTACAATTATTATCTTAAAACAGAGGATACAAAAGTAGAAGCAAAAACACATATAATAATACCCCCTAATATCAAATCCTACACAACATCTTACTCAATACGAACTTGTGGGATAAGTCGGAGGTGGGAATGCCAATATTCCCCTTTCCCCTTCCTGCATTTCTCCTCCAACTCCTCCGTACATCCCCAAATGTAGAGACCTTCCAGGGAGTCAGGGAGGCCGTCGTCTGGTAAACACCTCAGCCTCTCACACTGATCAATAATCAAAGATCGAATGGAAGTGAGGTGGTGTCTGAGTCCCCCACCAACCCTCTCCAACTTCTTCATACCCCCAATAGACAACACGACAAGGGATGAAGGGAGGAGGCGACTCCAGTCTCCATCATCACCACCAGGAGGAGGAAAACACGCCATCTCATCCACACATTCCATCTCTCCCAAGATCCTCAAGTCTTGTAAGGCGGTGAGACCCCTCAACCCCCACTCCTCAAGTGGCTGATTCAGATTTCGAAGTCCAATAGAAAGAAATTCCAGGTTGGGAGGCAGACCTCTCATGATGCCTTGACAGTTATAAATAAATAGTGTTTTGAGGGATGTGAGGTGGTGCATGTTATAAGGCCAAGACTTCACCTTTGGACAATTGGCAAGGTGAAAGGAGGACAAGTTGCAAGGGAGTGAAGGGAATATCTCCATCTCTAATGCTGGGCAATTCGAGAGATTAAGACAAGAGAGTGCGGACAGGTGTTGCAAGCTGTCCGTCAAGGTCGTAAGGCTTCCGCAATCCTGAATATTCAATTTCTTCAGAGACCGAGAGAGGGGACTACCAACACCAACTAATTCCGTAATCGACACGAGTCCCTCCAAATTCCATAGTCTAAGCTCCTCGAGATAATCCAGAAGCCTGATGCTAACCAGCTGGGACTGCGGCAGAATTGGGCAGCCAAGAAGGATCAATCTTCTTAACGAAGAAGGCAATCCCCCACTAGGAAAGGAACACATCTTCTCACAATCAACAATCCTCATCTCACTAAGTGATGTAAGCCCAAATAAATCATCCACCAACTTCTCTAACTCTCCACAACCTTGAATTTCAAAAACCTTTAGATTAGGTGAAACTTGTTTCCCTCCATCCCCTTTCACAAAGTACTTAAATTGAGGACACTCCACAATTTTCATCTCTTCCAGCGCTACCCAAGAGGTTACCAAACTCCCCTCAAAGTGAACCAGCTCTGGAATTCTGCTAATTTCCATCTTGATTATCGAAGTAAGGCCTGCCAAACATGTCACAAATTCCCTATCGCAGCCATCAATATTAATTTCGACGAGGGACGGAAGACTAAGAGCGCACCCTCCTTTCAGTTTGGGACACTGCTTCACGATTAGCTGGCGGAGGCAGGGGAATGGCTGGCCGTTTTCATCCCCTTCGTTGTACCACCACTTCTCCCAGGCACCCATGTTCTCGAAGCACAACTTCTTCAATGACCAAAAAAATGGCCCAATAAACCCGTAAAACTCGGGACCTATGGAAGATATCCCTTCAAGACCGCTCATTTCCAACCTTTCCAGCAAGGGAAGTTGTCCAAAGGGTGGCAATGAATCCACATTTCTACAACCTCTCAGGGTTATGCTCATGACATAATTGTATTGATTATCAAACCATTTTGGAAATCTTTTGGCTCCATAGTGACATATTTCAAGTGATTCAATCTTCTTCGGAGGTTGAAGATGGTCGAGGAGCTTGAATTGATGGTCATCCTTACGTGAAATTTCAGAACGCCATCCCCAATCCAAGATTAATTTGAGAACCGCTTCCTTTCCGGATAGATTAGCAATCTTCGCGTCTTCGACGTCATCTACATTGAGCAAATTACGAACGTGCAGCTCTCGTTGAAGGTGTACGAGTGGTCCCAGTTGCTTCAAATCCTGACCGACTTCTTCTCCCACGACAAAGTCTGATAGTATCTCGAGTTTCGTTATATCGCCGATACATGGTGGCATCTTCTCCTGCAAGACTTTTGTCCCGGTTATGTCGAGTTGGAGAAGATTCGACAGCTTGTGAATGTTTCTCGGCAACTTTTGAAGCTCCTCACAACCTTGGAGCAGTAGAGATTGCAACTCCACAAGGTCACAAATGGATTCCGGCAACACTTGGATATTTGTATGAGATAAATCTACGGAACGTAACAGTTTCAACTCTCCAATTTGGTCTGGCACCTGCTCAATTTTAAAGAAGCGTAACGACAACATTCTCAGATTCTTCATATCCACGATCAAGTCTTGTATCACATCATCAGAAACAAAGGCAATTCGCTTTCGCTCTTCTGAGATTTGAAATGGCATAAATGTTCTCAGTTTCTTCATTGAGCGAAACGCCTCAAATCTCTTCGAGCGACAACGTTCATAAGACAGTGTAACCATTGGTGCATGACGAACTTTGTCAGGAAAAAACATTTCGCAAGAGGTGGAGCCTTCTTTAAACTCATCAGAGCTGAAATATGAGCGGGCATCGACTGATTTCGCGAGGTCACTGATAAGATCATGCATTGAGTATAAATTCTTATCATCCCTTGTTCTCTGAAGGAATGACAAGGCCTCCAACCGACGGAAATTCTCCATCCCCGCCTCTCGAAGAGTTCGGGCAGTCCCTTTTTGCAGCAAACCCTGTATGATCCACAATCGAATTAACTCGTCTTGGTCGAATACGTAATCCTTCGGGAATAATGCACAAGCTGCGAAACATCTCTTCAAGTGAATGGGAAGATGAACGTAGCTCAACTTCAAAGCTGGAGGGATCTTTCCCCCCTCTCCGTCCCAAGAACCATGAGTTAACACTTGCTTCCACTGTTCATCGTCAGTTTTGAAACGCAGCATACCTCCGATCGCCTTAATAGAAAGAGGCAGACCCTTACACTTTCTCGCGAGTTGAATGGAAATCTCTTGAAGATGTTGGTGGCCTTCAAAGTTTTTCTCACCAATGGAGTGATAGGCAAGCAGAGACAAGCACTCCTCCAACGACATTAATTCCAATTGCTTCGAATCAGGATCCCCCATCAGTCTAGCGACCTCCAAGTTTCTTGTTGTGAGCAGAATCCTACTTCCTTTACTCCCGGAATATAAGGGCTTCAACAGGGACTCGAGCTCTTCATAATTATCGTTCCAGACATCGTCCAACACAAGGAGGAACTTCTTTCCAGATAACTTGTCGCTCAGAGAACTCTGAAGCTGATTAAGATCCGCACTGGACGAAGACGGGGCTACCTGGTTCAGTATGCACTTGGTGATGGCGGCCATGTCAAAGACTTCGGAGACACAGACCCAGGCTTTAACTGCGAAGTCTGCAGTTTTCAAGGACTCGTGATTATACAACTCTTGTGCGAGGGTAGTTTTACCGAGTCCTCCCATCCCCACGATCGAAACGACTGTAAAGGGTTGGACGGAGCCTTGGGTTGCTTCAGATCTGGTCAATCGAGCGAGCAGCTCCTCCATTTGCTTCTCCCTTCCCACGAACTTTGGCTCGGGCAGGGATGTGGTTTCGAAACGGGGCTGGTAACTGTGACGGTCTCTCCTCGAGTTCTGGACTAATTGGAGCGAGGGAATTTTTTCATAGACATCCTTTAATCTTCGGTCGATGTCATCGATCTCGTTGGCCATATGATGGCCAGAGATCAGGGTGCGCGGGCGGAAAGGAGAGCAGCAAGCGATGAGGCGGTGTGGGAGTTTGGACGATCTTGACAGGGCCTGCAACTTGGGTGCCTCCCGTTTCGCCTCGACAGAGAAGTGGTCGAGCAGGTCCTCCATGTCGTAGGCAACGTCCCTGAGGTCAGCGAGCCACCGGGCAGTAGCACGGTCATCGTCGTACATCTGCTTTTCCTCGGCAGAATCCAGCACGTCTTGGATCCAAGGCAGCCTCTCACCCCACGAGTTGAGCTTGTCGGAGATGCCGTGAATCCGAGCATACTCGGCGATGACTTGAGAGCCGACCAGGTTGAGGATGGGGGAGACGAAATCCATATTCTCTCTCTCTCTATCTCTCTATTTTGGAATAGTTTGTCTTCCTTCACAGAGGCATATTATTATTAAACCAACTGAACCAAAGACTTTGACCACCCACGAGTCTTCTTTGCTCATCCATCCATCCATCCATCTTACAGAAACAGACAAGTCGTTTCGTGTCGGCCAATATCTAGTGGCGGGCCATGATTTACATGGATGTTAAATTTCATCTACATATGTACAAATATTAAAAAGCAATTCCTGAATATCAGTTTTGTACTAATTTTAAAAATGAATCACCCACGTGAATTACTGACATTTGATTGGTTTCACTCAATGGTCCATGTTCTTGGGATTGACCTGAGCTTTTTCTTAAACAGTTTGCATAGAATTGACTTGAGCTTTTCTTACTCTTAATCGGTTTGACTTCCCTTCTTATTTTTAATATTTTGATAGTCCATCTTATTAAACTTGACATTATATTTTAGAAATTTCATTGTATTCATTCTATTTCACGAATTGTTTTTTCCACTAATCACATTTGGGAGCATAACTCCGACGAAACACAACCCATAACTGAGAAGAACTTTCAATTCTCAAACTAAAAAAGGATTGAATTTAATAAAATTTAGGGATTCGAAAAAAATAAAAATAGGAAGGCAAAATAAATAAATATTCACAGAGAAAGGGAAAGGACAGAGAAAAAGGACAAGATTTTGGTCGATTCCTCTAACTCTCGGCAACGTCTCATTTCAAGAACCTTTAGATTAGGTGGAACTTGTTTCCCTCCTCCATCACTCCCACAATGGACTTAAATTGAGGACATCTCTCAAACCTCATCTCTTCGAGCGCAGTCCAAGAGGTCGACAAACTCCCCTCAAAGTGAACTAGCTCCTGGATTTCCCTAATTACCATCTTGGTCACCGAAGTAAGGCCTGCCAGACATTTCAAAAATCTCCCATCGCATCAGTGAATATCAGTCTCGACGAGTGATGGAAGGCTAAGAGTGCACCCTCCTTTTAGTTCGTTCGGGACACCCCTCCACGATTATCTGTCGGAGACAAGGGAATGGCAAGTAGTTCTCCTCCTCTCCGTTGTACAACCACTTCTCCCAGGCACCCATGTCCTTGAAGCTCAAGCTCTTCAATGACCGAAAAAATGGCCTTCTGGACCCATAAAACTCGGGACCTATGGAAGAGGCCATTTGAAGACCACAAATGTCCAAACTTTCCAGCAAGGGAAGTTGTCCAAATGGTGGCAGTGAATCCAAGCCTTTACAACCTGTAAGGGTTATGCTCATGACATAATTGTATTGATTATCAAACCATTTTGGAAATAATTTGGCTCCATAGTGACATATGTCAAGTGATTCATCTTCTTCGGAGGTTGAAGATGGTCGAGGAGCTTGAATTGATGGTCATCCTCATGTTAAATTTCAGAACACGATCCCCAATCCAAGCTTAATGCGATAACCGCTTCCTTTCCAGATATATAAGCAATCCTCGCGTCTTCGATGTCATCTACATTCAAAAAATTACGAATGTGCAACAATAGTTGAAGGCGTTCTAGTGGTCCCAGTTGCTTCAACTCCTGACCGACTTCTTTTCCCACGATAACGTCTGAGAGTATCTCGAAATTTTTTAGATCGTCGATACATGGCGGCATTGCCTGCCAGACTTTTGTGCCTGTTATGTCGAGGTGGAGAAGATTGGCCAACTTGTGATTGTTTCTCGGCAACTTTTGAAGCTTCTCACACCCTCGGAGCAGTAGAGATTGCAACTCCACAAGGTCACAAATGGATTCCGGCAGCAATTTGATATCTGTATGTGGAGGAGATGCCGTGAATCCGGGCATACACGGCGATAAGTTGAGGACGGGGGAGATGAAATCCATATTCTCTCTCTCTTTTGGAATGGTTTGTCTTCCGGAAACACTTAACACAGAGGCAAAGGCAATATTATTAAACCAACTGACCCAAGGCTTTGCCCCAATTCCCACGAGTCTTGCCTTAATTCATTCAACCATCATCCTACGCAATTTCTTGTTCCATGTCTGTCTGTAAGATTGTCGGACAATAAAGCTTTCTCCGTAAATTTATAAAAGTTTCTTAACTAGGGCTAAAAATTTGACATTTTTAAGGCATAAGGAAATTCATTTTATATAGGCTGATTTTCAAATTTAAAAAATGAAAATAGACTACTTTTTTAAAGTGGTTAGAATTTGGTGATTTAAACACTGATTTTTTATTTTTTAAATATGAAAAATCGAATTAAGGCCGATTTCCTTAAGAGCATAAAATCGGCCTGACCGATTTCTTGGATTTAATAAAAAATTTCGAAACTACTAAATAATATAATAATTTATCATATTTACAGAACTAGTCTTTGTCCTCCCGGTTAAAATTGGGCCTAAGAATTGTTAGATTGGAGTCTTTGCTTAAAACAACTGACAAAAAGTTGTTGTTTCACGTAAATAATGGTTATTATTAGTCCACGTGGCCCGACATGGATATTTTCTTCTTTCTTAAGAAATTAGCAACTTTTATTAATATCATCGGTTCATCCCATTTTCAAACAAGATGTTATTGTTATCACATTTCGACCAATTCCATAAATTATGACAATTATTAACCAAAATTACGTCGCCCATACTTTCAAATAATAAAGGAATAACTTAAGAATCTTTTGAAATAAGCCATTTTCCGAATGCGAAGAAATGATGAGATTGCCAAATTGTTACAAGTGTATTCCGAAGTACGATCCTCTTACAGCGGAACTCGGGGTTAATGCTAAGATGGCTTGAACACCTCACACGTGCAATTTCATCTGGGACTTGTTTTAGTACCCGAAAGATGAACATAAACATAGGTATTAGGGAGCATAGCATGGAGTGTCAAAGTCGTTGTTTCTAGTAGAAGTGAGGGGCGACTTCAGTTTCATTGAACAATGAAACTAAAACAAAATAGAAGTTCTAGCATGGGTCATGCAGAAATTAACCTGCAAATTTCCTTCACAAGATTTAAGGTCTATGCCTAACCTCTGGGCAATTCTTTGAAGTTGTTCTCTAATTTCAACGACTTTTTTCTGCACAACACAAGCAACAACATTAAAAATCTAACAGCATACACACGGGTTGAAAATTGAGCTTATACCAGCGAATTCCTCACGTACTCCACGACCAGCAGCGACCCAAAGAGACTACCAAGCCATAATTTGATCAATTTGTGAAAAGCTTACTGAAATTGTTTCCAAATGAACTCCATGCGTTTACATCTATTCTGTAAGGTCAAAAGGGTTTACTTGAACAGAAAGTAATGCCGAAATTGTGAGTATCTCCTCTGAACAGCCTAGTTGGTTGGAAGACAACATCATCTTCGAAATCATTAGCTCCTGCAGAAAACTCGTCATCATCAGTAATTATTACCTCCTGTTTCACTCTAGAGAAGTAGGCGGGAACGAGACATATGTCATAAGTTTAAACCAGAATGCTACAACTAGTTAATTTAAAACACATTGGCAGCCTCACCATATTCAAGATTGTGAATAAAATTACACAGCACAGCACCAACTTTCAAAGAGTGTGCTATCTTGGAAAACGAAAATTAACAAATCATCGAAAAAGAAATACAAAAGAAAAAGGGAAACGGAACTTTGAGGTAAGTATTTGGGAGGACCACATCACCACTTTATCAGGATTCAACTTCTGTTATTATTGTCAACATAGAATAAAGAGAAGCCATGAAGTGAGACTCTATGATAATATAAATATAACAACTGTGAATGGGTGGGTACATAGCGTTGATGCTGGATATGCAAAATGAAAGAAAAGGGTTTCATACCAGGGGTATTTCAGCAACATGAAATCCAACAGGCGAAGTAAGTTTTGCATCGTCGTCAAGCACCACAAGAGAGCAGAGTATCTCAAGTGCCCGAATCACTGATTCTGGCGATGGAGGAGCTGGCCAGTTACCTATCCCAAGAGCTTTCAACGGTAAGATGAAAAAGAAAAAAAAAATGGCAAAGACCTCTTTCCTACATAAAAAAAAATGCCTTAGCCGATTATTTTACCAATTAATTTCCAGCATTTGAGATCACCAACTAAAATGTTCAAAGAAGGCAATGACATTTCTGTGTGCTCCATTTGGACCACAATTGAAAGCACTTCTTTCTCCCTCAAAAACTCACAAACAACAGCCTGATTGGCTGAAATATGATCATACTAAGGCCAGCAGAACCTGAATTACGCATGAAACGGGGTTTGATCTCTGAATCTCTGGAATACCCTGGGCAGACATCTCCTTGAGAAAATGCTCTTCTGTGTACAACCTGGATTGAAAGGACAAAAAGCAAGCAGCAACTTCTTCCGGAGGAAGGCTTTTCCGAATAAAATATATTTGAGAGATCAAACATCATTTCATACGTCAAACTTCCCACAATAACCTGTAACATTTTCCAGGACGAACTCTTACGGCCCTACCAGCTCTCTGTCTAGCAGATGCCTGAGATATAGGTGCCACCACAAGGTTCTGATGTTCGTAATCTGCAGATTAAGCATAGAAAAGTAATAACGGTAAACTACATTTGTAGATACATGTACTACGCCAGCAGCTGGATTAATCACATCCAACACTGGGCAAGAACCATTCATGTGATGTATAATCCCTAGATAGGAGATAAAAATTAACAGGAAAAAATTGGCGAATTCTCTGCAGATTGGTACGGAATCATTCCAACAACTATAATCGGCAATTGGACAGAGATATGATTCATTCAAGCTTTATGCGTGTCCACATTCTTCTGTAATGACGTTCATCACGTCTAATTGTCAAGCGAGTAGACTATTTTTGCGATTCTAGAAACAAAATTAGATATCCAACTCGTGATAAGACAAAAAAGTGTATGCTCAATTGCTCATGTGGAAACAAAAAAGAATACGGAATTAATTGAAAGGGTTCTCGTTAAATATCGGGATGAGTCGGAGGTGGGAATGCCAATACTCTCCTTTGCCCTTCATACATTTCTTCTCCAACTCATCCGTACATCCTTCAATGTAGAAACGTTCTAGGGAGTCAGGGAGGCCGTCGTCTGGTAACCACCTCAGTCTCGGACAGTTCGAAATATACAAATATTCATGGGAGGTGAGGTGGTGTCTGAGTCCCCCACCCACCCTCTCCAACTTCTTCATATTCTGAATAATCAAATGGAGGAGGGATGAAGGGAGGAGGCGACTCCAGTCTCCATCATAAACACTAGGAGGAAAACACTCCATCTCATCCACACACTCCATCTCTCCCCAGATGATCAAAACTTGTAAGGCGGTGAGACCCCTCAACCCCCACTCCTCAAGTGGCTGATTCAGATTTCTGCAATTACCAATCCAAAGAGACTCCAGGTTGGGAGGCAGACCTCCTCTTGATGATAAGCTCGTAATACCTTCACAATTCCTAATATTTAGGTTTTTGAGGGATGTGAGGTGGTGCATGTTATAAGGCAAGGACTTCACCTTTGGGCATCTGATAAGCTCAAACCTGGATAGGTTGCAGGGGAGTGAAGGGAATATCTCCATCTCTAATGCTGGGCAATCCGAGAGATTAAGATCAGATAGGGCGGACAGGTGTTGCAAGCTGTCCGTTAAAGTTAAAAGGCTTTCACAATGCTCAATTTCCAATTTCTGCAGAGACCGAGAGAGAGGACTACCAACATCAACTAATTTCGTAATCGACACCAACCCCTCTAGATTGTATAGGCTAAGCTCCACGAGAGAATACGAAAGTCTTATGCTAATAAGCTGGGACTGCGGCATTTTCAGGCAGCCTTGAACCTCCAATTTTCTCAACGAAGCAGGCAGTCCCCCGCTGGGGAAGGAACATAACTTCTCGCAACCTTCAATACTCATCTCATTAAGAGATGTAAGTTCAGATAACTCTTCCGGCAGCTTCTCTAACTCTCCGCAACGTCTCATTTCAAGAACCTTTAGATTAGGTGGAACTCGTTTCCCTCCATCCCCTCCCAAGATGAACTTAAATTGAGGACATCTCTCAATCCTCATCTCTTCGAGCGCAGTCCAAGAGGTCGACAAACTCCCCTCAAAGTGAACCAGCTCCTCGAACTCTCCGCAATCTACTATTTGAAGAACCTTTAGATTAGGTGGAACTCGTTTCCCTCCATCCCCTCCCACGATGAACTTAAATTGAGGACATTTCTTAATCCTCATCTCTTCGAGCACAGTCCAAGAAGTCGACAAACTCCCCTCAAAGTGAACCAGCTCCTGGATATGGCTAATTTTCATCTTGATCATCAACGTAAGGCTTGCCAGACATTTAAAAAATCTGCCATCGCAGCCATCAATATTAATTTCGACGAGTGATGGAAAGTTAAGAGTGCACCCTCCTTTTAGTTTGGGACACCCCTCCACGATTAGCTGTCGGAGACGAGGGAATGGCGAGTCGTTCTCCTCCTCTCCGTTGTACAACCACTTCTCCCAGGCACCCATGTCCTTGAAGCTCAAGCTCTTCAATGACTGAAAAAATGGCCTTCTGGACCCATAAAACTCGGGACCTATGGAAGAGACCATTTGAAGACCACAAATGTCCAAACTTTCCAGCAAGGGAAGTTGTCCCAAAGGTGGCAAGGAATCCAAGCTTTTACAACCTGTCAGGGTTATGCTCGTGACACTATTCATACTGTAATGATTATCAAACCATTTTGGAAATGTTTTTGCCCCATAGTGACAAATTTCAAGTGATTCAGTCTTCCTCGGAGGTTGCAGATAGTCGAGGAGCTTGAATTCATGGCTATCATCACGTGAAATTTCAGAGCACGATCCCCAATCCAAGCTTAATTCGATAACCGCTTCCTTTCCCGATATATTAGCAATCCTCGCGTCTTCGACGTCATCTACATTAAGCAAATTACTAACTCGCAACTCTCGTTGAAGGCGTTCTAGTGGTCCCAGTTGCTTCAACTCCTGACCGACTTCTTTTCCCACGGCAAAGTCTGAGAGTATCTCGAGATTTTTTAGATCGCCGATATGCGGCGGCATCTCCTGCAAACTTTTCGTATCGGTTATGTCGAGGTGGAGAAGATTGGCCAACTTGTGAATGTTTCTCGGCAACTTTTGAAGCCCCTGACACCCTCGGAGCAGTAGAGATTGCAACTCCACCAGGTCACAAATGGAATCCGGTAGCACTTGGATATTTGTATACGAAAAATCTACAGAACGTAGCAGTTTCAATTCTCCGATTCGGTCTGGCACCTGCTTAATCTTAAAGAAGCGTAGCGACAACATCCTCAGATTCTTCATGTCCACGATCAAGTCTCGTATCACATCATCAGAAACAAAGGCAATTCCATCTCGCTTTTCTGAGACTTGAAATTGCATAAATGTTCTCAGCTTCTTCATTGAGCGAAACGCCTCAAATCTCTTCGATAGACAAAGTTCATGAAATTGAGTGACCATTGCTGCATGACGAACAAGGAACAACACTTCACAAGAGGAGGAGCCTTCTTTAAACTCATCAGAGCTGAAATATGAGCGGGCATCGACTGATTTCGCGAGGTCATTGATAAGATCATGCATTGAATATAAATTCTTATCATCCCTTGTTCTCTAAAGGAATGACAAGGCCTCCAACCGACGGAGATTCTCCATCCCTGCCTCTCGGAAAGTTCGGGCAGTCCCTTTTTGCACCAAACCCTGTATGATCCACAATCGAATTAACTCGTCTTGGTCGAATACGTAATCCTTCGGGAATAACGCACAAGCTGCGAAACATCTCTTCAAGTGAATGGGAAGATGAACGTAGCTCAACTTCAAAGCTGGAGGGATCTTTCCCCCCTCTCTGTCCCAAGAACCATGAGTTAACACTTGCTTCCATTGTTCATCGTCAGTTTTGAAACGCAGCATACCTCCGATCACCTTAATAGAAAGAGGCAGACCCTTAGACTTTTTAGCCAATTGAACGGAAATCTCTTGAAGATGTGGGTGGCCTTCAAAGTTTTTCTCACCAATGGAGTGATAGGCAAGCAGAGACAAGCACTCCTCCAACGACATTAGTTCCAATTGCTTCGAATCAGGATCCCCCATCAGTATAGCGACCTCCAAGTTTCTTGTTGTGAGCAGAATCCTGCTTCCTTTACTCGCGGAATATAAGGGCTTCAGCAGGGACTCGAGCTCTTCATACTTATTGTTCCAGACATCGTCCAAAACAAGGAGGAACTTCTTTCCAGATAACTTGTCTCTCAGTGAACTCTGAAGCTGATTAAGATCCTTCTTCTCACTGGACGAAGACGGGTCTACCTGGTCCAGTATGCTTTTGGTGATGGCGGCCATGTCAAAGACTTCGGAGACACAGACCCAGGCTTTGACTGCAAAGTCCGGTTTTTTCAAGGACTCGTGATTATACAACTCCTGTGCAAGGGTAGTTTTACCGAGTCCTCCCATCCCCACGATTGAAATGACTGTAAAGGGTCGGACGGAGTTGCCAGCTGCTGCTTCGGATCCGGTCAAACGAGCAAGCAGCCCCTCCATTTGCCTCTCCCTGCCCACGAACCTGGGCTCAGGCAGGGATGTGGTGGCGAAACGAGGCTGGTCGTTGCGAGGCTCTCTCGTTGAGATCTGGACTAATCCGAGAATGGGTATGCGGGCGACAACTTGCTCCAATCTTCGGTCGATGTCTTCGATCTCGTTGGCCATACGATGACGGGAGATCAGGGTGCGCGGGTGGAAAGGAGAGCAGCAAGCGATGAGGCAGTGAGGGAGTTTGGACGACTGTGCCTTGGACTCGGCCCGCTTGGCTTCGACAGAGAAGTGGTCGAGCAGGTTCTCCAAGTCGTAGGCGACGTCCCTGAGGTCAGTGAGCCACAGGACAGTAGCAGAGTCATTGTCATACATCTGCTTTTCCTCGGCAGAATCCAAAAAGGCTTGGATCCAGGGCAGCTTCTCACCCCACGACTGGAGCTTGTCGGAGATGCCGTGGATCCGGGCATACTCTGCGATGAGTTGAGAGCCGACCAGTTTGAGGACGGGGGAGATGAAATCCATATTCTCTCTCTTTTGGAATGGTTTATCTTCCTGAAACACTTACACAGAGGCAAAGGCAATATTATTAAACCAACTGACCCAAGGCTTTGACCCAATTCCCACGAGTCTTGCCTTAATTCATTCAACCATCATCCTACACAAACTGACAAGCATTGGTTTGTTTGGTAAATATATAATTATTTCAAGGAAAGGCTGATGATGATGGAAGAAGACCTTCCAACCCACACTCTACATCGATCGTACTGTTGCTATGGTCCCCCACCCACGTGAATTTCCCTTATTCCATGATTGTACTGTCTGTCCCCCAAACGAAATAACTCCAAATTTCTTCTTCCATTTCCGTCTGTCCGATTGTCGGTCGATATATTTGGAAATTTACGTACTAACGTAGTAAATTTGGAAATTTCTTAATTAAGATTAAAAAATTGACAATTTTTTAGACAAAAAAATTTTACTTACTGAAGTAATAAATTTGGAAATTTCTTAGAAAAATTGACAATTTTTAAGACATAAAAAAATTTTAAAATTAAAAAAATAAAAATGAAACAATGCTTTCCTTTAAATGGTTGGAATTTGGTGGTTTAAACAATGATTTTTTCATTTTTTAAATTTGAAAAATAGAACTCTGTAAGGCCAACTTTTTAAAATTAGTCAAAAAATTTCGAAAAAGCACGTATTTGAAGAAATAATATAATAATTTGTCATATTTATTGATGTGTCGTTGCACGTTAAGTAATGGTTATTATTAGTCCACGTGGCCTGAATATTTCCTTCTTCCTTAAAATTAGCAACTCTTATTAATAACCAATTCATCCCATTTTCAAACAAGATGTTGTTATTGTTAACACATTTAGACCAATTCCATAAATTATGACAATTATTTCCATTCTTCCATGATGGTACTGTCTGTCCCCCAAACGAAATAACTCCAAATTTCTTCTTCCATGTCTGTCTGTCCTATTGTCGGTCAATAAAGCTTTCTCCGGCGCAAAATAATTTACGTACTGAACTAATAAATTTAAAAATTTCTTAATTAGGATTAAAAAATTGACATTTTAAGACATAAAAAAATTTTTAAATTTAAAAAATGAAAATGAAACAACGATTTCCTTTAAATGGTTGGAATTTGGTGGTTTAAACAATGATTTTTATTTTTAAAATTTGAAAAATAGAACTCTGTAAGGTTGCCTTTTTGAAATTAGTCAAAAATTTTGAAAACGTAAGTATTTGATGAAATAATATAATAATTTGTCATATTTACCAGACTAGTCTTTGTCCTGTGTTAAAAGTGGGCCTAAAATTAAGATAGTTAGAATCGAGTCTTTGCATAAAACAACTAACAAAAAATTGTTGTTGCACGTAAATAATGGTTATTATTAGACCACGTGGCCTGAATATTTCGTTCTTCCTTAAAATTAGCAACTCTTATTAATAACCAATTCATCCCATTTTCAAACAAGATGTTGTTATTGTTAACACATTTTGACCAATTCCATAAATTATGACAATTATTAACCAAGAGATTACGTTGCCATGTCTTATACTTTCTAAACACTGTCTAAGATATATGACTAAAGGAATAACTTAGAAAATAAGCCTTTTCCGAATGCGAAGAAACGATGGGATTGCAAACTTTTTACAAGTGTTTTCCGAAGTTCGATCTTCTTACAGCGGAACTCAGGGTTAACGCTAAGGTTGCCTGAACTACTCACATGTGCAATTTCATCTGGGACTTGTTTTAATACCCGAAAGATGAACATAAACATAGGCATTGACTCATTCCACATTTGTAGTATTCACTTGATCCGACTCGGGTATTAGGAGCATAGCATGGAGTGTCAAAGTCCTTGTTTCTGGTAGAAGTGAGGGGCGACTTCAGTCAACCAAGAAGGCTCGATCGAGATAACGTTGCGCATATACCGCCGGTCAGTTGAAACGATAGTTTGATACATAACCCACTTCGGATGATTGATTTTGTGTCTCAAGAAATGATCAAGTAGCACAAAATTCAGTAAAAAGGAAGATATAGCCACATCTAATACTAAACTCAGAGTCAATCCTAGGAGAGGAATGAACGGAGTAGTCGTAGTGCCGACGGATATGCATTCAACCAAATATATATATATTTTTTTATTGGATGGATATGATGTGCTCACCTAAATAACACCGATGATGGGTGGATGTAAACTTCCTGCGATGCTCTGAGTGTCTTGTACATCCCATTGTGACTATATGGCTTTTCGTTACATAAGCCCAACACAAGAAGCAACTTTGTCTCCAAAGAATCCTGACTACTCCGTTCGAGGATCCTTAATTACTGACTCCAAAGAATACTGCCCGTTACACAACACAAGAAATACAAAAGAAAAACAGAACTTTGAGGTAAGTATTTGGGAGGACAACATCACCACTTTATCAAGATTCAACTTCTGTTATTATTGTCGAAGACGCCATGAAGAGAGACTCTACGATAATATAAATATAACAACTGTGAATGGGTACATAGCTTTGATGCTGGATATGCAAAATGAAAGAAAAGGGTTTCATACCCTTGGGATATTTCAGCAACATGAAATCCAACAGGCGAAGTAAGTTTTGCATCGTCGTCAAGCACCGCGGGTGAAGTTCATCGTGGTTACCTACTCGGCCAAAAGGGTCATAGGGGCAACATTTGGGTCCAACATCAAACCATGTGAGGACCAAATATTTCGTGAACAAAACTATGCTATGTACGCGCGCCTTTTGGCCTAACACGCGCGTGGCGGTTCGAATGACCTGAGGATTCGGGCCCGCTCCCCAAGGCCCAACCAGTCGACGTCACGACTCGAGCGTCGGACGCTGTGGAAGGGAGTTGGGTGATCCCTCCCTGGGTTCCTAACTGGGCCTGCTCGGGCCCTCGCCGACCGTCTCTGTTTTCCTAAGAGGTGGCGGGCGAAAGCCGGAGCATGATCCGAAGAAGAAACTTTCGGGAGAAATCGGGAGCGACTCGTGTCATCCGTTCCTCATCCAAAACGGCTCCGTAAAAAAGGTTGTTGTTTAACTTAGGTAAACTATACGGAGTCGCCACCAACTTTATTTATAAAATTTGTTTTAAGTTGGAAAAAAAACAGTGGTTCGAGGATCCTTAATTACCGACTCTTACACTTAGACATGCGAAAAGGTGGCGTTTGCTCCAAAGAATTTGTCTCTGTTTAACGGGCATTGGACCCGATCCGAGCATCACTCCGGATTCATGTCTCTATTTTACGGGCGTTGGACCTGATTCGGGCTTTTTTGGGCCCGAACTCATGTTTATTTGTTTTACAAACAACATGCAATGATAAACCTATGGGCCTAAGGCATGCGGACAGGCAAAGACAATTATTGAGATCAAAGGGAGCGTGAAATGGTAGTGATCGTGGGCCTATGCACTTAGGCCCACGACCCATTACATGTGGAAATAAAAATAAATCGAGAGCCTCGCACCTCCCTCATGTACCTGAGGCTCGGCCAGGGGGGAGGGGGGCTTGTGTTGGTGTTGAATTCGTTACTTGGGGCTGCTTTGGTGACATGCCTCCACCACGGGTTCCGCGGAGTTTTTGTTAATTTTTTTTATACAAAAAATGAAGTGGATAGAAAAATTTAAATAATAACACTGGTTTAATCTGTCACCAATTACATGTTGTCCTCGTCTTTCTGTTTTTTTTTTAAAGTAAATTAATTGATTTTTTTTAAAGTTGGTTTAATCGAGAATTAATATAAAAAAAAACAAACGTGCGACATGTTTTAAAAAAAAATTGGATTAATCGAGAATTAAAAAAAATATATATAAAAAAAATTATTGTTAGAAAAAACGAACGTGCAACATGTTTAAAAAAAATTGGTAAATTGATTTATTATGAAAAAAGTGGTTTAATTGACAATTTAAAAAAAAAAAAGATAATTAAAAATAGTTGTTTTAAAATAAAACCTCCAAAATCTGATTTTTTTTAAAATAATAATAATTACGAAATTGTTGTTAAAAAATGATAGTAATAAAAAAATTGAATTAAATTATATGGAAAAAAATGATTTAATTGATAATTAAAATAACTCGACTAAAAATATTAACGTTAAAAAGGACGTGAAGTGAAAAAAAAAATAATTTATATATATTTTCTTACATAAAATTGAGACTTTGTTGAAGAATAAGAAAAAATAATAATAAATTATAATAGTAATAAAAGTAACAAATAATATATAAGCATATAATAACAAACGAAATAAAAAAAATTAAAGTTTGACAACATCGGATTTTACCTTTGGGGCTACCTCTATGCCAGTTTATCTAGCGGAGTGTGAGAGGATTTGCCGTCCGCCGGATTTGAGGAGGTCGTCGTTGAACGATCGAGGCTGAAAAGGGGAACACCAAAACATCGTCTTCAATTTCATGACCTGCGTATGTGTTGACACAATAGGATATTCTAGGCATCTGCTAAGTCTACAGCCCACATTAGAACGAATGCCTTAGCTAAGTCTATAGCCCGTCGACTGTGCCGAATCCCCAGTTCGCAACAGCCTAAGTTTACGACCTTTTTTAGAAATACGAGTGTGAGCTAAGTCTACAACTCACCTGAACACGTCCCACGCACGATCTCATTGAGTGGAGGTTAGAAGAATCTCTGAGAAAAACAAACTCTGAGATCCCTGGAGAGAGGTTAAGATCATGCCACGATTTAAGGGATTTTTTGAGAACGTGTGGAGCGTGCAAAGACTTACAGAATTTAGCATAAAAGGGAGAGTAGATTCTACTTAGAAAACTCACAATCAATCAGCCAAACACAAGTTTTGCATTGCCCGTCACCCTTAGTTTAGTAGATACCTCGGCCTGAGTTTATTGGGTCATTCTTCCAACAGCGGAGTGAGCAACCATAGCTCCGTTGATCAACCTTCCGCCAGCACTCCCATCGTCGAGGCGAGCAGCCGTAGTCTCGACACTCAACTTCCACCATCACCTCCACCGCCGGGACGAGCAACCGTAGTTCCGACGATCACCCTCCGCCTGCATCTCCGCCACAAAGGTGTTCGTCCAAGGCCTTAGCATCCGCATCCGACCTTCGCCAGACTCTGCTTCACGGGGCGCAAATCTACAGCGCACTGTACCGAGTCTACAGCGTTAGCAGTGACGTCAGCACCAAGCCTGCATTTCGCGCCAACGAGTCTACAGCGTCAGCAGTGACATCAGCTTCAGTCGCACCTCCAGCAGCAAGTCTACAGCGCCTCCATCATCCGTACCTTCATTTTTCCTTCATTTTTTATGGCTGTAAGCGTTCGTTTACTTTTGTAAAACTTTGAATTTGTAACAGCTTTGTCCTTTATCATTGGAATTCATCTTTCTGGCGACCACATACGATTCCCTGTGAGTCCAATTGCCAAATATTTCCGACGTGGTCCGCTTTCTACGCGAACACGTCTTTGGCGACCAAAATGGGAGCAAGTAAAATACCTCATATTTGCAGATGGCAAAAAATACTAGAAGTGGTGCGAACCGCGATCCCCCACCTCCATTAGATGGAGATGGTACTTTTCAAACAGGGGATACGATCACTGAAAATGTGGCCCTAAGTGGTCAGTTGAACGAGACACAGACCGAGTTCGTGGGTCACGCGCCTTCCGAATTCATATCGAGGATCGAATTCCACAAGGAATTTAACGATATGAAGAATTTGGTCGACAGACGGATATCTGGACTGGAAAGCAATATAACTCAGATTCTAGAGCAAATTAGTGCCTTAAATAGGCCTAGTGCTGTCGCAGGTGCGAACAACCCCATAGACAAGGAATTCTCCTTTATGGGAGATGCGCGGCGCACTGAGAAAAGGAGTGTCTCTTTCCAAAATGATGATCATTGGAATGGTGATAACCAATACCCTGCAGAATTGAGGGACAGGACATCCCCTTCTAGGCCAGCCTCTTCTCGATCGCCCACAGAATGGAGGCAAAATGCCGTCTATGCGGTAAACCTAGAGGACGAGTACGGCGAGGCTCAAGGTGAGACAAATAGATATGCACCTTCTGTCCCCGCTCGTCGACCTGGAAAAGCCCCCATAGATGAAATTCCGCCAGGAGACTTGCCAAGCGCAAGGGGTCCGTCCCGGGTAGAAAGTTTTTATACTAAAGTCCCTGTAGACTCGCTGCCAGCGAAGGGCGTTGAAAGAGCGCCTTACGCAGGAGAAAGATGGGGTCAAGACCCTGTACGAGAGCCGGTTGGTCATCCACCCCCATTAAATTTGAGGGAAACGATAGCCCAAGTGCTAGAACAGATGGTACCTGGAGTCGTGAGATAGGATGATCCTAACTTCTACAGGAGTCCTTATCCGGCATATGTTGACAGGGAATTCCCATTGCCCAGAGGGTATAGAGTGCCTGATTTCACCCGCTTCTCAGGAGAGGATGAGATGACCCCTCTGGAGCATATAGCGCGATTCACCCATCAACTCGGGGAAGCTGCAGCTAATGATTTTTGGAAACTAAAGTTGTTTCCGAACTCCCTCACAGGAGATGCCTTTACATGGTACGCTAGTCTACCCCCTGGATCGGTGGCATCATGGACAGAAATGCAGAGTAGCTTTATGAAGGCATTTGCCCGCTTGGACTCGCCCTTGTCGATCTTTGAAGTGATGCGCTTGAAGCAGGCCGCTGGTGAACATCCAGGGTAGTTTCTGATGCGCTTGCGGAAAGCACTACTTCGCTGTAGGCCAGCAATCCCAGAAAGAGATCAACTCATGGTGGCATTAAATGCCTTATCTATCCCTTTTAAAAAGAAATTACAGGGGGAGAGGTTCACCGACCTTTACGATCTCGCCAGGAGAGCGACTGAGTACCATCAATTATTGTTGGAAGAAGCCCAGTCTACGCGCACCTATCAGCTAGAGACTGTTGAGGTAGACATGGCCGAGTTCATAAAAGGGAAGGCCACCGTTTGTGAGCCATTAACACGAAGGAATTCCAAAGCAAAAGCATCCCAGAAAACAGGGGAGGAAATGAAATACTCTTTTGACGTCGGCAAAGCGGATGCGATCTTCGACTGGCTTTTCCAGCGAAAACGAATTAAGTTGAAGCCAGGCCATAGGACCCCCCCAGACAGATAGAGAAAAGTCTAGGAATTTTTGCAAATGGCATGGGTCGTTTACACACACGACCAAGGATTGTTTATCCTTTAGGAACATTATTGAAGACCTCAGAGAGGCAAAAGAGTTATGTTTTCCTGAAGTCGACGAAGTCACTATGGTTGACGAGAAACCATTTGATGATGAAATCGTTATTCATATGTTTGACATTTCTGATGTAGACATAAATCTCATAGAAGCTGACAATGGTTTCTCCCCGCAGGACACAAAAGTATCTGGAGAGACCGTGGTGGCGAATGTCCTGTTCCGTAGACTGGCTGATAAGGGGGTAATTACCTGCCCAGCCAAGGCAATTGCCAGTAACCTCTGCTGTTGGCACATGGACGACACGCACACTACTGATAGGTGTAACACCTTTCGGAAGTATCTGCAGGCTAATCAGGGCGACACCTGGTATGATCTGACTCCGCTTGAGGAGGTGGCAATGGGAATAGGTTCCCCGGGACCACGAATCGCCCCCAATAATTCGCAAAGAGGATTCAAAAGTCCACCGAGTTTGGAACGCAGGGCAGCGATTCGAGGAGGCAGAGGTGGTCCCCATGGTAGAGGAAGGGCGCCCGAACACCACTCTCATGCTGTGGAGCGCTCCAGGCGACAATTGGAGTTCGACAATTCGCTGATCCAGCACAAAGCTAAGCAGGAAAATGATGGTCACACCCATGAATCGCACCCTCTAACAAGTGCGACTGATAGAGCGCAGCGAGGCGATGAAGCACAGAGGAAAGGAGCTAAGCCAAGGTATGGCTCACATAAAGTTGACGCCCAAGCAATCCAAATGGGACCGCCGATCGCTCAGTTCTTGGACGAGAGGTTGCTGTGCCAGAAGTGCAAACTGATCGGGCGAAACAGGATTCTGATTACGCAACTCTGTACGGCATGCTGTGTGAGCTATTTTCTCAAGCTCGTAGACCTATCAGCGAATGGAGAGATCGTGGTTCAGCCAGCTTACCATGCGACTACAGGTACCCGAAACCCCTTACATAATTCGGAAATGAAACAGGGACCGTCACGAACAGTCGTGGGATATGATCCGTTCATTGAGGACTTCGTTGAGGTATGTCAGACCACCATTGATTTTAAGAAATCAAGAATGGTGAAGGTGACTAATCCTTCGAAATATTGGCAGAAAGCTGTGGGTAAAACAACTTTACCACCACAGACCCGGAAAAGGAGAGACAGACGTCTAAGTCACGTCGCCAAAAGGCCTAGACCTACCCCGACGTTGGTCGCTCCGCATGCCCAACTTCACGCGAAGAAACCAAATATGGAAGCCGAATGCAACGAGTCTACGGACCATTCGGAAGAGCCTGGCTCAAGTTTCGATTATACTCCTCTTCGGAGCGAGTTACCGAGTGATGCTAATGGTAGTAAGGAGGTGATCGTGGGGTGTAATGCCATCACTTTGCCTGTAAACTTCGCCAGGGTGAAAGATACAGAGGCCTCGAGAGGTAAGTCACCTCTTCCTCATCCTTTAATTTACCCGTCGGGTTTCCCTCTCCATTGGCTTAAGAAGCCATCGGATAGTATGAAACAACACATGCATTCCTTGTACATCACTGCCACCTTTGATGCTACTGTGGTGAACCGCGTCTTAGTAGACAATGTAGCCACTATAAACGTACTGCCGTTGTCCAGGTTTAAAATGCTTGGATATAAGCCGTGCGACCTGGTAAAAACGGATGTAGCCGTGAGCGGTTTCAATGGCAGGAAATCAGAATGCTTAGGGATCTTCTCAGTACACCTAGGTGTGGGTCGACAGGAAAAAGAAACTGCATTTTTCGTCATAGACATAGTTCCTACCTTCAACGCTTTGCTTGGTCGCGATTGGCTTCACAAAGCCGCCGCTATACCCTCTACTTTACATAGGAATTAATGTTGTGGCTTGATTCTGAGGTTGAAATCATTAAGGTTGATGGTTATTCCTGTTGTGATAGAGATATTTTGCATGCAGAGACAAGCAAGACCGTGAAAGACCTTACTCTGCATCAGCGATACGAGTTGGGTGATCCTACAGTCGGTCCCCTAGGCCAGCCATCCGGAAAATTCGATTACATCGTAGACTATGGGACATCGCATCCCAAACCTGAGAGTGGACCAATCATCCCGACAGGTTGGGGAGACGAGTTCACTGACAAAGACATAGAGAAGGTCTTGCAAGAGGTTAATTCAGGCGAGAACCCCGCTGAGGAAAGCAGAAATAGCGGAGATAAAAACGACAAGAGAGAAGCTTTAGGGGGACAACAAAGTGCCGGAGCGGAATTGGAGCCCGATAGACTCCTGCAGGAGAGAACTTATGGACCAGAATGAAGAGAGGGATGCGACGATCGCTGATGTCCTCCAGCGACTCCGAGTCTATAAAGAAGGACGTTTCTGGGACCAGTCTACATCGTCTTTAGCAATAAATTTAACAGGGCTTAGAGCGCCCGATGCTTGTAATAACCCCGTGTCCACTAGTCTTGGTGGTAACAACGGTCGTGAATCTTTGATGATCCCATGTGACCCTTTAGTCAGTGTTAATTTGGGAAGCGAGGCTTCTCCTAGGAATCTTTTCATTAGTTCATCAATAAATAAAGGTTTCTTTGATGCGATCAAGGATGTACTTGAGGAATTTAAAGATTGCTTCGCTTGGGATTACACCGAAATGCCAGGGCTAGACCGTAGACTGGTAGAACACACTTTGCCTATCAAGAAAGATTTTAAGCCAGTGCAACAGGCTCCAAGACGAATGTCTAGAGAAGTGACGCAATTGGTGTTTGAAGAAGTAAAAAAGCTCTTTCGGGCAGGATATATAAGGACCTCACGGTATACAGAATGGATCTCTAGCATTGTTCCTGTATTAAAGAAAAACGGAAAGATCAGAGTTTGCGTAGATTTCAGAGATTTAAATCGTGCTACCCCTAAGGATGAATATCCTATGCCTGTCGCAGATGACCTTATAGACAAAACTGCGGGCCATCAAGTCATGTCCTTTATGGACGGCTTTTCGGGTTACAACCAGATCTTCATCGCAGAAGAAGATGTCCACAAAACTGCGTTTAGGTGTCCACTAGGCATTTTTGAATGGGTAGTAATGCCTTTCGGTTTGAAAAATGCCGGGGCTACCTATCAGCGAGCAATGAACACCATATTTGATGCCTATCTAGGAAAAACAATAGAAGTCTACATCGACGACATAGTGGTAAAGTCAACAAAGGAAGAGTTGCATGTTAAACATTTGAGAAGTGCCTTTTTAAAAATGAGGACGCACCAGCTGAAGTTGAATCCTCTTAAGTGTGCCTTTGGAGTCAAGGCAGGGCATTTCCTAGGATTCTTAGTGCATCAACGTGGCATTGAGGTTGATCAAAATAAAGTGAAAGCCATTCAGAGCCTGCCAGCACCAAGGAATAAGAAAGAATTGCAAGCTTTTTTAGGGAGAGTTAATTACCTGCGCAGGTTCATAGGGAATGTCGCAGGAAAGACAAAAGCCTTCTCTAATCTATTAAGAGGAAGGGGTGAATATAAATGGACTGAAAAACACGAAGAGGCTTTTAATGCCCTAAAAGGATACTTAATGCATCCACCAGTTCTGATTCCCCCTCAACAAGGAAAGCCTTTCATTCTTTACGTAGCAGCTACTGGAATAACAATAGGCGCAATGTTGGCACAAACAGATCAGGACGGGCGCGAAAGGGCAGTCTACTATCTATCAAGACAGCTAACCCCGACTGAGGTTAGATACACTCCAAAAGAGAAGTTATGCCTGTCGGTATTCTATGCCGTAATGAAACTTAGACACTACATTGGGAACAGGGAAGTCTACGTGGTGTCTAAGTCGCCCATAATTAAATATTTCTTTGAAAGTCCATTACTAGCCGGACGTATCAGCAAATGGAGCATAATAGTTTACCCGTATGATTTGAGGTACAAATCCCAGCAGTCGGTCAAAGGACAGGTATTAGCTGATTTCCTAGTGGATCATGACCCGGACCTGTCGATAGATCAAGAGGAGAAAATTGACGATATCTGGCAGACGTGGTTTGATGGTTCATCTACAAGAAACGGAGCAGGGATAGGAGTTCATATAATGTCTCCTATGGGCAGAGACATCAGGCTGGCCTTTCGTTTACACAAATTGTCAACCAACAATGCTACTGAATATGAAGCATTGATAACAGCGCTAAAAGAACTTCTTTCATTAAAAGCAGAGCGAGTTCGAATCAATGGTGATTCCCAGTTGGTTATCAACCAGGTAAATGAGGAGTGTTCGTGTCAAGAGAAGTTGCGACCTTACCTTGATATAGTTCGGCAATTGGTCACACGCTTTGAAAATATAACCTTTCATTTCATAAGCCGCGACGAAAACAGAGTAGCTAATAACTTGGCACAACTCGCCTCAGGTTATAGAGGGAAAGTTAACTTAGGAGATTTGATAGAAATAGAGTCGCATTTGCAGCCAAGAAATAATGTCATGGCTATAGACATAATGAAGCAAGACGAAAATTGGAGAAAACCAATCATAGATTTTCTCTCTGACCCGAGTCAAAAGGTTAAACAGCGAATTAAAGTTCAGGCACTAGCGTATGTTCTTCTAGACAGTGTCCTCTATAAGAAAGATACTAATGGAGTACTTCTGAGGTGTGTAGACTTAGAAGAAGCTACCCCAATAATGTTAGAAATCCATGAAGGACTATGTGGTTCGCATCAATCGGGAATTAAAATGTGTTGGATTATTCGGAGACACGGGTTTTATTGGCCATCAATGATGAAAAATTGTATTGAAATGGCTAGGGGATGTCAAGATTGCCAGCGACACGGCCCGTCGACTCGTGCACCAGCGACTGACTTGATTCTCATAGTCAAACCTTGGCCTTTTAGAACTTGGGCTTTAGATATAATAGGAGAGCTTCACCCCCACTCTAGTCGAGGGGACGCGTTCATCTTGGTAGCAACAGACTACTTCACTAAGTGGATAGAAGCTCAAGTCTACAAGAAAATTGACCACAGTGAAGTGATCGATTTCTTGCGAACTTACATCATCTATCGCTTTGGCATTCCTCAAAACATCGTTGTAGACAATGGGGCAAGTTTTAACAACGCCAAGGTGAGGGAATTCCCTGAAGAGTTTTGCTTCACAATTTCGAACTCTACCCCGTATTATCCTCAAGCGAATGGGTAGGCTGAAGCATCTAACATACTGATAAAAAACAATATCCAAAAGATGATTGGGTGTAATCCGAGAAAATGGCATGAAGTGTTAAATGACACCTTATGGGCTCTAAGAGTCACTAAGCGAGAAGGCATTGGAGAAACTCCATTCGCGCTAGTCTACGGGCATGATGCGATTCTACCCATAGAAATGAGGTATAAGTCGCTTCGCATTGCACAATCAAGTCTACAAGATGAAGCTATGTATATAGCTCTAGAGGAATTAGAAAAGAAGAGGTTAGAGGTTGTAGACAAGTTAGAAGCACACAAGCAAAGAATAGCCCGACACTACAATAAGAAGGTAGTCCATAAACATTTTAATGTCAGCGACTTGGTCTGGAAAATGGTGTTGCCACTAAAATCCAAGGACGAAGTATTAGGGAAATGGTCCCCAAATTGCGAGGGACCATACCGGGTAATCGAAGCCTATTCAACGAATAGTTACAGGCTGTCAACGCTCGAAGGGGTTAAGCAACCGTTGAAAATTAATGGTAAGTATTTGAAGCAATATAAAAAGATCATTTGGGAATCCCATAGGAAGGTTTTAGAAAAACGTTTCCCAGCTGTTCTTAAAGAAATTGCACAAAGAAAATGTTGACGTAGTTGTGGACTTGCAAGTGTGTGCTCTAAATGTTGTCTACATTAGAAAAGAATAGTATAGAAAAATTGAATACACGGTCGTAGACTGAGTTTGTTTATAGGGTGTCATCCCTGCGACTTGCTATCTACAACCGGTAGAAAAAATATGAAAAGTAAAAAACTTCCCCTCCGATGGTAACATTTTCCCCCTCTGTAAGTGCTAGCAACTGAAGAGTAGGGAGGAAGGTATCCTGTAAACAGAAAAGAAATTAGATATCAAAACTTTAAAAGAAAAAGAAACGGTAAAGAATGGGCTTACTTCCATCTCATGCTCTGACGATGCTTCTGGCGATATGGAGATTATGGGCATTAAAGCCAACGATTGCCTAAAGCAAGAAGCAAGTATTATAAGAGTTGGTAGAGAATTATTCATTAACAACAAGGGAATGACACATACTCTGGAGGCGGAGTGATAGCCGCCGAGCTTGGAGTCTGGAGCATAGATGATTCAGACCCCTGGGAAGTAAGCCTCGCCTGTTTCTGCCTTTGAGAAATAGGGATTTCATCGGAGTCTGAGGCTGGAGGAGAAGGCATCTTTCGCTTCCCACGCTTCTTGGATGAAGCAGAAGGCGAGTCCTCAGCCTTGGACCCCTTAGCCTTCTGCGCAGGAACTCGCCGGTACATGCGAGTCGAGCGACTGGCTGGAGGAGCAAGGCTTGCCTCTAAAGGGGTACCCCCTCCAGATCCAGATTCTTCATCCACTGCTGCTGAAATACAGAAAACAAGCATTCATTTTCAAAAAAGCGATTAGTAAAAAGGAGAGTTGTTAAATCTTACCAGCTGGCACTTTCTGCCCAGCCTTTAACTTCAATTCAGTGGTGAGATGTAGGTCCAGCTCTGGGGAGACATCTAGGAACCTCATCTTGCTGCGAAGAGCCTTGAAAGTCAACGACCACTGATTAGAAAAAGCTTCAGTGACGTAGACTATGGTGCTCTCAAAAGGGAATTCCATGCGCCTAAGCTCCGTCTTCCTTGATAAGAGATCCATCGCAGCCTGGAAGGAGTTCTTAGACAGGACACAGCTGCTCCTAGAAGACATGTTGGAGTCATCGAAGAATGGGGCTGCAGAGCTTTGGACAAAGCCCAACTGTCTAGCGCATAGCTGAGGATTATAAACTTCAAAGCTGAAGCCTGACTCTGTTGCACAGGCTAAGACTCTGCTGGTAAGAACAGAGTCCCAGTAGACACTCGGCTCCAGCTTCTTCCGGCGCTTGATGACGGCATGATCAGCTGGGAATGGGTGCCAGTTACGGCGTTCACTCCGGTCAATGTCGACCAAGTGTTTTATGTGCCCTGTAACAGAGGCCCACGGCCATTGATCCTTTGACTGGCAGCAAGATTTGAGCATATGAATCCTATAACAGCTATCCCTAGCAACGCCAGGGGGCATCTGATATCCAGAGAGTCCTGGAAGCCATATGCAGGCCCATAAATGCACCATCCAAAGAAGGCCACTGGCTGGATATTTTGGGAAGGGCTCAGCAGACGCGCTGACCTTATAGAGACTCTGGTAGATAATACCCAGCAAGAATGGTGCCCAAGCCACCCTGCTCTTCGCCGTGCTCAGGAAATTGGCAATCCTGTATACAAGCTTCGGCACCCTCTTGCCAGCAAAGCAGTAAACGTATTTGCTCAGCCAGATGCTGAAGAACTCAACCTCTTCAGCTTTGCCCCAGACAGCAGGGGACCGATCCTCGATCATCTTAAGATGCTTCTCTGCTATATTTTGAATCTGTAGCATATCTTTAGGATGATAGTCACCATCCAAGGAATGTAAGCGAACAGGGGTTCCAGCCACACTACTCTCGGTCAAGAAGTAAATATCCTCTAAAGTAATGGTCATGGGACCCTCCGGCAGATAGAAGCAGTTTACCTCGCTATTCCAGAGAGGAAGTAGACTGGCACATACCCCTGGGTCACAATGCTTCCCAAGCATGGCAATCTTCATGAAGGACCAAAGACCGCAGGTCCTGAGTTTGCCCTCCAATTTCTCTAGCCAGCAAGTGAACCACTGTCGGAATAGGGTTTTCTCTACGGAAGGAAAGCAAAGGAAGCCACTCTTGTCCTCCCAGTTGAGGGGGTCGACGAAGTCTACCCGGCAGATGGAAATCTAGAATGCTGTCTTCAGATACTCGTAAGGGACGAGGTCTGGGGAAAGATGGGCGCCGAGGACAGGACCAAGGGTTAAACCCTTGCCGTCCTCAGTAGGAACGACACCGGCGGGACCGGCACGTTGTTGGTACCACTGGAAAGCGCCAAGATTCGACATCGGAGTTTTCTTTGGAAAGAAGTTAGGGTTTCAAGGAGAACCGAGGTTTCTTGGAGAGAAAATATTTTGAGGCGTAGGGCGTAAGTGAAAGGAGGGAAAACGAAACGCTTCTTTTAAACCCAAAAATCCGATAATTGTGCTCAGGCGATGAAAAGTTTCCTAAGCAAAAAGAGGGAGGCTTATGTTGACACGATATGATATTCTGGGCCTGTACTAAGTCTACAGCCCACATTAGAACGAAGGCCTTAGCTAAGTCTATAGCCCGTCGACTGTGCCGAATCCCCAGTCCGCAACAGCCTAAGTCTACGACCTTTTTTAGAAATACGAGTGTGAGCTAAGTCTACAACTCACCTGAACACGTCCCACGCACGATCTCATTGAGTGGAGGTTAGAAGAATCTCTAAGAAAAACAAACTCCGAGATCCCTGGAGAGAGGTTAAGATCATGCCACGATTTAAGGGATTTTTTGAGGACGTGTGGAGCGTGCAAAGACTTACAGAATTTAGTATAAAAGGGAGAGTAGATTCTACTTAGAAAACTCACGATCAATCAGCCAAACACAAGCTTTGCATTGCTCGTCACCCTTAGTTTAGTAGATACCTCGGCCTGGGTTTATTGGGTCATTCTTCCAACAGCGGAGTGAGCAACCGTAGCTCCGTTGATCAACCTTCCGCCAGCACTCCCATCGTCGAGGCGAGCAGCCGTAGTCTCGACACTCAACTTCCATCATCATCTCCACCGCCGGGACGAGCAACCGTAGTTCCGACGATCACCCTCTGCCTGCATCTCCGCCACAAAGGTGTTCGTTCAAGGCCTTAGCATCCGCATCCGACCTTTGCCAGACTCTGCTTCACGGGGCGCAAATCTACAGCGCATTGTACCAAGTCTACAGCGTCAGCAGTGACGTCAGCACCAAGCCTGCGTTTCGCGCCAACGAGTCTACAGCGCCAGCAGTGACGTCAGCTTCAGTCGCACCTCCAGCAGCAAGTCTACAGCGCCTCCATCATTCGTACCTCCATTTTTCCTTCATTTTTTATGGCTGTAAGCGTTCGTTTACTTTTGTAAAACTTTGAATTTGTAACAGCTTTGTCCTTTATCATTGAAATTCATCTTTCTGGCGACCACATACGATTCCCTGTGAGTCCAATTGCCAAATATTTCCGACGTGGTTCGTTTTCTACGCGAACAGTATGAAAAGAAAATATCAGTAGCAAACGAAACCTCCCGTAAGGCCAAGTGGCTATGGGAGGTGATTTTTTTCGGGTTTTGGATAAAAAAATGACGACATCATTGGCTGCCGCTGCTGCGTCCAAAAGAATCGACTGCCATCACGTTTGTTGTTCCAGTGGCGAATCCCGGTCGTGGTTGACTGCTATCGGGTTTGAGTTGGCGATGGGGGTTTCTCCGTGGGCATGGCTACACCTACCTTGGGGTCGCTGGATGGAGAGGGCGGAACCAATGTCTGGGGGAGAGTGCTGGAGAATCTTTGAAGGGTGGATCGTCTCTCTAAATTGGGAGCGTATGAAAGTTGGAGCGTCTGAAAGTGGGAGGGTCTCTTTGTAGGAGCGTCTGTCTCCTCCTCTTTCGGTGTGAGATTCTTTTTAACGTGTGTCTGCTCCTCCTCCTTTAGGAAAGAATTCCTTAGGGAAGGAAATCAAGAATGATTGGAGGATCAGATAAATCGAGGGGAAAAAATATCGATTGATTTTATCCCTCAGATAAATCAATATCTCCTGAAATCGTTAATTGATTGGAAATTATCTGAGAAAATAAATCAGGTAAAGAAAACGTGAAATCTTGGACTGATTGGGAGGATTATGGGAAAGAAAAATTATTTGTTAATAAAAAATGGATTTGAGGTATTACATGCTACATGTGCGTCAACTGTATATTACTCGTTGTTTTTTAATACATTATAATATTCATTGGTTACGTCACGTCATCTTATATTAAATTCGATGAATATCTTTTCCATACTAATAACACTTTATAGGATATAATTTACTCTCATATTTCAATTCAGACGCTATTTTTTGGGTACGATGAAATTCAATAGAAATGGGCGGAATTGCAAGAAAAAACACGAATTCAACTAACTATTCCCTCGAGTTCATGTTCTAGTTTTCCTCTCCAGTTTTCCAAACAAATCCTTAATTTATATAAATATTATTTCAAAGACTCTCGATTTATGATGATAATAATTTTGAGTCTAATAAAATGTTAGAATAGAAAAAAAACTAATACCACCAAAAAGGCTGTATCTATAACTCACATGATGTGTTGTCCTCTTCCATTAGAGTTGGTGCCAGATCCCCTCACAGATCTCCTCATCTCGACTCTCTTCCACATTCAACTAAACTGATATGATCTATGTACATCAAGGGGAGAGTTTAGGGTTTCTTTTTTGTGTATTATTTTCACTCTATTCAGACCGATATAGATTTTAGTGGGTGAAGGGAAAAAAACAAAGTCTTATACTAAGTCTAAACTATATAAGTGTTTGAATTTTTTTAGTTATAAAAAAAACAAAATATTAAATCTGATGGGTCAGAAAATATCACCTTATATGAAAGAAATTCATGGTAATGAGTTGAAACAATTGTACATGAGTTGCTTAGCCTTATACAGAATTCTATAGTACAAAGGTGTGACGTAGCTCTCGGCCTTGATTATTGTCAGAGATTCAAACCATGCTAAGAAAAAAAAAAATAGTACATAAGAAAGCAACATTTTTTTTTCAAAATATTATTTCTCAATATGAATACGTTTATTCATATTAACTTTTTTTAAAAATTTTATTTAGGATAATAAGCTCTCTTTAACTGTGCTCATTCAATATGTCTCTTGTTCATGTTAAAGTGTCCGTAAACTTAAATTGTAAGTCATGATATTCACGTACAGAAAAGGAATAACAAAACGAAAATCCCGGATAACACACTTAGCTTTCATAATTAAATATAATAAATTTCGTGTTCGAGACATTCTTAAGCGAATTTTAGTAGCTTACCACGTACAGTACTTAGTAAAAGATGGAAGATTGATGGGTAACATAAAAAAACTAACTGAACCCAAAACTCAAAATAAAATATAACACAATTACATCTCTCGGTTCCGTTACTCGTTAGTTTCCTCGATGAAAAACAACAAATACCAAATACTGAATTTCACTTTTTAGAAAAATGAAATTTATTGATGTAAGTTTTAAGTAATCCCAAATAACACAAAAACAACCTTTTTTTTTTAAATTTTAAAAGATGTTTTAGTCCAAAATTGGGGAAACATCGCGTAGGCCAAACCCACCCAAAGTCACTGTACCTCTTTCCCAATGATTGCATACTTCCACACTTGTCCTTTTCATACTTTCACCGCCACCCACGATACCTAAAGAAAAACATCATATATAATATATATATATATAATTGAGCATCCAGGATTTACATGAAATATTTTAAGTTCGAATACATGTGGTCATGTTCTAAGATATTTGTTAAGTCTTATTAACGAATAAAATTAAAAATATATAATATATCGCGTTTTAAATTAATCGTTTGATTTTTTAAGATAGTTAGCATTCACTGCCGTAAAACAAACTCTGTGTATTATGTAACATGTTAGTAACATGGAAAAGTAACAAATTTTTAAGATGAAATTTAATGACTCATAAAAGCTGCATTGTCTTTCATTTCGTATCCACCACCACCACACAAGTAGACTAATTCCCTTTTCCCCCCTCTTCCACCTTTCCTATCACTTCTCCTTTACACTCTGTAACACATTTTTCTTCCATATGCAAATCTCCTTGGAGGAGGAGTCCCCCTCCCTATACCCATCCCCTCTGCGGGTCCAGGTCGTCCCCAGGCCGGTCTCCGACCGCCTCCTCGAGAAGTTCCTCGACACCTCCGAGTTCGACTTCGATTACGAGAGAAGCGGGATTTGGTCCCCGCCGGTCCGGAGGAGCGTCTTCTTAACCTCCCCCGGGGACAACATCTTAAGCGAGCGCGACATGAGTGCCGAGTTAAGGAGTGTGATGGATGCGAGCGGGGGGAAGCGCCGCCGCAAGCGGCGGAGGAGGCTCGGGTTTGCCCCTCGCTGCCTTTTCACCTGCTTCCCCACATTGTAGCAATCCATTCCCTGTTACATAGACCATTAACATTTCTTTCCCGGGGGTCGTCTCCTGGAGTGCCGCCGGCCGCAAGCTTCAAGCAGCCACTGTAGGCCTTCTTCTTCTTCGCGAGACGAAGGGGGGAATCTCGAAAACCCGATGAATTGCTCACTCACATGGAAGCATTTCCATGTCTTTGGTCCCCTCCTCAATGTAACAATCAATAGTAGAATTGAGAATATTTTTTTCTTCTTTTTTTTATTTTCAAAAAGGAAATCGTCTGCTCTTTTAGAGACTGGATAAATGCTCTAAAGAAAACCAATAAATAAAACAGCCCGTATGACATTTCTTCTCCTTCTCCTTCTTGTTGTGTCTGAATCTGAGAAGGAACCCGAGGTGCAAACGTCTCAGTCGTCTTCGTTTGACCAGACGACGAGTATGCGTAGGCACGATCGATCGTTGTATGTATACGTAATGCTATTTTTCGTAGGTTAACATGGACCCGGATTGGACCTACGCGAGCACCAAAGAAATGGTAAGTTTCGTGATATCCCCATTTGTCTGAACATATTACCATGTAATGCCAACGAATACATCAATCTCACTGTTCTCAGTAGATCGATTGACTGACACTGGAAAGATTTTTCACCAGGGATTGAGAATCTCTTTCTTTTTTGTTCCTTGTGCAATCGCTCGATTAACCTGCAGTAACGTTTCCCCGCCCCTCTTCTAATTTGCAGGTTTAAGGTGAAGTTCTTTTCGAAAGTATTGGAACGATACACATAGGAAGCGATGAGATTGCGAACGTATAAATGGACGGATCTTCGTGCAGGGACGTGACCGACAAAACAATGTCAAGCCCGTGTTTAAGACTCCTGCTGGGTGGATACAGACATGAGTCCCATTCTAGGACATCACATTAAAAGGAATGTCCTTGACCGTCTGCCGCGCGCGCGCTAAAGAGGAATCTTCCCAGTCCAGGGTCATTCCACCCCCCCCCCCACCCCCCGACAAGACGAGCCTCCAGCAGAAGCCTGATGTTAGCTTCACCATTTATGAGTTGTCGTACTACTCCTTCATTCCACAAGAAGTAGCACATAATTCATGTGTGATATGTCCCCCCCCCCCTCGACTGAAGCTATTCTTAGGTACAATATCACGCTCATTGCTCCTAGCTATTACGTTGAGACACTCGCCGTGACCGCGCGACGTCGGCGGATGTGTGCTACGACGTTTCTTATCAGGCCAATTTGGGCTTCCATGGGCCCAACTGACCTTGTCTGGACTGGGCCGAGGGCCCGAAACAGAATCGCCGAACGGAATTATTTTTCGACTTTCTTAGTTTGATACTTTCATCGTACGATCACTCCAGCTTGAGTTGCTAATATGTTATTACACAATCAAATAATGAGCTTCAAGTATGTAATAACAACTAGGGGTACGACCAGAGAAGCCAACCAACCCAATTCGATCCGATCATCCCCATGGAATTGGAAACCTTGGAAGGTTTCGCCAATAGTTTATAGTCGAGGACAAAATCACGTGCCCAATATTGACCTTAAGAGCAAACAAAAAAGGGTCCTTTCATGTCCACACTATACATGAGACAAAGACTTATGCTCAACAAATGACTTCGGGCAGGAGCAAAAGGAAGAAGCTAAATGTGAAGGGACAAACAAAGGTGGGTAGACCAAACGGAAGCCATGAAGAAGAAAAAAATGTGCATGAGAGTACGCCGACGTGGCAAAACGACAAGTTACATCATAACGTACTTATATCCATATACATTACACGGGACTCATGTTTAAATCACAAATCCTACGTATATCTTGCATGACAAATCCTACGTGTATCTTGCATTGCCCACAAACTACTATTTCGTAACTACAAAAACTGCGAATGCGGCCTGCAACAAAACTAGATATCTATCTTATGTTGATGGCCCATTAAAGGATGAAGACTGAGAGGACTAGCAGTCAGCCATTAAGGATGAAGACTGAGAGGCGACGGACAAGGCCAAGGCGAGCAATCAAAGGTCGAGGTTCAAAGATTGGCAGTCGACTGAAGACATGTTAGACTTGGGGGCAGGCCACGGTCGAGGCAGGCAGTGATCATATATACGAGGGTAGTTCTATCTCTCTAGGAACAATTGCATCCTAGAATTAGACATAATGTTATAGCGGTGTTGATGTAATGGTATATATATGACGTCCTTATGCACAACGAAGAACAAGACAATCACTTGACCCTGAAGGACATTTCCATTGTCTTTCAATGGAACTAAGCATTTGTGTTCCTTCATTCTACGTTATTATTTCGTTCACGTCACATCGCGACGTGTACTTCCTATTGGAACACATATATTAAAATTTCGTTGTGATACATTTTTGAAAACATAAAATTAACCAATATTAAAATTTGTTGTATTTTTATTCTTATTTTTCTTATCAAGTATCAAATTCATTAAAAATCACATTCTTGAAATAACTTCTCTATATTTTTTCCAATCTATTTATTTGCATGTACTACATTTTTTTTTTGTTATTATCAAGCTGCAAGCTTAGTATATTACTCATAAATGCTTTATTTTCTAATCAAATTCTTGTTTAACTATTATTTCACTTGTAATCAATCCCTCTCTCTATTCTTTCATATGCAGGGCAATAAATTATATTTTTACCATAATTAAGTAATTCCCAACCAATTTAATCCGCTACATATCTATATATTAATTGCAAATTAATTTTTGAGGATAGCGCATTAAATATAAAATAAATTACCATAAGAGACGTATTATTTTTCAATATAATTATAGCAATTTTTATAAAAGTAAATATTCGATAACCTGCCATTAACGCATGAACTATTATAGGAATGATTTAATGCGTAATAGTTAATGTAAGTTTTTCTCGATATATAAATCTCTCCCTCGATCCATTCCACACGCAGACCACCAAACTCGTGAAACCCTCCTTCCCCATGGCGCGAAGAAGAAGCCCGGGTACCTCAGCCATGGCCGTCGTCGTCCTACTATTCATCGCCTATGCTTCGCTAGCTAGTGCACAAGGGAGGAAGGTTTTGGGAACAAGGAGGGACGCGCCGTCAACGGCACCTTCCTTCGATATGAGTTTGTTCCTCAGTGCGCCTCCTAAAGGAAGAATCCCGGTGTCGTCCCCAAGCGGGAAGAGCCACAGGGTAATGACCAAAGAGGAGCTCATCTCCTGGCACCTTGCGAGCATTGACCGGATCCTCAGCCGCTCCGTCCCGAGTCCCGGTGTAGGGCATTAGTATTTCTCTGTACAAGGTGGGGTGACTGCCTCGGTGTGACAGAGGTCCCTCTGCTGCGATCGAGCCAGCTACACTCCTACTTGTGATATATAGCTTTTATAAATAAGAAGGGACACGCATTTATGGCCTGGTTTATACATTGACCATAGTTTTATTACAAGCTCGTTTCTTGATTTTATGTCTTCGCACGTTGTTTGTGGTCATGGACACTGTCGGGCCATACAACAGGCGTCGGCACAGAACAGGCGTTTCGATTACGGGATGAAATGTTCTGTTCTGGGGGCGAACACCTCATTTTGTTGTATGATCTTTCAATATAGGGTTCGCCATACAACTCGACCTAATGCGAGAGGCCACAAACTGCGCACAAGTATAAGTTCAGACACACGAAAGCAGAACAAAATATAAGGATAGCAGTTGGTTCAAAACAACCGGATACAGATACTTACTACTACTGAAATTCGAACTCGAGATCTCCAAATCAAATCCTCGGTGACAACTCCTAACTGATCCCTAGCACCCTTACCAGCTAACACGAAAAGGAAAAGTGCTCACTCCATTTCGTTCCCATATAATCAAACACACCCTCAAGTCGGTGTTAATATTTCAGATTGTTCGAACTTTCAAACCCGAACCTACACAGGTGCATATAGAAAATAAAACTTGTCAGAATGTCATATTAGAAAAAAATATTATAATATATAATTCGTCTAGTATCATGATAATTTGATTAAGATGTGTTCGTCCATTTAAATGATTAAAAATTCCATTTATTATATGAATAGGCTAAGACACGAGTGTCCTCCTAACACATGTTAAAGTTTCATTCGAATTTTACTTACATGTAGTACGAAAATTTGACATATAATTAGTAATTGTCGATATATGTGACTTTGGTGTTGTTTTCTTTTCTCTTCTGTTTTTTTTTTCCGAATTTTGTAAAAAAAAAAATATTTTATGCTTAAAACAAAAACAAGACAATGTTTAGTCTTCTAGCCGTCTACCCATTTTAAAAAATCATGATTCTACTCAATCATATCCGACTTTATTTACGATAGAGCCATTGGTTATTTTGGTGTACGAGGTCACCACAGCGATACTCTTCCTTTTTGAGTAGTGCTTTAATGAACAAACTGATCTCTTCACCATTCGGTTCCAATTCGTGTTAAGCCATCCGGACATTCAGAGCTCCATCATAAGTTCAGAGTTTCTAAACATATTTGAAAGCCATCCCGACATTCTTTAGTCTTTCATGCTTTCACCATTTGATACGAGACGAAGGAATACTTGTCGCCGGAGGCACATGAGTTCAGGTGAGTAAGCAGGGGACGTCATGAGCAGTCCCCGCTCCTTAGGCTTGCGAGCAGGTTTAAGTAGCCGCTATACTCAGGCTTTATATACCTGCGGCGACCACAAACAAGAAGACAATGCCATGGATAAGAAATCAATGAGAGGTAGGACGAGAGAGCCCTCGAAAGGAAGGGTCCGGTCCTACCCGTGTCGAAATAAGAAGTCCATGATCACGAGCGAGCAATTGGGTTTGAAGAAATGGGTCCTCCGGATAATATTGGAGACCAGCGACACCGGGACCAACCTGAAGCTCTCAACTTCTCCATCTGGCTTACAAATGGACAAGGGTAAATAAAGAGCGTTATTTGTTGCACGAAGATTATCCTCATTTGATTACCTTGATTAATCGGTTCGAAAGATTGTGGAAGTTCGAGGTCATAGCAGAACAAGACATCTCGCTTGAATCTGTACCCTTCTATGTCACAATAAGAAACGGCACCAACCGGTATTGCTCTGCAATGACATTCGAAATGCTTTCATTCAAATATAAAATGGTGGAAGAAGATATGCTTATCCTGCAAGCGGAATGGCTACTCACCGGTGAGATATATTTCTTGGGATATAGGCTTCCTCCTCGCATTCTTTCATAAGATTTTCTCCACAGGAAACACCATGAGGCTGCATTACCATGACACAATAATTGAACCTTGCAATAAATAACGACAACCAAGTTTGGATCGCCATTGTGCTTAATAGGAAGTCGGTAAAAATCTCGTACTGTAATCCACTACCTCCAGCTTATTTAACAAAATTTCAGGCACCCTACTATTCACATGTGCAACAAAGACGCTGGCATCCTAGGCCCAAAAGCATGTCTTCAGACAAGCGCCTAACCAATGGTTCGATAGATATATGTAATAATGTGAAACATGCGTTGCATAGGGAAATGAATAACAGCACGCACCAATCCCCCAGCAACAACATGGTCAAGCAGTCCTGGGTATGTCTGTTTTTCGGGACTTCTCTTTCCGATCCAAAGATAATGCTGGCCATACTTTTCGACGTAGCCATTCATGTGAACTCCGTACGCCTACCACGCAGAAAAAAAAAACTGATTGAGACCAGTTGTTTGATAGCTACAATTCGTGTTCTACACAAATTATGAAAGATAGCTACATATTACATAAGAAACAGAAGAATATACTAACATATTGAAGTACATAAGAGGTATAATCAGCGGACCTTTATTCCAAAATAAGGAGCTGCAGCACGCTCGAGCGATAAAAGCACCGGACCCGAAAATGATGCTCTGACTGGATACAACTGAGGAAAACAGAGAGATCACACTAAGTACACGAGCAAGGCGAGGAACAGTGCCAACGAATCTGGGCAAAAAAGCAGAAGCAACTCTAAAAATGATTCTCATCGACCTCGAGGAAAATACCTCATTCCTTATACCTGGAATGAGACCACTCTCCAACGACTTCACGACATACGCCAACGCATCGGTCCTATCCTCATAAGACACGAGCGAGGGACTCAACTCGATGTGGTTCCCGAATCGGCCAGCGCTAAAACCCTCACGATGGAACAAGAACACATCCCCAAACTTCCTCAGGTGCTCAGCGAAACTATCAGACCGAATCAAACCACACCCGAAAACCGAATCAATAATAATCAAGCAAAGCCCCACGAAAGACTCTGATCCGAGAGGCCATAATACCCTTCATGAATGTAGCCGGCAATTCCGCGATCAACGACAAAGGGCTGGAACTCCCAACGCTTTTCCTGGTCGACGGGCGAAAGAACCAGAAACATGAGAGGACAGAAAACAACCCGAGAAGCCGATGATGTTGAGGGGGAGGTTAGGGCAATTACCACCCCACGGTTGCAGAGTCGGACTTTGTGGAAGTAAGGGAGGAGATCGGATGGATCCTCGACTGAGTAGGAGGGGGAGGCAGGATCCTGGAGGGCGAAGGCGTCGTCCCACGTGAACGAGGAGGCGGCGGCTGCGGAGGAGGAGGAGTAGGAGGAGGGGGGATTGGATTGGGAGCAGCAACGGAGACTGGCGAAGGAGAAGGGTTTGGGGTTGGGATAGGAGGAAAGGGAAGGGGAGAGGAGAAGCCTCTGGCACAACTGAGGGGCGGAGACGAGGCCCATCTCGATCGTCGTCGTCGGCGACGATGGGGCGAGACTGATTGAGAGGAGGACGACGGGGACACCTCGCGGGCCGGAGACGGAAATGAGGGGGGAAATTCTCGTGAGGATGTATTCTACAAACCTGGTCGCGTATGCATGAGATAATAGAAAATGGATTCATTCCAATAAGAAAATTATATTTATATTTATATATAACTAAATGAGAACTCTTCGCAGCTTTCTCATAAAATAAATTTCGTCTGAAATTTTTTTTTGAAATTTAACATTAATTTTCAAATTTTACCGCCCTAATTTAATATTAAAAATGCCAAATAACACCGGTTCGCCTATGAAAAATTGAGAACATGATGAATTTTAAGGCAATATAGCTCGGCACTCTTCATTGCCATTGATTTTTATATATTATATTAAACAAACAAAATGAAATTTAAAATTAAAGAAAGATAGTTTTGGATACATCGAGTTAAATTTTATGGGCTTACGGTATTATCTTAATGGGCCATTCGGGCCCATTCCGAAATTGTGGCAGATTATTATTATTATTATTAAAATAATAATAAAAAAGTCATTGACCATATAGTTCTATTATGAGAACTATATGACAGAAATAGGATCATGGGATAATATTACCATACACCATCGTGAATCAAAACCTGAGTCAATTGTGTCGTCCCAGGAAGAAAGTCGTTGATCTCTACCTTCCTTGTACTTTGTTTCTCGCTTGCTCGCCGCGGTTCGAGACTCAGCTTGCTGCCTTTCTTCTAAATGGGAGGCATTGCCTCCTTTTTTTTTTTTTGCCTTACTCGACAGTTTGATAATTCGGTATTTGGGCTCATCAATCCTTCTAGGCTCGCTTTCCACAGTGTTGTTCAAGAATCTCCAGGAATGATATTTCTTTCACAGGCGTCTCGCCAACCGGAACCATTTCAGTCAAGTCTTCTTTGTTGCTCTTGTTGCTCATGTCAACCATGAATGATGCTTCTTTACAGATCTGAGCATATTTAAATGGTCCATGTCCTCTTATCAGAGTGTTTGCTGGGACAAATGTTTGCATCCGCTGTGTTTGATGTCCTATGCACAACTTCCATTGCCATTTCTTCCGGCTTAGATAAATCACACCATTCCTCGTTCTTGTTCCACTGCAGGAACTTTCTGAAGGTGAATCACATATTGGTGGCCTGCGAGCTGTCCATATGCAACTGACAAAGGTTATAGGTCGATCGGATGACAGAGGGAGCAGTTCAGATCCTCGTGTTGCTTATCCACATGTGTGTCGAGGACCGAGGCACAGACAGTTACACTCGTATATCCCATCATGTCAATAACTCATCAAAATTCAACCATAAGGAGCTAATGCATCATTTAGGTTTAATTTTGTCGACTTTGAAAATATTCAGAGGCTTCATGGCGGAGAACCCTTGTTGCCATGAAGAAGTTTCAGGAGGACGTCTTGCAGATGAAGAGAAAGTGTGAGGCTGCTGACTGACAATACAACATCCGAAGTGTAGTTCAATTCTTGGGTGCGGTAGATGATTGTGATGGAGAATTTGCAGAAATGGTCTTAACTGATGAGTTCTTTTCTGAATTTTACTCAGTCCCTACTGATCTGTACACTACCATGTTAACTGTCGGTTGTCTTCTTGTCCGTGTCATCTTCTATTGCTCGGAAATTGTTTCTATTTCACGTAAATTTCTCTGCTTTACATTGCTATCTTGAATTCACCCGCATTGACCGCCTCTTCCCTCTTTCCACGTGTTACCTGCGATCTACCTTAGAAAAGATCTCTGAGCAGTGAACACTTCTGTATATCTGTTGTATTATGTCTTAAACTATTGACTTTCTAAACAGTGTCTAGATTCTTCTGTTATATTTTGCATGAATCTGCAGGGGAGATCTCCGTGAGTACTGGGATAAAGGGGAGCATTAAAACCATCGTTAGCTGTCAAGTTAGCACTCGACATTTTCCAGGTTTATATTAAGGATCTTTCTCGGTATTCATTGCATGGAGTCATTCTTCGATGATAATATGTAATGGATGCATTTTCACGTGCATGTGGAACACATAATCGTAAGGTTCTAATTCCGTTGAAACTGCAGGGAATGAATTACTGGCATAAGAATCGACCGCCAGTAATTCACCGTGACTTGGAGCCTTCATAAGCATTTTCGTTCTATGGAAATCATTCATTCATATATTTCTGTTTTGTGAGTTTCTACCTTGGGAAGCTTTCTATTCATTTGATCGCCTGCTGGTCGACAGGAATATTTTGAAGGATGACTCCAATCGCCTGAAAGTTGCAGATTTCAGGGGCTAGCAAGCTTCTTACCATGAAACAAGAAAGGTCTCTAACCTGTCGTGATACATCTCGTGAGCAAACTTCCACTCCGAAGCTATGAGTGGGGCATCTTGGCTGTTGGAAATTCTGATGATCTATTGGCCGAATTTTCCAGGTCGTTACGTGGCTCCAGAGGTCTTCACTATTGTAGATGATCAAAAGCTGCCCTCTGTTTTCTGGGAAGAAAGAGTACAAAGTCCTCGACGAGTACTCTGCGAAAAACCATCCTCCATTCCAACCACCTGAAAAGCTTTATGCACATGGACTAAAAGTGTAAGTCAAACAGACTTGTACAGAGCAATCTTAGATTCACTGCCTCGCAGCAACAACATGGTGTGATTCGGTGTGTGATAAGATCGGGATGAGATAATTCGATGATAACAGCCTCAACCGCATGGCCCAACAGTTCCTCAGACTAGTCTAGTCGGAGGAGTTCTTTTGAATTGGCGTTTGCTATTTCCAGTTTTTCGCCTGAGAGTCATGTAATAGCCACGAGAACAATGTCGTCTACATAGATGGTAATTCCACATGAAACACCCGAGCTGGTTCCCCCAGACAGCGGACAACCAGGACGCAATTATTTCCAGTATCATCGGAATAGACCATCAAAAGGGACAGTGTCGAGCCCACCACGAATAGAAAAATCGATGATCAATGTCTAGCCTTTCTGTGATCTTCTCGAATGATGGCCGCTTATCTGGCTTCTCACTCCAGCAATCCTCAATCAACCTACAAACAGCACGAGATCGCCATCTGCTACGAGCGTGGACAACTTCGACCGATGAGATCCTGTCCAAGGTCGACCATTCTCTCGTAAACATAACTGTACGGTATGGCTCTTCTTATATATGCATAACAAGAAAGTGAAGAATGCACATAGGATTGCGGATGTTGTAATTGGGGGTTTGTTCCGAAAACAATTCAAGTGGCGACAATATTTCGTGAATTAGGGCAGGTAGTTTCATAATTTGTCAAATAATGCCCCGAAATCGCAGTTGACTCCGATTTCACATTTAAAGAAATTGGAGATCGCAACTCCGGTTTCAGGGATTATTCGACGAATCTTGAAAATGTCTACATTATATTCATGAAATAATTTCGAGACTATCCTTAAATTGGTATAAACCGGTCGTAATTGATTATTGTATACAATCTCTTTGTTATACCCTAAAGTTTTATGGTTGGTGAATTAGGTCTTATTGAACTGATCCGCCTTTCTGCTATGTATTGAACTCATAATTCATAAGATAGTAAATTAAGTGTCATAAGTAAATTGTTCCAGAAGGGTCACAAACTTTTAGTTCTACCTTAGAAAAAGACCCCTTCATGTTTTTTTGTTAATTCTTGGTTTATGTTTCAAATCATTTTACAATTACTTCAACACTTTTTAATGGAAAGAGGTCAAAATTATACTTTGAAGATAACAATGGAATTACTCGGGACCCAAAAAGATCATTACAAATACTATGATTAAACAACCCCAAAAAAATTTCCCACAATTGCAATGATTGATGCAATCCCAACTCAAAATAGAATGTGGACCATATTTGCATGTGTGATAGGGACCATGGCACATTGTGGGGGGAGAAGAAGAATATCACACCCACCATTCATTGAAGTTGTTCTGACTTGTGTTTCTTGTATATTTTTGTGGGCATCTCATATTGCTTTGACAGGGATTGAAAACAACATCCATCGCATTCGTCCTCGAGCGAGTTCACTGAACGCGATGGTCCATCTTACGCCGCACGTTTCCTCTCGTACTGTAGAACTCCTCATGTAGCACGACTCTAACGACACCCGGAATTACACACTACTTTTCTCATCGACGAAGAATCGATCCCATCAGTATAAGCTCGCCCTATGGTGTCCTTTTCGCGAATACACGAGAAATCCTTGCGCGGAGAAGACTTTGTTGTGGTCGTTAACGTTTGCACGAATGACGCTCGGACTGAATTAGTTGAATCTCAAACAGTTTTAGGGTTGGGTCTTTCAAACAATGTCGGCTTGAAAGCGGTTGAGGATTCACGATAACAAACAAACCCGCCTTTGATGGAAGCGACTATTCTCCCGTGGGAGTAATCTCCCGTTTTATTACTGTTTCGTAAAAGTTTACTAAGCAGTGATTATTTCGTATTTTACGAAACCAACTTCGTACATTATTAATCAGCTCGTAAGATTTTACGAAGTCCATTCCCAAAATTTCTTTAAGAAAAGATTCATAAGAAGTTACGAAGCCCCACGAAAGTTTCGTAAATTACGAAACAATAATTACTACTAGGTTACTGTTTCGTAAAAGAGGAGATTACTGTCACGAGAGTTTTAGCCTCTTCCCCCTTTGATATTAGGACCACGACATGTTTTTCGGGTTTCATTTAATCAAGTGCCACCCTTTCGAAAGTGTGCTACTTATAATTAGTAGCCCCCCTTTTTGTTTTCTAGCACAAAACCAGCCGACGGTTTCACCTCAAGTCATTAAGACATCACCAACTTTTTACAAGCCCCGAACATGTTGCACAAACAAGGCCTGTCCTGAAGAACACTATCACGAAATGTCATAAATTCTCTAGTGGAGAATCATAGACGAACAGTGTTTGGTCAGGTAACATGCAATGCTGTCCACGGGATTGCGAATCGAGTTTCGGGTTAACATTTCGCTTGTCATAGTTTGAGAGCCTGGTCAAATTCCTCGATGCCAATAAAAAAGGAGCACGACGAGCTCTAGGAAACAAAGCAAACTCCCTCTCAACTCCATGGTTAGCCGGGTAAATTCGAGTTCCAACACATTCTAAACCAGCTAAAGTACCAAGATACATCACTGTTTTCGGCCCGCTTTCGCAACCTGCCCTCTTAGTCCCCTCTCTGATATAGGGATTATTTTTGTAAGTATTCTTTGCCCTACTCCGAAAATGAAAGTCTCGATTTAACTCCACCACTTCTGAACAATCACTTTCAATCTCTTATAGTCCTCATCCCTAACTCTCATTATTCTCCATCTCATTTTTAAATTTAAAACTGATTTTCTTTATATCAAAATCGACCTTGATAAATTTCTTGACAGTATTCAAGAAATTTTAAAAGTTAATACCATATTTCGTAAAATATTTTATTGACTAACATTATTAAGGAATAAAGGCTCTCCACATCACACCCTACAAACTTATGCGAAAATGATATGGTCTGTGCCTGTTAGCAATGACTCGTGCCCACATGAAACCAAAGGTAGAGTTTTAAATGGGGTTGGTGGGTTAATCCTTTAGTGTCAAGAATATGATAAAAAAAAATGGAATTTTTGGAAATGAAACCCAGTTTCAGAAAATTCGAAAATAATATTCCGAAACTTTAGAAGTTCAACTTCCAAAAAATCGTCATTTCGAAATTACGTGCACCATTTCACGAATTTTTTTCCAACTAGCATTGTTTGGGAACATTATTCCCAACCCAAAGATTTAAGTACAAAGAGAAAGAAGGAAAAAGAAGGTTTTCTAAGAAATTACCAAATGAGGGAGAAAGGCATCATCATACATCAATCAAATTTGAGTAAGCACCCATTATTTCCTTTTTGGAAATATGGAAATTGGGTGTTCGTGTTGTTGTGTGTGTTTGGGTTGGGGGGAGGGTTGGTTTAACTTTAATGTAAATAAGGGTGGGATTTTAAGACATAAAAAAGCTCAACTTGTCAAAACAAAAGTACAAATGAATCTTTCGGTTGTTGTAATGAATGTTGCCCCTTCTCTTTTGTGCTTTTGTTAAAGAGCCTCTCATCCATACCCACCCACCACCCCCCTTCTTCTTCTTCTTCCTCCTCTTATTCTTCTCAAACCTTCTCATCCCATTTCTTCTTACTCTCTTTCCCATCTTTCCCGAATCATCTCTTCTTCCACCCTCGTGTGTAGATCTGCATAAACAAGTAGGGGCATCATAGTTGAGTAAGTTTTCTTCCTTTCGAGCTAGCTTTTCCGGAAATGTTTGCTAATGGATCGTCTCTTATGACTCACAATGAAGATCGACCTTCCTTTCTTTGTCGAATAGTCGGGGTTTCGGATCCATTTTTGCGGTTGTTTCTTTATCTCGTACTTGGTTTCCTAAATGGTTTTGTTTTCCCCTTTCCTTTTCTTTGGGGGGTGGATCTTCTTAGGCATGGCTTTCCAGAGTGACTCGCGTGACGGGGACGAGGATTCGCCCATGAGGAAGCTCGGGAGGGGGAAGATCGAGATCAAGAGGATCGAGAACACGACCAACAGGCAGGTCACCTTCTGCAAGCGCCGCAATGGGCTACTCAAGAAGGCCTACGAGCTCTCGGTCCTCTGCGATGCCGAGGTGGCCCTCATCGTGTTCTCGAGCCGCGGCCGCCTGTACGAATACGCCAATGATAGGTATCAAACCCCCTGTTGGTTTCCTTCCATTAAACCTTCACCACTTCACCTATTATTAACTCACATCTCAACTAAATGTTTCAAAAGGGTACGATTTTGGTTGAGTCCTTAAAATTTCATTTTTCTTTTTTCTTTCTTCTAGGGCTCGAGTAAAAATAACCCCATAAACTAATTTTTCCCCCGTGGATTTCAGACTTCAAGGGAATTCCTGAGAAAAGAAAATACATATACAAAAAAGAAGAAAATTTCTCTATGTTGCTTAAGTGAAGATCTATTAGGGCTTCATGCCCTCTTTCATTTACTAAGTAATTTTTTCTACTTCTAAGAAAATATGATCATCACCTCCCTTAGGGCTTTGATTCAAGGGACCGACTTTGGTTTCTCCTTGTATTAGTTTTTCTGGGTTTTCTTCCTCATGGATTATATTTATTATACTTTTTTTTTAGAAAAAAAAATGAACAATACATAGTTTGAGTGTAAAGCCCATGATTCCTAGATAAGATTTTTGCAAACATAAGCAAGTGATTAAGAGATTCAAGTTTACCCTAAACCAGAGATTACCTTTTTGTTTCTCTTTATTTGTTATCTTATTTTTCTTACCCAAGTCTCTTTTTGTGGGTTTTGTTATATCCTTGCCCGGAGGAAGAACTTTCCCAGATCTTGCTTCCCCAAACTTCATCATTTCCTTCAAAGATCTTGTTTAAGGAACACCCATTTCCTCATGTCATTTCCTCCTTTTTCATTACATTGTCATCCCCCCCCTCTCTCTGTGATTGGTTGTGGGTCTTGGACAGAGAGTTTTATGTCCTATGAGTCCAATCAAATTGGCTCCCATTTAGTCCCATTCCCAGTCCCCATTTTCCATCTCCACTTTTCCATCCTTGACATGTCAAAGGGATTGTGATGAGAATCCATCTATATTCAGGTAAAATTAGTTCCCTCTTTCCTTTTCCATTAAAAGGAAAGAAAAAGGAAGATCCGGGTCTTGATTTTATTCAAGATTTTATTCAAGGGCTTGTTTGGATTTTGTAAAATTTTTTGTATTTTTTTATTTACCAAATACAAGAAAACGGTACCATTTTCCCAAGTGAATACATCTATCAAACATCGCATTAACTTAGAAGTCCTTTTAAGCTAATTCTTTTAGCTTTGCGTTGTCCTTTTCTTTGGGCTAATCAAAACATGGATCTGGATCCATCCCCTAACAACAACCCAAATTTCCGCACTAGTCAAAATCCTTAAATAGGTCACTACTACATCTTACTGTTTCAATTAGGTTTGGTTATTTAGGGTTTACATAGACCTACTCTACTTATCTTCTTTCCTTCCTTAAGTTTTACATTAGATTATATTGCGTGAAAGCAATCCATATCCATTAAGTTTTATGGCCTATAGTCTATTAGTATCTCATTAAGTTCTACAACTCTCTCTAGACCAACCCCAGGTCGTTCCCCGCGGCATTCGGAGAATGTCCACCCTTAATCATCGACATCATCGACTTGGCTACTACCCTCAAGGGCAGCCTCATGTAGAAATGTTAATTTGTTTTTGAATCGGTCATAATATCTGATATTGCCAACAACAAAAGGCTTAGTGGGGGTAAATATTCGGAGTGAGATTTTGGTTAAACTATATTTTGGGTCGATGACTCTTTGGGAAGAGACTAAAAATGGGGAGGTTTAAGGGTTGAGTTTTGCGGGGAGGGCATGGGAAATTTGGGAAGTCTGACAAGAGGTTTTCGGTTTACTCAGGATTGTTTGGTAGTTACATTTGTGTAAGAACTTGCAGAAAGCAAACTCACAAAAAAAAAAAACAGTAAAAATGAAATCAGTAAAACGAAGGTACGAAAACATTGGGATGTGTCCAAAAAACGAGTGGAAGTTTTTCTTAATTATTATATACATTTTTTTGTTTTTTTTATATTTCTATGTTTTTCTTTTTGAGGCTTCTGACTGCTTCTTTCTTAGGTTTGAAATATTCACCCAGATTGTTGAAACAAATGAGTAATTGGGTTTCTTTTATTTCAACTAATCATTACTTGAGTGGAAGAAGTGTGTTTAAATAACTAGGTGACGTTGTGGGGGATTAGTATTAGTAGTAGTCAGAAGAAGTGAGATTTATGTGACAATCTCTTTCCTCCCCACCCAAACATGTCACTTCAGAGCCACAAACTAGTTCGAGGAAATTAAGGTTTCCGGGGGAAGAGATCCGACACCCCCTTGATAAGGGGGATCTTTGTCTTAAAAAAAATAAGTCCTAGGTTTGGGTGACTGGTATTTACTGATGGATCATAGCATGAACTCATCCTTGTTTTTTTTATCAAGTGCCATTTTTCTCTTGGGTCCTAGGATTCAGATTGTCCCATCAGGTCAATTCCTCCCCCATCCACAGACTTCAAATAAAATTTTCATGAAACATGAAGAATATTTAATATTCCCGTTTAAATTTTGGGGTCTCGCAACGTTGGAACAGACTCTAAAGCCTCCTTAGTACAAGTGGTGATGAGATTTTCTGTGTCGGGAGGTTCGAAACTTTGATATCTCGGGTGAATTCTTTTCAGTGTCCTTACAGCTGGGGTGTCTATCCATAGTGAATTTTACGTGTAATTTTTCAGGTTCGAGTCTTTCCAGTCACGGATCGGAATGTATTTAGTTAGATTGTCATGCCTTGTTATGTGAATACGAGCATTATGGTGTTGTTCTCCGTCTCGCAGCGTGAAAGCAACCATCGAGAGGTACAAGAAGGCTTATTCCGATCCACCCAGCACCATTTCTGTCTCCGAGGCTAATGTTCAGGCAATTAACCGATGCTTTTCCCTTATTTCGACCTCTAATTGGGCACCGAAGCTGTGTTATGTAATACATTTTGTTCCTTTTCAGTACTATCAGCAGGAATCTGCGAAGCTGCATTCTTCTATCGGGAATTTGCAGAATGCGAACAGGTTATTTTGGAAGTTAATGATGTTTCGCTTTCCATTTTTGTCGACTAATTCGCGTTCTTGGACCTATAAGCATGCCTGACCAATTATATCTCTCAGGCAAATGCGTGGGGAATCTTTGGCAGGAATGCCCATGAAGGAAATCAAGGCCCTTGAGTCAAAGTTAGAGAATTCCATTGCGAAGATCCGATCCAAGAAGGTAATAATAGCGGCGCACTTCGAGTATTCCCTCTCGAATTTTCCCACCCCGTTGGGTTTATTCTTCATGGCTTCTGGGACATTCTTGTTCTTATTGTTACTGCAGAACGAGAAGCTGTTTGCTGAAATCGAATACATGCAGAAAAGGGTGAGCTACAATCTCCCTTTTGATCAAAATTTATCGATGGACTTCATTCGAAACCCTCTAGTTTCGCTATGAATGTGCTGTGGCATGGTGAAATGCACATGAACAGGTCGATTGAAATCATTAGGCCATGAATATCATCCAATCAATAGCCATCATTTCTCGATGCGGCTTTCTATTGTATGATTTGCTTATATGATTTTGTTATGGCCTTGCTCTACCTTTTCACAACTGGAGGAGCTCGACCTGCACAACAACAATCAAGTTCTCCGAGCGAAGGTCATTTCCCTATCCGATGCCAATCATCATTTACCTTAGGGGTAGATTCATATCTAACTTGAAAGCAAACTGATTCCACCTTTGTTGTGGCGTTTGATCCAGATAGCAGAGAACGAGCGAGGCCAGCCAGCGGATATGAACCTGATGCCGGGTGGGACAAATTACGAGTTCATGCAGACGACGTCCCACGGGTTCGGTGATTCAAGGGGATACTTCGAGGTGAACGCGCTGCAGCCGAACAATGATGCTCCACCATCCTTCCCGTCTCGCCACCTCCAGATGGGACTTCGGTTAGTGTGAGACACCACTTTCTCTAAACCCTTCCTAAAACCTATGTTTCCCTCGCGTCCTGACATCATGTTTCTTTTCCTTCCTCTTGTTTCAGCTGAGTAAGGTAAGAAGGGACAAATAACAAATGGGATGGATGGAGGAACACCATATCATATAATCCCTCTAAGAAGCAGATAATTATGCATGAATTCCCTCTTCTTAAGACAGACCAGTTTCTTGTCCTTGGGTACTATGTTGATGGCTTTTGGCCAATGGTTGAAAGATTTCATGGATTCCTCATGTCAAGCTATCAAAACCTGATCCCAAATTTGATGCTTTTGATTATCCTAGCTATGTGGTGGCGAATGAACCTGGTTGGTTTAGTCCTCGCGCATCAGGTCGGTTGAGAAAAACCATTCGCAGGAAGCTGCCATGTGAACATCAGGCGACCATCACGGTCGAACTACCATGTGAACAAAGCATTACTTCCGGTGCATAGATTACGATCGTGTAGAAAGACAGCGATGAATCGCTCGAGGATATCCCCTCATGGCTGGAAATAGTGTCGATCGCCAAGCACCGGACAATAAATGGGATTCAGTAAGATCATTGAATTCAGATTAAGGACTGTCCTGCACTTCCCTGCAAACTCAATTTAATGAATTCATGTGCTCCAAGTTTACGAGATGTAAACGGATTCGAAGTCCTTGACGGGCCTAGTTGGGCCTTGTCGATGAGCCCGCCAAATCAGACTTAGTGATCTTTATGCAGGTATGAATTAACAACAAAAACAACTCATTCATTCCTCGTGTTTATAAGATTTATGTTACATTGTGTTTTTAGCCTTTGTTTTAGTGACGGCAAAGTTACCGGCTGCCGAAGGAATTCAAGTTTGATGAGGCTTGTTGTCAAGCGACACACATATCGTATATGCTAGTGCCGGATGAATGAATTAAATGAACAAAGGTGAATGAATAAGTCAAGTATAGCCGCATCCCAAGTAGATGGCATTCCTAATGCGAGACAATGCGCGTCGCTGTCGCGAACTCCACGATGACATTTTGGCATCACGCCTTAGATTCTTGTCCTTGGTGCGCACTTCAAGTTTGATTAGGCATGAATTTACATGCCATTGACAGCAAAAGTTGTATGCAATAATGCCAAGTCCTTTTGCAAAAACGGCTAGAAATGATTATACCCTTCGTTATCAAATTCGCGGGAGGCGATATGCTAACCCAATGCTTTAAAACAGAAGGAACTTTCAAACAATTGAGCTTCGGGGCCTTATTGTTCTTCAGTTCCACCATCTTTACGTGGAGACATCGGTGACGCTTTTATGATGATTATGATTATGGGGCGATGCCCATGACCGCGCTGATACAATAGAGAAATCTTATCGTTTGACTAAAAGATTAAGTTGTTAGGTGAATGCTTGATTTATATTTTATATCTGGACTCCCAAAAGACTTGTTGTTTCTTCCATAACACCATGTTGTATTTCGAAACCGAGTCGAGATATTGGCCATCATCACGGGTTTGACCGAGACAGAGAGTTAAATGTATCAAAAATCATGGTGAGTTTGGGTTTACTCTCCCTCGACAATGTCCATGTCCTTTTGCTAGAAGACATTGGGCCACAGTTTTTATAATAACAATGATTCTTAACAGCTATCCCTCCTATATTTATGTAACTAATCAAGCTTTCCATAGTATGATTGGCAAATTCGTGATTGGGTTTGTCGCAGCTGAATGTTGTAGTCGCCATTGGCCTTGTGGGGGTTGTCCTCTTCTATTCCACCATCGTCAACGGCATTCCCGGCGTTATAATCTGTTCAGAAACCGTAGATTCTAACCCAGTATATATTGGGTTAAAGTGTGGGCGAGTACATGACAGTTAAAACAGTTGCTGCAGAAGCTTGGTTACTGATGTTTAGCTTCAGGAACAAAACAAAGTTGTGGGGCTGGGCTCGAAGACATGATAAAGTCCATGAAAGGAGGAAGACGTCAAGGAGGCCTTTAGGGAGTTATGAGCCTCTTAAGGAGACCAGTAACTTAAGGGGCATAAATGTAATATCCCCTAGTTTTAGTAAGACGCGGTGTGTGTAGCAGCAAGAGTGGAGCAACAGAAAACACCATGTATTCTGTTTCTTGCTGTGCGTGGTCTGTAACAAACACTTTTGTCCTTTTCTAAATGAAGATGAAGGAGGTGTGACGACTAGTCTTCTCGCTGTCTTGCCGAGCTTCATGGTATCCGAGCGCGGCGATCGGCCGGAGCTGCGGTGAGGACAACAGATGGCGTTAGAGGCAGCGGACAGTCCAAACTCTCCATACTTCGTCAGCTCCACAGATCTGCAGATCACAAATATTGTCACGCCTGAGTTACAGAAGGAAACTACCCATCCTGGAAGATGTCTGTAGAGCTTGCATTATCAATAAGAAATAAATTGGGTTTTATTGATGGCTCGATAGAAAAGCCAGCTGCAAACAATGGACTATTTTATGCTTGGGTTCGTTGTGATAGCCTGGTGAAAGCGTGGCTGCAAAAGTCAGTGTCAACCCCGATAGCCACTACTATCTTCTACCTCGGAACTACGAAGAAAATCTGGGAGGAGTTGAAGGAGAGGTATGGGGAGTCGGATGATTCGAAAATCTGCCAACTATATTCACAATACCACGCATTAGTGCAGGGGAGTAAGACTATCTCTGGTTTTTATAATGAGTTGCTGTCACTTTTACGTGAGATAAGAGTTTATCGGCCGATCCCTTTCTGTGAATGTCGAAAGTGCGAATGTGGTTGGCAAAAGGGATATATGGAAGAGCAGCAGAAAGACATGGTGTTCAAATTCTTAAATGGGTTGAGTAGGGAGTATGAAGGGCTAAGAACTCAAATCTTGCTTAGAAAGCCATTTCCCACGGTGGGAGAGGCATATAACGTTGTGCAGCGAGAAGAGCTGTAGAGAAACCTGAGAAATGAAGAGAAGTCAGCTTTCATGCACCCTGTAGTAGCAGCTGTTGCACAAACAGATTATGCAACAGAGCAAATAATGTAGATGAGCCAAGTAAATTATGCTGGAAAGAAGAGATTCAATCCTGACATTATATGTGACAATTGTGGCAAAAAGGGGCATATCAAGAGGGAATGTTATTTCCTGGTAGGATTTCCACCCAGTACTAGAGGAGGAAGAGGCCGAGGCAGAGGGGTGATGAGGTACCAGGGAGGAGAAAACAGGAGAGCAATTAATCTGGTCAAAAATGAAGGGGCATCGGAGATGCAGCTCCCACAGCTAAATCTGACAGGAAATCAAGTTCAAAAGCTGTTGTCATTGCTCAGTGTGGAAGAGAAAGGTCAAGCTCAATCTATCCCACAGGTTTCTCACAAACAAGTTTTTCACCCGACTAGTTCCTCTGCTCCTTCTTCATCCTTTTCAGGTACCATTTTTTCCATGTCTTATCATAGTAAAGCTATTCGAGCAATTTTTCAATCCTGGATACTCGATACATGAGCAACAGATCATGTGGTATCAAATCTTACCTATTTTTCTACTTATCAGCAACTTAGTCAACCTCTTCAAATCTATCTACCAAACAACAGCACAGTGTTAGCCACACACTTAGGGAGAGTACATTTAAACCCAGCTCTTGTATTGGAAGATGTACTTTTTGTGCCAGACTTTCAGTTTAATCTTGTGTCAGCCAGCGAACTAACCAAAACACCCACATATATGTCTTGTTCTGTCACAAAACTGCTGTCTTATTCAGGACTTGTGCAACCGGATGATGATTGGACTTGCTAGAAGGAGGGGAGGCTCGTATGTGATCGACAAGATAACTGGAAACATGCAGCCTACACACACTTCAACTATACAACATCACTCATCCCAGCTAGGCGCATTAGACTCTTTGCATACTATTAACACAATACGACATTGCACTAGTCTAGATAGCTTTGATCTTTGGCATTTACGACTAGGACATGTTGCACAAAGTAAGATTTCTTTTCTGAAACTGTTAGAACCAAACATTGCAATGCTACATGATAATGCTTGTACGGTTTGTCATCAAGCTAAACAAAAAAGGCTGGTTTTCCCAATCAGTTCAATTCAAACTATAGCACCTTTTGATTTAATACATTGTGACATATGGGGTCCTTGTTCGGTTACAGCATTGGGAGGATTTAGGTTCTTCCTAACCATTGTTGATGACTTTACAAGAGTGACATGGGTTTTTCTGATGCAGTCCAAAACTGAAGTTAGAGGTTTATTAAAAGACTTTTATACCTTTGTGGAAACACAGTTTCAAACAAAAATTAAAGCTCTTCGAAGTGACAATGGTTCTGAGTTTTTCATGTCAGACTTTTATAAAACTCATGGGATAATGCATCAGACCTCTTGTGTTGAAACCCCACAACAAAATGGTGCGGTAGAGCGCAAACACCAACATCTATTTGAGGTAACTAGAGCTCAACTATTTCAAGGAAATCTGCCTCTACATTTCTGGGGGTATGCCTTTATGGCTGCAACCCATGTCATTAACAGATTACCTAGTAAAATTTTGCATCATAAAACACCTTTTGAGAAACTATTTCACAAACCTCCAGTTTATCACAATTTGAAGGTATTTGGTTCTTTGTGTTATGTTTGTACTTTTTTTCATGATAGAAGAAGCTTGACAAGAGAGCACGAACTTGTATTTTCCTTGGCTACCCTCTTGGAGTTAAGGGCTATTATTTATTTGATCTAGATAAGGAAGCAGTTTTTATTTCTCGAGATGTGGTTTTTCATGAGTCTATTTTTCCTTTTAAGTTACAGCAGCAAAAACAGCAGCATCCACAGAATCTGCATTCACATCAAGAACCTCTTGTTTTACCGATTCCTCCAACACATATTCCATCTGCATCATTTACCGCTGTTTCTACCATGCATACTGCATCAGATTGTGATGGCCTTGAACCAGCAAACTTATCACATATAGATCTAGAACAGCATGACATGCCAGATCATACAGAAGACATCTCTGATTCAATTGCCCCGACATATCCAGATTTAAGCCTTAGAAGAAGTACACGACCTAAGAAGGTTCCCAGTTATCTTAGCGATTATCATCATAGTCTCTCCGCACAGCAAGCGAGTCCTGAGTCATCTGCTTTGCTCATCAGGTCAGATTCTTCTTCTTCTTTTTTCCATCCTATTGAGCCTTACATTTCTTATTCCCGATTGTCCAAACCTTATAAAACTTATCTCCTAGCTTTAGAACATTATTCTGAACCACGTGACTACAAAGAGGCTTGCAATCTTTCACACTGGCAAGAAGCAATGGCTGCTGAGCTTCGAGCCCTTCGAGACAATGAGACTTGGGAGATAGTACCTTTGCCTCCAGGACATCGTGCAATTGGCTGCAAGTGGTATTTAAAACAAAACTAAGGGCAGACGGCACTGTGGAGCGTCACAAGGCAAGGTTAGTTGCCAAAGGCTATACTCAAAAGGAAGGTTTTGACTTTCAGGAAACCTTCAGCCCAGTAGCTAAGCACACTTCTATCAGAATGTTCCTAGCTTTAGCCTCTATGCAGAATTGGTGCTTGAGGCAATTTGATATCCATAATGCTTTCTTAAATGGTGATCTATTAGAGGAAGTTTACATGGAGCTGCCCGAAGGTTTGGACATTCAGGGGGAGAAGAGGCATTTTGGAAATTTGGTCTGTAAACTTAAGAAAGCTTTATATGGGCTGAAACAAGCTTCTAGGCAGTGGAATGACAAGTTGTCATCATGCTTGGTGGCTAACGAGTTCAAACAATCGAAGTCAGATTATACTCTATTCACCAAACGAGGACAGAGGGGTTTTCTTGCCGTGCTAGTGTATGTGGATGACATGGCTATTGCAGCCTCATCTGATGACCTTATTGACGAACTCAAGGAGTATCTATTACAGCACTTTAAGGTAAGAGACCTTGGTGTGTTGAGATATTTCCTTGGACTTGAGATAGCCAGGTCCAAAGAGGGCATTTTTGTCTCGCAAAGGAACTATGTGTTGAGGTTGTTGGAGGACATGGGAAAGCTGGGAGCAAAGCCTAGCAATATACCTATGTCACCTAACCTGAAGCTAGGACAGGAAGAAGGAGAGGAAATAGTGGATGCAACCACGTATAGGCGACTAATTGGAAGGCTGATTTATCTTGGCATCACAAGACTTGATTTGGCTTTCACAGTGCATGTTCTTGCTCAGTTTATGGATAAGCCAACAAGAGGGCATTGGAATGCAGCCAATCAAGTTCTCAAATATCTTAAAGGGACACCTGGAAAAGGTTTGTTCTTCACGAGCAAAGGAATGACTGAGCTGGAGGCTTATTCGGACAGTGATTGGGGAGGATGCATTAACACAAGGAAATCGACCACAGGACTAGCCGTGTTTCTGGGAGGCTCATTGGTGATCTGGAAGTCCAAGAAGCAGACGACAATCTCAAGGAGCTCTACGGAGGCAGAATACAGAGCAATAGCGACAGCCACATCAGAAATTTTGCGGCTGATTACCTTGTTGAAGGATTTTGGAGTGGATGCGAAGCTACCTATATCACTTCACTGTGACAATAGGTCGGCCATATACATCAGTAAGAACCCGGTGTTCCACGAGCGCACAAAACATCTTGAAATGGACCTCCATTTTGTCAGGGAGAAGATAGAGCAGGGCATTGTCAATGTTTTGCATCTTAGAACCCAGCAGCAAATAGCAGACGTATTTACGAAGGCCCTACATCCAGGAAGACAAAGCATGCTACTGGACAATATGGGAATGAGAGACATTTACGATTCCCATCTTGAGGGGGAGTGTGGGCGAGTACATGACAGTTAAAACAGTTGCTGCAGAAGCTTGGTTACTGATGTTTAGCTTCAGGAACAAAACAAAGTTGTGGGGCTGGGCTCGAAGACATGATAAAGTCCATGAAAGGAGGAAGACGTCAAGGAGGCCTTTAGGGAGTTATGAGCCTCTTAAGGAGACCAGTAACTTAAGGGGCATAAATGTAATATCCCCTAGTTTTAGTAAGACGCGATGTGTGTAGCAGCAAGAGTGGAGCAACAGAAAACACCATGTATTCTGTTTCTTGCTGTGCGTGGTCTATAACAAACACTTTTGTCCTTTTCTAAATGAAGATGAAGGAGGTGTGACGACTGGTCTTCTCGCCGTCTTGCCGAGCTTCATAAAGCTGCAAGCTCAAGAAAGCCTAATCCGTCATACCGGACGACACCTCAACAACTATTACGTCATTGCTCAGTCTGGGGGGAGTACGTGTTACGCTCATGGGACGTGCTTTCTCTCTGATGTCGAGTACCCGGATTCCTGCTCGGAGTGCTTACGGGGTGCAGAGCTTGTGCTGCTGGATACTTGTGAGCCTATTAACACTGGCGCTAGAATAGATTTGGCGCTTTGTTCTCTGAGGTATGAGAACTACGTGTTCAACGAGGGCTAAAAATTGCTGGCGATGTATGAGACAAGCAATTCATCGGCAGGCAACCTGCCGTATCCTGTAATGAGAAGACTGAGATTTTGACATTGAATTAATTGGGTTGTTTTGTCCTTCACATTCTATATGAATCGTCACTGACATTTGCGTGTTCAAGTCGAAACGAATGTTCAAGTTCCCCACATAAGCACTCGATAGATGTATGCGATGCACCTGTTAATCCACGAGATACAAGAATGCATCGGTACCGTCTCAAGTGGCTCTCGCTAACCAATCGGTTGCCCTGTAAGGATGTGAGATGAGCATTGGTTTGGGAGGCATGCACACAGTATTAGAAGAGGTTCGATAATTTGGGGCCATCCCCGATGAAGTTTTCGACGTTCGAATGAAACTCCAGGAGTTTGTCCAGTCCAAATCCATGTGATGCCAAGATTTTTCCTCGATTTGTTTAGACGCCGAGCCTCTACGGGGGAGTATTTTTCATGGAATTACTCTCGATTATTATCCCGGTCGCATTTACATGTTCAGGCCATCCCAAGCCAACTCAAAACGGATCGGAATGCTAGAACCGAGACTGAGACAACTGCATGTCTGCCGAATGCTTAGTTTTGCACATTTCTCCGTCGATAACATTTTGATAATTCTAGGGCGTTTCCGACGAAAGTATTAAAGCCGGGAGCTGGATGTCAGGGCTGTCGTCTCAATTGAAACAGACGGCGAAACCGATACTACTGGCAGAAACGATCAACTGTCTTAGACACCTCCGCGAAACAAAACAATCGAGTATATATGACAACGCCATCGGACACAAAAGATATGCCGCTGAATCCAACTAAGGGGGCTTGGGAATTCGCATTCGTCATGGCAAATGTAAATCGCGATCCTCATTGTCTCAGAATTACTACTAAATAACATTGATTTATTTTAACAATCTAAGGTCAATAATTTTATGGGCCTATGTTGGGCCTTGGAAAACGAGCCCATGAATCCCGAGATCCCTTTCTTTAACAAAGCCATGTTACGTCTCGATACGCAGGGGGTCGAGATATTGGACTTCGTCGAGGAGAAGGCGATCGTGAGAAGAGAGTTAAACGCTTGGAAGGTCATGTTTGAGTTCAGATTCGCATCCATGACCTCTAACTAGAAGACATTAGGGCATTCGGCTGTGGTTTTATTTGACATCTACAATGCTTAAGCATTACTACATATTTATGTAACTAATCAAGCCTTTCATCGTTGGATTGGCAAATTCACCATGGGTTTGCTGGATCAGAATGTCATGGTCATCAATGTCCTTGCCGGCATGGCCTTATTGTGTACCACCACAGTCGAGGACGGCATTCCTGGCACTCTTTTCTGTTCGACCGAAGTGGATGTTAACCCGATATATATCGGGTTAAAGCTTCAAGCTCAAGAAAGCCTCATCCGTCATACAGGTCGAAACCTCTAACAACTACTACGCCGCCGCTCAATCCGGGTGGAGTACGTGTTACGCGCATGCAATGTGCTTCTTCTCCGATGTGGACTTGCTGCATTCCTGCTCGGCTTGCTTACGCGGTGCGGAGGCCCTCATTTTGGATAACTGCGAGCCTATTAACACAGGCGCTCGGATAGAGTTAGGGTTTTGCTATCTGAGGTATATGAACTACGTGTTTAACGAGGGGTAAGAATGGCCAGGGAGGTCCGAGGCAACTGCTGCATCAGCCGTCGACCAACTGTATTCGTTAACAAGAAGACTTCTGGTTTAAGACACTGAAATAATGGGGTCGTTTGGTCATGCCCCTTGTATGAAAATTGTGGCCGTTATCTGCACTGAATAGCTTCTATTTCGATTGTTCTGTTCTCATCGAAATGAATGTTTGAGTCCCCCGCATACGCGCTCTAGAGACGCATGCAGTGGGCTCTGTTTTTCCATGAGAAATGACGTTCCTCTCGCCATTAGCTCTGAAATACAAGACCTTATCCATAACATCTCAAGTGGCTCGCCCTGACCGATTAGTTGCTCTTTATGGAAGTGCGATGAGCATTGGGTTAGGATGCTTGCACACGACAGACACACAAGATCTATCATATGAGGTCTTTCATTATTTTGGCACAGCCCTAGTGACATTTTCGACACTCGAACTTATAACTCGAGAGCTCGCCCGATCTCAATCCATGTGACGCATAAGAGTACTTCTCGGTCCCATGCCATGAGGCAAACCTTTTTATGGGATGATTTTGGAGAAATAAATCGATTCTTCATTAGCGACATGACATAACTATTACCCGAGCCAAGCTACATGGTCCGGCCATCCCCGTGAAACTTAAACCAAATACAATGTTGGAATTGAGACCGAGACGACTGAATTTGATGCCCACACTTCTCAGTTCGTACCCTTCAGTAAAACTAGGTCATTGCCATGGAAGAGATTAAAGCTGAGAATTGAATGTTGGGGTCGTCATCTCGATCAAAACATGTTCATAAATGATCCTTGGTGACAAATGATTAGACTCCATTAGAAACCAAACGATCAAGCATATGAAACAATGCCATCCAGAGATGAAAAATATGCTGTTGAATCCGACAAGAGCATTGGAAATTTCCATTCGGCAAGACAAACGTAAATCACCTTGATCATTGTCCTAGAATGTTTTGAAAGGCGGCCAGGCATGCAAGTTTAGATAAACACCAACCATATGGGACAGATGCACGATCACAAAGAATGTTGGTACCTACCAAGTAACTAACTCATTAGGAAATTCAAGAAATTTCGATCGGAAAGTCTTCCGGACGTGCTTGAGAGCGATTGACAACTCTGAGGACTACAACGGACTGCTTAAAACGGATGTGTTGGACTCTTGATTACGATTAATAGTGAATGAGTTAGTCCATTTTTATGTGATAAATATTTTTGTTTATTAAATGTATATAAGTTTGTTCATAGAACAAAACCAAGATAAACAATCAGAAACACATTCTTAATCAACTGATGTTTGATCACTAATTAACTCCAAAACGCAGGGGATTTTTTGTAGTAACTTATTCACGTAAAAGCTAGCACATGATCTTACTTATCAATTAACTCAGATCACACATTCGATCAACCGTCGGCGAGGTGCCGATCGAGACGGAGAGTTAAATGCTTGGAAAATCACGTTAAATTCAGGTTCGCTCTCCGTCGGCTGCTTCTATGACCTTTTCACAAGAAGACATTCGGCAATTCGGCTGTGGCTGTATAATAACTATGATACTAAACAGCTAACCCTCCTATATGTGCATATATGTGGCAAGACACTTTGTAATGTATGTGAATAGTTGTTAATAAAGGCAAGTATTTACCGCTTATTAATTACTTTTCTGCTCGTAATTAATTTACGGTAAACTCCCATTGATTGATTATTTGTCAATCTAAAATTGTCCTTAATCGGATAGATGTTTAGAGAGGACATGAACATCTAGATCAACACCAAGTATAACATAGGTCGAGTTAGACCAAGAGATGGATGTCCAAGTTATACTTGAGGATGCTCAAGTTTATGATACACTGGACACGACCCGTTTATAGAGAATACCACATGTTAAGCGTGATTGGTCACTTCTCTTGTTGAACGATTGTAACTTATCTCCTAACTTGAGACCTTCATTTATTCTATGCGTGGAGTTGTCCACTTTAATGCCGTTAAAAGCAGCCTTTAATCATATTGTGAGTAATACAGTTATTAGGTGTGCAGCGAAGCGTAGAGATGATATTGTTGAGTCAATGTATATCGCTCTCTTGGATTAGAGAGTTGACATCCTAGCCACTTAATTGAGATTTTTTCGTGATTTTAAACACACGGCCGTGGAGGAATGTTTATCATTCAAGCTAATATCTATTATATCTCAGAAATCAAGTAAAACAATTAATTCATTGATGACGTATAACGCACTGAATTAATCGGGATGTTGGTGAGATAAAGAGATTGAACTACATAGTAATCGATTCATAATGGTTTTGATTCATGACCAATATTCTATTACGTTGGACGGCTGAAAACTATTGATAGACGGTTATCTCAGTATGTGTATCGATTAACACTGCCTTCGTATATAAAACCTAGAGGGTCGCACGTAAAAACACGTCGACACGAACATTAATTATTTAATTTTAATGGATATTAGAATTAAAAGACATAAATTTTCAGAATTAGAATTTGTTGGAGTACAAATTTATTCTGAAATATTCAGTAGAAGTAATAAATACTAGTTTCGAATTTAAGTTGTTCTAAGAGTATGAATTTTATATTATATATTTTATTATTTTTCCAAGTCTAATTGAGATAAAATCGTAGCATTGCTAGTGGATGATTTTTGTTAACAGATTTATCTGGCGGTACCTTGACGCACGAAGAAATCAAGTGGGCTATGTAGATAGCTTTGCTACGAGCTACTTCAGTAATTAAATTTAATTATTAATAATTATCTGTCGATACCGCACAAGTTAGGAAATTTACTCTATAAATCAAGGGGTTGGCCGAACAGAAGGTCAGTGTTTTTACACTACCGAAAAATTCATTGAGAAGGCTTTCGAAAGTTACAAGGTCTCTTAAGAATAACATCAAAAGAAGATCGTCGTGTTTGTGTCTTGTGTGTATGGATATTTCTAGGAGTCACGTTTAAGGCTCTAGAAGACGGTCACACAGAAAATATTTTAAAATCATAAGGTATGGTTTATTTAACGTTATTGTTTAATTTATACGTATCACATGGATTCGGGGTCGGTTTCGGACATTATTTTTGCAAAACGAGCTGCTGAAAGCCCAACATATATTTAGGTAACTAATCAAGCCTTTCATAGTATGTTTGGAAAAAACATCATGAGTGTGGCACAAGCTGAATATCGTTGCCGTCATCAGCCTAGCCTGCATTGTCGTCTTCTGTTCCATCATTGTTGATCCTAGGGTTTGCCGTCGAACAAATTAATGCAAAACCTAGGAAGTCGCGATGAATGGCGGATGTAATCAGGTTTAGGTAAAGGCAAAACCATGTCAAACCAACGTCTGATCGCAATAAAACATGGTGACTACCCAGCAACTGATTCATTCGGATGTTCGTCAAAAGTTTGACCCCAGATATTCCATTTGTTACAGTTTCTTTTATGGCTTTGGTCTCTGGAGCATTTGTAGCATCCTCAGCAATCATTCTCACCTACGTCGTTGCGGTGGGCGCCATGGATTTTAGCGAAGTCTATACGACATGCTCAGGCGTGATAGATACCTCTGAAGACTATCGACTGCTCAAAGCGGATGTCACATATGTGTTGATCCGCCGAACATGGTCAAACGACTACAACTATTATGTCTCGGCGAGTTTTAAAGATCTTGCCTGTTTCGGGCATGCTGTCTGCTACGTGAATCCGGCTGACTTGAGTTGTCCAGGATGCCGAGAGTCGATTGACGACCAATGCGAACAATGCTTAGCATCCGCATACAACAAAATAACCCAGAAATGTCATCCCCAAGTCCTCGGTGCTCGAATCCAACTCCGAAGCTGTTACATGAGATTTGAGTATGCGCCTTTCAACGACGGATAAGAGTACTCTCTGTGATTGCCCTATCTATATGTGATTGCTCTATATATATATGATTTCAAAGTATAGTCATAGATATGAGTATAATCATATCGACTATGAAATCCCGATACAAGTTCTAAGGTACAATCCTCGGTACGACTTGAATAACTGCTTGTTCGTAAAATTCTTGTGGGTTGAAGATGGGGGTACAAATTATTTATCTATGTCAAATCCGCGGAAGCAAATCCAGGGCTTTTGAGTAAATATTATCTCCTATAGATCTCGATAATTTAGTACGCATCCACTCTAGATCTCACGTATCAATTTGAGAGATCAGCAAACTTAAGATGAAAAACTACGTGTACTTGTCTCGGTATAGTTTCTCCAAACAAGATCACATTCATCCTTATTCCTCGAAAAATGACCTATCAAGCCCAGATGTGAAATATGTCAACAAAGGTTCATTTTTTGGGGCCTTTTCCATCCCTCCCTTCAAACTCAAAGTCCATTACAGGCCCGAACTAAAGTTAGTAATATTGGATCGACCTAAATATCAAGTGCAATATACAAACTTAACGGCTTACACTAGAGAGAGACTCGTTTAGGCTTATTTTCGATATGGGATTTTGGGTTTGCTTTGCAACCCCTTTCAACACACGTCAAAGCCAACAACTGCATGTAAATATCTTGTGTACGCGCGCCCTTCCGTGACCTCGTGGCGCGTGACGGCTGTTCGAACGACACGACGATCCGAGGCCCACTCCCCGAATACTCCTCTGGTCAACGTCAATACTCGAGCGTCAAGGCGCTGTAGAGGAGAGCAGGGTTGACCCTCCCTTGAATCCTAATCGGGCCTATGCGAGAGCTCTTGCCAGTCGTCCGAAGGTTACGAGTGAGATGCAGAGCATGATCCTAAAAAGGAATCTTTAGGAAAATCGGGAGTGATTTGTGCCGCCTTCCCTCATCTATGATTGATCTCCATTTACCACAATGTGAGGTGGTCCTTAGACTCAGAAGGAGTAGTGTGTGTAGAAACTTCGACTTCGGCTTGGAGGGGTGTAATACCTCAAATTGGAAAAAATAATAAATTGGAGCTATCAATAAGTTTGGCAATCAGACAATTAGAAAAAAAAATTAGAAATTAATTCATCAAAAACAAAAAAGAAGGAAGGAAATCAAAAGTGAATGTTTGGGGAAAGAAACGACAAGTAGAAGAGGAACCTAGACATTTTTCTCACCCTTCGTACAATCTCCAATTAGACAATAATCACGTAAAAAAAATCAATAAGGATATCTGGAATCCTCTCCTTTCTCAAAGACAAATCCTTCGCATTCCCTTTCAGACAATAATCAGACAATCAATAAAAATTAGACGAGAGTACCTTCAGGCAATTTTTGGAGACAGATTCCTCCACATATAACCGAAGGCCAGCTCCTCCCGACATACACACAGAAATCGGAGCCAAGGACTCTCCCTCTCCAGTGCTGACGAGCCAAAGTCTCCGACCAATCTACCAGCCGACACCCTCCCGGCGTCGTTCATCCTCCTCGGGCCACCCCGGGGCGAGGTAACCCCTCGGTGAGGCTTCCTCTCACTTTGCTAACTCCAGCATGCTTCTACCATGTTCGATAAGCTAACTCCGTCGTTCTCTTTCTTCTTTGGCCTACCACACACACCATGGGGTGAGGAACGAGCCTTCGAACAAGATCGTGACAGCCGAAGTTATAGACAAGGGACAGCCGGCTCGTCACCTTCCTCCGGTATTATATCACGGCAAAAAAAAAGGTCGTAATCATATAAACTCTTTCCTAAATACATTTTTGTATGTCTCTTAGACCTCAAAGCTTTTACAGTAGCTTTGATGGTCGATTTTACGTTCATTTATGGCACGGAATTGTCAGGACATCTCCCGACCTTCTGTTTCAGTTGTTTTCTGCGATAATGCCTTCAAATGATGATGTTTTCGATGAGGTTACGAAAATTTTCGAACCTCGATCCCATAAGTTCAAATGATCTATAATGAGTGATGATCTTGAGAATTTTTTTTTCATTTTTTTGATGATCGAGGATCGAGTTATTTCCCCTGAAACGGTCGCCACTTTCGCTGGCCGCGACAGGATAGCGTTCTGCATTGTCGCTTCCGGGGAAGTTTTGTGAGATCTAACCGTTGGATTTTGCTCAAATATTTAGGACCTAAATTAGGCTTCAAGACGGCTCTATAAATATATATATGTATATATATATATATATATATATATATATCAACCGTTGAAGTTCCTACCATAATACGAAATAATCTCGTGAACAGACTGTATACTCGGTAAGGTCTCCCTAGTATCACTACCATGTTATTTATGCAATAACGACATATCCCACCATTGGATTGTTGCCAAATTTTATAGATGTTTTTTTCATTTCATCAAGATAATTTTGATATATCATACATATCTTTTTTTGTTTGTGAAAGCGAAGTTTCCCATTTTCCTTTCCAGAACTTTACCGAGCCAGAGTCAAATCGAGTCCACAGAATAGTCTAACTTTTTGCACCTGTATTTCTTATGATCCAACCGTTGGATCCATGAGAAATTTTACGTACATATTATTCATAAATTTATCTTTTTGTGAAGTCTTTTTGCACTCCAATCGGTCATTCGAGGACCAAGATATGCTAGGAACAACACTGTCTATGCAAACTGTTCTGCTTTTCTGGACAGCCACTTTGGTTCTTGATCTTGAGAGATTGCACCGTTAGATTTTCATAAAACTTAACATGCAGACTCTTCATTAAGTTTTAGATCTATTGGTTTAAATTTCGATTGAATCGTACAATTCTAGCCAAAGTTATAATATGTTTTCTGTATTGTGCGCAGTCTGTGTTCGTTGTGAATCGTGATTGCGTAACTCTTTGTAATATGATTAAATTACATTGTGTTTGATGAACATGATCATCGTTTATTTACGTAAAACATATATGCTTGCGCTCCACTATCTCGCATAACTTGCACTTCATCTTTTGGTCTATGCATGTGCAACGGACGCCCAAATTTCGAAGTCCCGGCAAAAGCCTCTCGAAGGATTGTTGAAGGCACATGAATTTTTCCGCGCATAAAAACGCGGTGTCAAGACCATCAAGCGGCTCCAACCGCCACATGAGGTAAAAGGGGAGGTGCGGGCCTCCCCGAAAAAATAGAAAATCCACTTGTAACGGGCCGTGGGCCCAAGATCACCATCCTTCCTCGCCCCCTTTGATCTCAATAATTGTATGTGCTTGGCGACATGCCTTAGGCTCATAGGCTTATTGTCGCTTGTTGTTTTCTATACACACATGAGTTTGGGCCCAAAAGCCCGAATCGGGTCCAATGCCTGTAAAACATTAACTTGAGTCCGGAGTCATGCCCGGATTGGGTCTAACACCTGTTAACAAAGAACAAACTTTTGGAGCAAACGTCGCATTTTCACAAGTTTAAATGTAAGAGTTAGTAGTTAGGAATCCCCGAATCTACTCTGGTTTTGCGACTTAAACCAAGCTTTTAAAATTAAGTCGATGGCGACTCCGTATAGTTTACCTAGGTTAAACAACACAACCTTTTTACGGAGTCAGTTTGGATGAGGAACCGACGACACGATCCCCTCTCGATTTCTCCCGAAAGTTCCTTCTTCGGATCATGCTCCGCCTTTCGCCCGCCACCTCTTAGGAAAATAGAGACGGTCGGTGAGTGCCCGAGCAGGTTCAGTTAGGAACCCAGGGAGGGATCACCCAATTCCCTTCCGCAGCGTCCGATGCTCGAGTCGTGACGTCGACCGGTTGGGCCTTGGGGAGCAGGCCCGGATCCTCGGGTCGTTCGAACCGCCACGCGCGTGCAAGGCTGAAAGGCGTGCGTACAAGGGGTTAGCAATGGTTATTTGGGTAGCGAATGAACGTTCGATCTTATCCAAGTCTGATCATCATTTGTCAAAGGATTCCTCATCCACCCGGATGCTCATTTGGATAAACTCTCATAGTGTTTGCGCCCTATTTAGGAGAGGGTTTGCCTTCTCTGTTTCTCGCCCAGAAGCATTTTCTTCATTTGATAATTTGATGGAAATTATATGCATGAACACACGAATGCTTAAGGAGCGAATACCTTTGGGTATGCAAACCTGGTTGGAGAAATTAGCAGTAGAGCTCTAGTTAGTCTGACTTCCATAAGAAAATGCTTCGAATTTCGTGCCCCAATTCGTGTCTTTCGAGGTTAGGATCGCAACATCTTCCACCTTCGTCGTTGCCCCAGAGTTTGTATCGTACCGTGTGGTTGCTCGTGTACCTACACAGTTGACAATAGAAGGAGATGGAATTAGCTCAAGTATTTCGACTCTCGCTTGGGGAAATGTTGATAAGGTCATGTATTTGCTGGGGAGATGAGAAGAGAATGTCCATCTCGATTGTCGTAGGGGCAGAATATGCTCGCATGTCCCACTCGTGTTGGGGGATTCGGTGTGCTCATATAACCCGATTGTGACTTGGGGAAATGGAAGCGTGACTATAGCTGAGGAACGATAGAAAACTTGTTAAGGCATCATCTAAATGAAAACTCCCTTTCATGTGATGATCTTTGGTGATGACAAAGGCAATCCCAAATCTATGGTTCGAAATTTTTCATCCAACCTCCCACGCCTTAGCTCGTAATGCAAGATGCTCTTGCACCTACAGACTCCAAAGGGCAGAAAATAAGTAAGCTAATGTAACTTGTTCCATAGAGAAAGTACTAAAATAGAATTAATGTAATTAATCCTTGGTGATAACAAAGGCAATCTCGAATCTTGATTCGAAATTTTCAACCGACAGCCCGCGCCTTTGTTCGTAATGCAAGTATGTTCATGTACCTGCACTCGTCAAAGGGCAGATAACAAGTGGGCTCATGTAACTTGTTGTGTAGAGAAAGTATTAGAAGTGAATTAATACTCCCTTTCATGTCGCTTCACCAGTGCTTCTTTGTCCAGTGCTTCATGACGAAATATTGCTTTTGCTTTGTGTCAGTTTTTGTAAGGTTGTTCATATACCTATCAAACAAACGGCGAGAATACAAGTGAGTCCATGTGACTTATTTCTTTTTTTAGTGAAAACGCAATTTGCTCTTGTAATGATCTCGTCATTGCGTCTTCGTCTGCAGAAATCGAAGGATTGACGTAATACTACTTTGTCCATGTGTCTATTGTATAAGGTTGTTCATGTACCTATCAAACGGACGGTGAGAAAACAAGTGAGTTCATGCGACTTGTTTCTTTTAGAGTAGAAATAAAATTTGCTCATGTAATTTCATTCAAAAGAAATGCGAGGTAGAGTTTTGGTGTGTCCCTTTAATGAAGTTTTGTCAGTGCATCTTCGGTCGATGGAATCGAGGGATTGACAGAGTATTACTCCCGCCTTTGTGTCCGTTGTATAAGGTTGATCATGTACCTATCAAACGGATGGCAAAAAAAAGTGAATACGTTTGACTTATTTCTTTTAACGTAGAAATGAAATTTGATAATGTAATTTCGTTTGTAAAAAAAGTGAAGTAGAGTTTTTATTACTTCCTTTTATGTTATTCGTCATTGCATCTTCGTCCGATGGAATCAAAGGATTGACGAAATGCTACAAGTTTTTATCTTGAAGCTTTGCCACCCTACCACCCTAGCCTTTGTCTAGGAGTTATGTAAAGTTTGGAAACTTTGTCCAATGGTTCGAGTCTGTTTCGTAACTTTGGTTGTCATGATATGATGTTGTTGTACTTTCATATGTGTCGTTGTTTTGAAATTGAAAGTTGTTTCAGAGCTTTGACTCGAACTGTTTCAAGACTTTGATGGTTGTTCTTTGCCCCAATTTGAAGGAAGTTCGTCGATGAAGGTCGTTACGATGCCCCAATTTGAAGGAAGTTCGTCGATGAAGGTCGTTACGATGCCCCAATTCGAAACTTTGTTGTTTGTCTTAATTGTTTGCCTAGAACGCTCATGTACTTTATGTGTGTCAAAGGCTATTTCGAAACTTTGGTTTGAAACTTTTCCACCCTGCCACCCTCGCCTTCGTCGTCTGTCTAGAATGTTCATGTCCCTATGAGTCAAGCCGAAGGGCAAAACAAGTAAGCTCATGTAACATGTTTTACGAAGAAAGCATTAGTTAAGGAATAAAAACTTCGTTTCTTGTTGTTTGTTGTTTTGTCAACGGAGGATTCTCCAAGATTGCTCGGAGATTTTCCCCAGACTCGCTCGACGATTTGCCCCGAGGACTGCTCTCGTGCATTGTTGTCTTCATGTGTGTAATTTCTTTTGCCAACGAAGACTGTTTCGAAACTTTGGCTCGAAACTTTTTCACCCTGCCACGCTCGTCTTCGTTGTCTGTTTAAGATGCCCATGAACCTATAAAACGAACGCAGGGCAAAACAAGTAAACTAATGTTGGGAGCTTATCCGGAATAGATCCATTTCGATTTCGCACCAAAGGCTCAAGTACCTTATTGTAAGAATAATTTAAGCAACGTCATTGGATGATTGTCCCTGTTCAGGCCATCCCCATCTTGAACTTAGCTGGATGTTAGCCCGAAGACCTGACATCTGCACGCGATACAATCTGTCATTATGCGCTCACTCTCTTTTGCATCTTCTTGGCCCTCGCTGGTTAATAGCATTAGGTAAATACTAGGAGATTGTCGCTCAACAGATTAAAGCCAAAAAGCTCGAACAACCCAGTGGTCGTCTTGACCGAAACATTAGGTAAAACAAACAATGCACACGAAAATGCTCGTAGGTGACATCCGATTAGACCATAGCTCAAAATGAAATGATCGGGTACATGGCAAAGGGCCTCGTAAACCACCGGACCATGGACTTAGGAAGTTGTGATGAAAGTCGGCAAAATTGCCTAACTTTATATACAAATTCCAACCATATCGTACGAATGTCCAATCATTATAATCAATAGTTCAATTGTTTTATGGCTTCGATCATGGGAGTAGTTGTCGTGCTCTCATCCACCATCATTCCATCGTTCTCTCCTATGCTGTCGTGGAAGCCGTTGGAAGTCTACACCATGTTCGGGAGCATGGTGTAGGGATACGAGTGGTTCTGGGGATAGGGATACGAAGATGAGACTCATAACCCACTTGTTTGTCCGCTGTCGTATCAGGATTCACTTCCGTTGAGTCAGGGTTGATAAACTTAGCTGGCGGTAAAGTATCTCCATGGATGAACTCCTCATAACCTCTTGCTATAATGGCGGCTAGAATTTATCCTTTCCATAAAGTGTGGTCGTCATCGTCGTCAAGCTTCAGGGTAGACGTAAAAACCTCATATGGAAGTTGAATAGGATTGGGAATTTGAGTGGGGTTTGAAATATGTTCTGTTGTAGCTTGAGCCGCTTCATGATTTCAGGTCGAAACTGAGCAGTAATCAGACCTTTCAAGCGATGGGTTCTGATACCATGAAGATAATGAAAAAAAGGACAAGAATGCCAGAGGAAGAAGAAGGGAGGCCGGAGAAGAAGACGAAGGGAGATAATTAAATTTCGTACCGTCATTTCTTGTTTCATTACCTTACGTTACTTTTTACGGATTTACCGTTGCTTTGAAAAAAAATGACTAAATACATATACAATTTGGAAAATTACTTATTTGTCGTCCAACATAACTTTGATTTAAGAGGACGCAGTTGGTTTCCAACAGATCTAAAATCACGGTTTAAAACCACAACTTTCTTTAATTGTTGCGGTTCTAAACCGCGATTTTAGATCAGATAGGAAATTTATTTTGTGATAGATTGAATGTCATTGCTATCAACAGCGGTCTTTGTCTTAAAATGAAAGTCGTAAATTACAAATTACGATCATATTTTATCAATTTGTTTCCAAAAACTAATGGTGAAATCGTGCTGTTTTGGTTCGTTCTCTTTTATCCTTATGGATAATGAATTGAGTTCGTCTTCATCTTCCTATTGCACTTGAACCAGGCTTTGTGTTGGGCTTGAAATCACTTATTCCATTTTCCTCTGTATTTTGGAATTGTGCTTGAACTTTCAGGCCTTCACTCCTCCTCAAATGTGGCCCCTTTATAGATTGAGCATTCATGCCTTCAAGTGTTAATTCAGCGCCTGGTGCCATGATCTTGGGTCCAGTTCCGATGATGTTTTCGACGCTCGAGCTAAAGTTCGAGAACTTTTCCTGTCTAAATCCATAAGACCTTTTCTCAATGTCGTGTTGAGACGCCTAACCTTTATGGGGGAGGATTCTTCTATGCTTCTCTGTTTCAGACCCCTCAGAGAATCCTAGGGTGTTGCCGAGGAATTGAACGTCCTGGTTGTCATCTTGACTGAAGCTTGTGGTAAAACCAATGTGATGTGCGTGCAGATATGCTCCTAGGCGACAACCGATTTGACTCGATTCGAAACAAAACCAAACTTGACTCTTCGCCAAAAGGCTCCACTACCCTGTGAAGAATTTTCCCTTGGTTTCTTGCCCTATCTACCTGGGAGGGAAGGACTTGAATACTGTCCTTTGATGTTTTCTTGTGAATCTCGTCGTTAAATGCCTAGCAAGGCGTTACAAGAAAACACAAAAGCTTTTTGGGTTTATCGAAATATGATGAATATGGATTCAGCTACCTGGTCAAGATGCATGTAGATCACCCTGATATCTCGCCGATGCCTCTACCAACAGGCGAAGTCTCAATTTGGATGTCGCGCCAAGAGCCCAAGAACCATTACTGGAAGAATTCCGAGACACTGACCAATTATTCATTCGTACAAAGCAACTTAATTATTATTCTTGCCGTAACAATAACTCGACCGGCTTAATAAGATGATTGTGCCTGTCCCAGCCATCCCCATCTCAAATTTAGCGCAACGTTTGCCTGAGCCTCGGACATCCGTGTGCTATATTATACACTATATCACTATTCACTCGCGTGCACTTTTGCTTTTCTCTTGGTCCTTTTCAGTTTGTACCACTGGAAAATACTAGGAGGTTGCCGCGGAAGATATTAAAGCCGGAAAAGTCGAACTTCCCAGCTTTCATCGCGACCAAAACATACTGTAAAACCAACAGTACGTGCAAAAATGCCTGCAGGGGACAGCCGTTTACACAGTAACTCGGAATGAAATGATTGGGAAAGGGCCTTGGGAAATCCCATTCGGCAAGACAATACCTAGGAAAGTTGCTACATAAGGCGGCAATGTGCTTAACTTTTAATACACGTACAAACCGTATCGGACGAATGTGCAATCACAATAATCCGTGGCAGCTACAGAGACAATGATTCATAAAGGTACAGGAGAAAAAACATCAATCGGTGATAATTCAATTGCTATATGGCTTTGATCCCAGGGTCAGTTTTCATGCTACTACTGGCGATCTCCCTCTCCCATGTTGCCCTGGAAGCCGATGCGGATACGACGGAAGTCTACACGACATGCTCGGTAGCGACTGATCGCTCTGTCGATTACCAATTGCTCAAAAGTTATGTGATACAGGTTTTGATCCGGCGTACCTGGCAACAAAACTACAACTATTACTTCTCGGCTACATATCAAGGTCGCTACTGTTACGGGCACAGCATCTGCAACGTGCATACGCCCGACTTGAGTTGCCCTGGATGCCGAGCCTCAATTGAGGAACAATGCATGCAGTGCCTAGGGGTTGCCAACAGCAAAATAATCCAAAGGTGTCACGCCTTCGTTCTCGGAGCGAGAACACAGCTTGCAAGCTGTTACATGAGATTTGAGTATGTGCCTTTTATCGATCAGTAAAAACAAGCGGCGCGACGACTACTTCTCCGAACGGCCTGAACAAGCATGTTTGCTATCTGAAGCATAATCTAAGCCTTTATTTACTAGGACTATGCGAGATAAATATAATTCTCGAACAATGAAGTGAAAAATAATAATTATAGATTTTTTCAATGTGTTATAAGTTTGTTATTAAGCACCTGGGTATTGCACTGGATGACAAAAGGTGGACACAAAGTCATTATTATTACAACCTCGCCTTCCGATAAAGGAGGGAAGTGTTGGGTTTCACACTAACAGGAAGATGGCGATGGAGGACAGGCTGAAACTTGGGAAGGCGGCTAGACGCAGTTCAGGGAAGGGTCGAACGGAACTGTAGGGAGGAGAGGCACTCCGGGATGGAAGGGATGATGCAGCGGCTGTGACAGAGGCGGAGGGAGAGAGTCAGAGTCGGACCCACCTGCTTGAGAATTGATGGACATCCTGGTTCGACAACCCTTCGACCAAGCGCAAGCAGGTAGCTTTCTGGGCTTCGATGTTTTACGTGTTTGTGTTTGTGACTGTTCCAGCCTTTATAACAACGTACATCATCCGTGTAAACTAGCCGGGGGAGCGGACTGGTTTTGCTTCAAGAAAAAGATTGAGCCGAAGTGTGAGGACCGTGTTTGTGCTAACGGAGGAAAATGGACAGTCAATTTATGTCGGGAGAACCCTGACACCAGTTGCCTTTAAACCGTGATGTCCTAAAAATCTTGTTGTTTAACCAGCAAAGCTTTGTGAAATGTTGCAGTCTTAGTTTCATCTTATCCTCAGGGTTTATAGTTGCTGGCAATAATCGGAGAGCAATTTCACCATGGAGACGAGATATGTCGGGCAGTCGGTATTGATAAAAACAGAGCAGAAAAGATATCTCTTTGGACGAAAAATGCTTCTAGTGAAGCAGCTCAGGTCCTATATCTTCTGACTCGGCATGGCTCAATTACTTTGTTGTGATTTTTCTTCTCGTGATTAGATGCAACTGGACATTGTTGGGCCGGTGCTGTTTAGTCTCAGCGTCATACATTTAGAAGGTTCCCACGGTGAGGCAGAATATAGCGTATCTTCAATATGATCTATGTTTTAATCCGTCACTGTTGTCCATTTCTGACTTCATTTCTGGAGGAGCTCACTGTAAATTGATTCCTACAAGTGAGCATTGGGAAACGATTGAAGGAGCTTTTGGATTACAAGGAGAGCATCGGCTTCATCTTTTATGTAACTCCTCTCTTTCTTCTATCTCCTCTTTCAAATATCGCCTGCTCCGTATTTGTTTGGTGTACAGCATAGTCAAGTTTTACATGATAAATACTTCCGGATGGATGACAACGTTTCAGGTGTTGCACGATTTACAAAAGGTAGCGGGAGGACTATTGTAGCCGATGCAAATCTTCATCTTAGCCTAAAAGTTTCCCTGATGATGAGCGTTGTCTTATCAGCAGGAACATGCGGAGAAGTTCGATGAAGCTGCCAAAACCAGCTACATCACATTAGGAGCTCCTCGCGCTGTATCAGAGTTGATGACAGTAACATCAGTTACCTAGTACTTCAAATCTAACTCTGTCCCATGTTTTGTCAGTGTTAGTAGAGATTTTCTGGAAATTCTAGTTCTTTCAGCAATGTAGGGAGACTCTTGAGGGGAAATTATTGTTAAAATTTTATTTATAATTTTATTATTTTATTATGTTTTATAAAATTCAAGGTGGGCTATAATCAGTTACCAATTAATGTTTTTATAAAACGGGTCGTGTTACAGTATACGAGCATGATAGCCCGAATAGATTTGGGTGATCGTTTATTTGGGCTTTTCGCATATTAAGTTTTATTATTGATGTGGTTTGAACGGCTTACGATTTAGGCCTGTGTGTTGACGTAAGCCCGTGATGAAAGGGCTCGTCACAACATATATATTAATAGGGTCCCCTCTCTCACATCGGCCGTCAACAAGTCAGGGAGAGGAAGATCCTCGTTACCGTCCTCGTGTTGTCTTTTGCAAATCTCTTTGGGCAATGATCCAACAATTAAGATCGAGATGAAGACGGAGTCTAAAGGCCTAATAATAAGGTTTCAAGGAGGTACGTTAATCACAAATATGTTTCCACACTTTTTCGTGTTCTAAATTTGAATGCGGTGATCCTAGATATACGAGCCTCAACAGAACTTCCTCGTTGATCGTTCGAAGAATGAATATTCGAGAGCTTCGCTAAGCTAGGGCGTTCCTCCCTCTTGAAGTTGTCAAATGGGGTAGAGGCCCTGTTTATAATATTTGAAAGACTCATAGGTGCTTTATCTACCCCATTTGGCCCAATCGGATAGAAGCTTGGATTGGATTGAATTAGGGATCAAACCATGAATCGGGCCACGAGTCAAGCTATATTTAACTCAATGCATTTCTATAATTGGATTAGGCTTCATTGGGCTTGTAGACTAGAATTTGTTAAACCTAATTTAATCCAAATTATAATTGAATTTGACTAATTTAAACTATTTAAATCCACAATCATTTAATGGGTTGAATCATACATCAAATATTTCATAAGTTATGACTTAGTCTTAATAATATAAGCCCGCCACTAAAATATTTGGTTGAATCAAATAACATTGACTTAACATTAATGAAATTCTAGTGTCTACAGATCAATTGCGTGGGGGGCTGATTTTTGCGAGTGAGTCCAGAAAACATAAAGACATATCATTGCGGATCGCTGAGTTAGTGGACGTGGATCAATAGTCCCAGAAAACTATCGAGAACTTCATTCGTGAAGTAGAAACAACACTGAGCACCTCGTGAGTTACTTGAATTTTGAGACTTTCCAAAGGAATGCGTGGTTGATGGAGGGAGTGTCTTCCCTGTTTTGGCTTACCAGTCAACGGGGAATTGGTAATGCTCGAAACGAAGGTGGCAGGCAGGGACGTTCAATTGTGCGACATCGGTTAACCCGCAGAGCGCGGAGATCTGATTGCTGATATTCTCCAAACAAGTGCAGTCATCCGGCCAGATGTTCACAGCACATTCCGCGGCCGCATAGTACCTGTTGTAGGATACGTGTTGACGGTAATCCAGAACTGGAGTGTGGTAAATCAACCAATTTATAAGACGCGACAAGTCCCCCTCCTCTTTGCTCTCTTTGGCATTAATTTTCGTGTTGCAGCGAAGCGACCTGCATTTTTCATGTAATATGCTCAGAAGACCCTTCTAATTGACCGGTCAAAACAGCGGAAGACGATAAAATTTCGACTCTTTACCATGGCAATTTCAACCGACTATTTCCGTATTTCGTAAACCACGGGTCCCTTTCCTTTCTCTGCAAAGCTAAAAAAATATCCCCATTTGGGGTGAGCGATAAACGCTGAGTACGACCCATGCACACTCGAAAACATATGAAAACCATTTCCATGTACTGACACATCGAATCAATTCGGTATTCATCATATAATAATTTCAATAACGATCATAAACATCGCATCAGTAGACATAAGCAGATAACACAACCAGCAGAAGATACACATTATCATATATATACAGATATCCCGACGAACACACGATATACGGATTCACAATCAATGAATAAATAAATAAACTGCAACTTCCTTAAAATGTCCCCACCATATCAACACTCCGAAGGTGCCAGGACCACCGTAGTGCGTCCCCACCCACTCCTCCAGGAGCGCCCGGAAACCGGAGCAGGTAACCACCGCGGGTGGCGTTACCTCCCCGCACTCCTCCGACATCATAGTTAGGTACCAGAATACACCTCCGCAACTCAATCAAAAATCGATATAGCAAGCAGATAGCACAATACGACTCCCTGACCTCCACCATCTCAATACTCCTACCGTATCAACACTCCATATGGTGCAAGGACCATCGTAGTACGTCTCCACCCACTCATCTGGGAGCGCCCGGGAACCGGAGCAGGTAACCACTGCTGGTGGTGTTACCTCCCCGCACTCCTCCGACATCACAGCCGGGTACGCACTGCAGTGTCAATGGGTTCGACCTCCACCTCATGCGAAAACAGCGAAATTTCTCTGCAAAACAGCTCTGACATTTCTAATTTACGGCAACGGTAGAATTCCCGTGACAATTCACCCACACCTTACCTCATATCCTCCACAAGGCATCATAACAATCCAGATTTCACCATACGTCCCACGTAATTTATCAGATCGATTAATAGCCGAACAGCAGCATTAAGGAAATCAGACGACAGCTGGGACGAAACCATTAAATCATCCAGTCAACTAAAAGCAGCAGTCCTTAGCAGAAATCTCCAATTTGTTTACCTTAAGGACAATTTCAATTTCCTTATCGCAACCACATTAATTGATTTATCAAAGGCACCAGAGAATGGAGCAATCATCAAGCTGAACACGTGCCATTGATTTCTAATCTTCAATTTCCAATTCGTTGCTCGGGAACTGAAGACAAATAAGGAAAAGGGCAGAAACTGAGGAGAAGGAAGAAGAAGAAGAAAGACGAAGAAGAAGAAGAAGAGGGTGAAGAAAGGCGAAGAAGAAGAAGAAGAGAAAGGACAACGAAGATTTTTCTATTCCCCTATTTGTTATATTTCACCCTCGTACACCTGCAGTAATATATACACAGCAGACAGTCTGTGTGGCTGTTGGGATAACAAACTCTGTAATTACATTTATCTCCTTCTATACTATCAACAATAACGTCTTGTTCCACTTCTTCTTTGTTTTGATCTTCCTTGTTGGGCTTTGGGCTTTTGGCTATTACATCTTCATGAGCTTGGACCATTCCATCTTCATGGGTTTTGCCTCTCGGTCTAATCCCAACATACAATCCAACACTGCCCCTCAAATCGAGCGTGCTTGCCCTACCTTCACTTCCCATCTCAGATCTCATCCACTCGCCAACACTTATTCTCCAACGCTTCCTTTTCAACAATCCTCCCCACGGTCCTTATCAAGCAGTGGCTCAAGATCTCCTCCAACGAGCTGATTCTCCCGGTCCTCACCCTTTTCCGTCGGTTGCCCAGGTTTCTTTGATACTGTAAGTTTACTCCTTGCTACCAGAAACTGTTGGACGGAGATCACTTTGGTTAGTAGATCTGCGAGCTGATCTTCAGAGTTGACATGCAACACTTTTAATTGTCCTGCCCCCACCTTTTCTCTTACGAAGTGGAAGTCAATCTCAACATGTTTAGTGCGCGCATGTAAAACTGGGTTTTCAGCTAGCTGAATAGTACTCAAATTATCACAAAAAAGAATAGGAACCGAAGTAGTGATTTGAACCTGTAATTCTCTTAGTAAGCTTTGTACCCACAATATCTCAGCCACTCCATCAGCAAGAGCTCTATATTCCGCTTCAGTACTAGATCTCGACACCACTCTCTGTTTACGAGATGCCCAGGAAACTAGACTTGAACCAAGAAACATGCAGTAGCCACTAGTACTTTTCCTATCATCAGGACATCCAGCCCAGTCAGCATCTGCAAAGCATAGAATATCCAGTGTGCTTCGTGCTGTTATACTGATGCCATGATGTAACGTCCCTGTTAAGTACCGCAAGATCCGTTTAACAGCTTGTAAGTGCGTAGATGTAGGACTCTGTAGAAACTGGCATACTTTATTCACATCATAGCATATATCTGGTCTTGTATTGGTGCAATATTGCAACGCCCCAACCAAGCTCCGATAAGTAGTTGGATCTTCTAGTATGTCTCCCTCATACTTAGATAGAATGGTTGTAGTTGACATTGGAGTTGGTACTGGTTTGCAATCACGCATACCATCTTTCTCCAGCAAGTCTAGGATATACTTGCTCTGATTGAGATGGATCCCATCTGAATGCCTTGTTACCTGAAAACCAAGGAAGTAGGACAAATCCCCAAGATCTTTCAAAGCAAATGCTGTATGTAACTTCCGTAACAGATCTGGTATGCCTGCAAAATCGGAGCCAGTAACAATTATATCATCTACATATACCAGAAGGATTATGACACCTCCACTAGTATGCTGATAGAAAAGAGAGGCATCAGCCTTGGAATTAGTGAAACCCCATCTTTCTAAACAACCACTCAACTTCATGTACCACGCACGTGGGCTTTGTTTAAGACCATATAATGCCTTTTTCAACAGGCAAATATGAGTTGGAAAAACTTTATCCTCAAAACCTGGTGGCTGGTGCATATAGACAATCTCAACCAGATCACCATTCAGAAATGCATTGTGCACATCTAGTTGTTTTAATGGCCAGTTGTAGGTTACTGCCAAAGTTAGGACCACCCTAATAGTCTGGTGTTTAACCACCAGACTAAAAGTCTCTGTGTAGTCCAATCCAGGGGTTTGATGAAAGCCCTTTGCAACCAATCTGGCTTTGCAGCGTTCAAATGAGCCATCTGAGTGCATTTTTATTTTAAATACCCATTTGCATCCAATAACCTTATGTGCCTGACTTGCAGGAACTAACATCCAAGTATTGTTCCGCAACAACGCCTCAAATTCATCTCTCATTGCGGATTTCCAGATAGGTGTTGTAAGAGCCTCAGCAATGGATTGTGGTTCTGTGGGAATGTCAGAGGAAGTGAGGGAACAGGTCGCAGAAAAGATTTTGGGCTTGAAGATACCAGATTTGGATCGAGTTATCATGGGATGAAGGTTGTCTGGTGCCCTTGGAACTAAAGGTTGGTACCCCTCTGTCTGTAACTGCTGTGTAGGCACATGTTGTATACTGGAGAAAGAATCAGTGACAAGTTCTGGAGAACCCAGCTTGGAAGGCTGATTTAGAGGTGAAGGTAAGACCGGTGACCTCTGTGACTGAACTGAATAGGGTATTGGCTGTAGTATAACTGGTAGACACGATGAAGTGGTCGAAGGTTTACTAGGAATTGATTTCTTGAATGGAAAAGTATCCTCATCAAGTAGAACATCTCTAGAAACATAAATTCATCCTGTAGATGGATCTAGACAGACATAACCTTTATGAGAGATACTATGTCCCAAGAACACTCACGCAACAGATCTAGGCTCTAGTTTATGAGTATTATAGGGACGCAATAATGGGAAACACAAGCAGCCAAATACCCGAAGAGATTTATAGTCTGGAGTGGACTTAGTGAGAAGGAACATAGGGCATTGGAACTGTAACACACGGGTGGGTAGAAGATTAATCAGATAAACAGCCGTATTAAAGGCATACGTCCAATAGGTTAGTGGTATTCAGAATGATTTAACAATGCTAAACCCACTTCAACAATGTGTCTGTTCTTTCGTTCTACCCTACCGTTTTGTTGAGGTGTATAAGGACATGACAGCTGGTGGGAAATACCATGCTTGAGGAGATAGGAATGTAGAGATCGAAACTCACCTCCCCAATCTGATCTGACAGTAGCTATAGCTTATTGAAATGATTTTTAACCAAGGTATGAAACTCAACAAACGCATGTAGAGCCTGTGACTTTTCTCGAAGAAAGTATATCCATGAAAATCTAGTCGCATCATCAATAAGCAACATGAAATATCGACTCCCAGTGACAGATTCGACAGGTGATGGTCCCCATAAATCTGTATGAACAAGCTGAAAGGGAGCTAAAGCATGTGAAATAGATTGAGGGAAAGACAAGCGATGATGTTTACTTAAAGCGCACGACTGACAGAACTTTAAGTCTCCAGTAGGAACATAGTCTATACATGTTCCAAACATTCTAGACATAGTAACAGGATTGGGATGTCCAAGTCTTAGATGCCATTTGTTTCTATCTACAGTAGTGATTGTACTGTAGGCTGCTGTTGCACCGCGGATAATGTTGGACTTTGGATGAGAGATAGCATGGGGGGGAATGAGATAGTCATGTTGAGCTTGGGTTTGGAGTCTGTAAAGTCCCTGGTACATCTGTCCCTTGTGGAGAATACGGTGTGTGGTCTTGTCCTTGACAAAAAAGGAAGTAGGGTGAAATTCAACGAAAACATTATTGTCTAAACACAACTTAGAGACACTGATCAGATTTTTAGAGAGATGTGGTGTATGAAGAACTTGAGACAACTGTAATACACCTGAACTTGTGGGTAAGGATTTGTCTCCAGTATGATGAATATCCAATTGAGTGCCATTTCCAATAGTGATAGAGGAGGTACCTTGATAGGATGATAGATTAGACAATCCAGAGGAAGAGGGTGTAATGTGATGAGTTGCCCCTGAGTCAATTAGCCACTCATCATAAGAAGGCAGGCTGGTAGGCTGTGGAGGAACAGGATTGGATAGGTTTGAGTAATACTGCTGAGTGTTTTGTAGTGGAGGTGGAGGCAGAGAAGTATTAGCACCAGTAAGATGTGCCTGAGGTGGATAGTTAGGTTGGTGAAAAATGGGTGGTAATGTATAGGAAGAGTGAGAGGTAAACTGAGGTTGATATGTAGAGTTCATGCGATGGTAACATGCTGCAACTGTGTGACCAATTTTGAAGCATATCTGGCACCTTGGTTTTGGTCGAAAGGAGGGTCTGGATTGATAAAAGGAACCTGGTGGTCGACCAAGTAGGCTTGTCTGATGAGCTATTGTAGGAGATGAGGTTGGCCATGGGGGTCTGGTTGGAGGGCGAAAAGGAGGTCTAGGTGATGGAGGCTTCACAACACTAGAATCCAGAGGAGTAAGGGAGGAGAGATGAACCTGAGGCATTATGCAGTCCGCTACCTGTCGCCGTTCCATGCGCAAGTCAAAGTTCAGCAGTAAGTTTTGCACTTCCTCGACAGTTGGATATTTGAAGCGACTGTATATAGCCATAACTGTAGCATCATACTCCAATTGTAGGCCTTCTAGCATATACCAGATATAATCTCTGTTGCTTACAGGTTCTCCCACTGCAGCTAGTTGATTGGACAAAGTCTTCAGAGAATTAAGGTACTGCTGCATCGTCTTCCCTTCCTTTTTCATTTGTTGCATTTGCATCTTTAGATTAATTACCCTGGAAGGTGAGGTGGACTCATACATGCTCCTTAAAGTTTCCCATACTTCACTCGCTGTCTTACAGCCAACCACCATGCCCAAAGGCTCAGAGGTCAGTGACGAAAATAATACACTCACTACAGCCTTGTCTGTTCGCTGCCATATACCATAGTCAGGATTTCTAATAAGTTGTGCTTCATCCAGAAACTGCACAGGAGGAGATGTCAAGCCATAGATAAAGTCATCAAACCCGGCAGCAGTAATCGCAGCGAGTACTTGTCCCTTCCACAGTAAGTAATTTCTATCATCTAGTTTTACTAACGATGCAAAGATTCCTGAGGGAAACTGTACTTGAGACTGATTCATAAGTAAGCTTTGCTCTGAAATAGTAGAACCAGAAATAGGAAACTGAGGAGGAGAAATAGGAGTGACAGGTGGGTTAGGAAGATTATCACCCATTGTTGTTCCCCGTTAGAAGAGGGTGAAGAAAGAAGAAGAAGAGAAAGGACAATGAAGATTTTTCTATTCCCCTATTTGTTATATTTCACCCTCATACACCTGCAGTAATATATACACAGCAGACGGTCGTGTGTGGCTGTTGGGATAACAAACTCTGTAATTACATTTATCTCCTTCTATACTATCAACAATAACGTCTTGTTCTACTTCTTCTTTGTTTTGATCTTCCTTGTTGGGCTTTGGGCTTTTGGCTATTACATCTTCATGAGCTTGGACCATTCCATTTTCATGGGTTTTGCCTCTCGGTCTAATCCCAACATACAATCCAACAGGAACCCAATTCACACTCATTATTGTAGCCACAGTGAAGAATGGCAACGATTCCCAACCATCGCAATGTAAAGGACTATGATTCCCAATCCCTTAACGCATTCATGAAATCAATGGACGCAGCACAAGTGTTCAAATCGTCATGAACAACAAAGACGGAGACGACCGAGAACAGAGGACAAAGGGGGAAGTAAGACGTACACAAGCACGACGAAGACGGAACACGGACAGAGGTGGGAGACGAAAGGGAAGACGCACATTCAGCATCCCGTCGACTCAGACGAGACCGAACCAACCTACCCAACCCTCCCCTAGAACTCCTACCCCAACACATTCAGCCGGAAGGAACAATCAAGACAGAACCAAGAGGGGAGGGGGGTGAGAACGCACTGAGCCGTTGCGAGCCCTTCGAGCCGAGGACTTCCCTCTTCCTTGGCGTCCACGGTTCCTGCTCTGCGCTTCCTCTTCCGGGGGTTTAGCCGTCCTTCTCGCGGCGACAGCGGCCACGGTTGCTCGCAGTCTAAGGCGTAAAGGAGAAATCGGGGAAAGCTACCCTGTTCCCTCATCGGTTGATTAGCAGAGGGAAAAGGTGAACCCCAACTCCTGTCCACCAGACTTCTCCTCTGAGTCTTGGGGTTAAGAACTATTCCCCTTGCCGCCTCCTCCTGATTTGATTTTTAATTATTTTCTTTTATTTGTCAGCCTTCTCTTCCCAGATACACGACCAGGAAGAAATATGGGTTTGTTTCTTTTCTTTTCTTTTTTCTTTATAAATCATTTTCCTTTAACTTATGTTAACATAAATTAAGTTACGATTTTATCTTTCAAGGTTAATAATTATTGCACCTAGGTTCATCCATTAATTATTGCCTAGAAGCCTTGACGTATAACGCGAACACAATCGTTATTCGAGCCCGATTACGTTTAGGTCAGGGCGTCCTCTTTTTCGTATGACGTAATCACACGTAATCGCATCCAAAGTACCGGTAATGTCCTGCAAATAACATTGGCTGACCACGTGAATTTTAAACTCTCGTATTCACGTCGGCTTCTGACTAAGTCTAAATTTGACTCGTCTATTTATTTATTCAAACTTAGACAAAATCATTATTACATGCAGTATCCCACTTGATGGGTAAAATCCTTACCCTTCACGGTGCCTAATGAACAACTAATCACAACTGCAATGATCATCGCAGCAATGAGACTCTTCAACGAATTCATCTTCGTCAGAAAATTCAAATGCCAGAAACAGCGATGCTCCTGCGACCGTATGTAGCAAGCCACTCGCCATGAACCCCTATACATATGCACATAGCGGGAACCAGGTACAGCCACTGTGACACGGTCACTTAGCAAAAATCGGAACAGTCTAAGTTCCCATGAGCCTCTTACACTTATCGTTTAGCATGCGTCCGGCTCGGTTTCCTGTCGTGATTTGTCCTATTTAAATTTGCATTACGATACCACAGCGAGCAGGCCGATGGGATTCACATTGACTCATTGATGGCACCACCAAAGCATATGTTATTATTAATGTGAGTTTGGGCCGAACAATTTATCACGGCCCGGCCCATTATGGCCTAATTTCAAGACACAGGTAGAAGTTTGTTTGAAGACAAAGGATGATTACTCCCAATCTTTCCTTAAAAAGGAATATGTCTCCCCTCACGACAACTAAATACATAGTCCTCTCACGACAGTGGTTTTTGACAAAGTTCGCCTCGGAGATGCCGGGAGCATTTTCTCGGCACTCGAACTGGACCGAGTCCTTTCCGTGTCCTGGAGGTTCAAAGCCATCTAGTGTAGATCAGATAACACGGCGAGGTTCCTTTTGTGTTCCAGCAATGAATTTTGGCTTAAGTAATATGGCGTACGATGACTGACGACAACCGCCACCCAAGATGTTAAAGTCGTGACATCGTGGGGGTGTGAAAAAGTGGCTCGAATTGCTTCGAGGAAATGGTCTCGTGGGGAAGTATAAGAAATTAGTGTACCAAATAATCGTATTGAATGTAGTGTGGTTACACTCTCTAATCACGAGAATAGACGTGAATCTCTTAATTCTATACTTACAAAAAATATGAAATGTAGATGGTCTGAAGCTCCAGAGAATATTCGTGGGAGCTATGTTGATGAAGACGCTGGGCAACAAAGCTTGATATGGCGGGGCTTGATCTGACTAATTTTCTGGAGATTGGGGAAAAACTTCCGGCTATATGAGCGCCATCAAAACTTCGTCGTCGATCGTTTGGGGATATCATTTAAGGAAAGAATGCTCGAGAGCTTCATTGAACTAAGGCTCCTCCCTCTTGAAATTGGGGTAGAGACCCCTATTTACAAGAGTTTGAAAGAATCATAAGTGCCTTATCTAACCATGAATCGGGTCGATGATGCATGAGTCAAGCTATATTGAACTCAATTCATTTTAGGTTCTGCTTAATTGGGCCAACATGTGGTCTAAACTTTATTAAACTTTATTTAATCCAAATTATAAATAAATTTGGCTAATATTTAAATCCAAAATCATTCAATGGGTTGGATCATACATCAAATATCTCAATACTTATGGGTTAGGCTTAATCTAAGCCAGTCACCAAAATATTTGGTTGAATCAAATAACATTGATTTGGCACTAATGAAATTTTAGTGTGTACAGATCCATTGCAGTCCCCCCATTCAGTACAAGATTTGAGGAGCGGTCGTACCTTATTGTATTATGGTCCACGAAATGCTTTCAAAGTAAAACTATGAATGGTTCCTTTCTTTTAGATCTTTCCCAGATGGATGGGATCGAGGGCTGGTTGTTAGTGTTGGTAATGGGGACCTGATTTTGGCGATGGAGTGTCGCGAACGTAAAGACATATCATTGCGAATCACGGAGTTTGTGGACACGGATCGACAGTTCAAGAAAACTATCGCGAACTTCATTCATTAAGTGAAAAAAAGCACTGAGCACCTCGTGAGTTACTTAAATTTTGAGAATTTCGGACGGAATGCACTGGGGATGGAGGGAATGCCTTTCATGTTTGGCCTCACCAGTTGTCAGGGAATTGGAAATGCTCGAAACAAAGGCGGCAGTCGTGGATCCTCACCTGTGCGCCATCGGTGAACCCGCAGCGTGCGGTGATCTGATTTCTGATATTCTCCAAGCAGTTAATGCACACACCCGGCGACATTTTCCTATCACATTCTGCAACCCCATGGTACCCGTTGAAAGAAAACTGTAGGCGGTTACCGTTAAATGGGGTTTTCCAAACCAACACATTGACGAGATGCAACAATGCCCACATCTCTTCGCTTCCTATGGCATCGATTTTCGGGTTACAGAATCCCACGAAATCATAACCCTTCACAGACCCTTGTGAAGATATTATCACAACTACAATGATCATTGTAGCGACGAGCCACTTCATTGCACTAATCTTTATCAGAATATTCAAACGTAAGAAACAGTGACGCACCTGCGACTGTACGGCCAAGCCACTCGCCATAGACCCTCTATATATATGCACGTAGCGGGAAACAGGTACAACCATTTTGACACGGTCGCTTAACAAAAATTAGCATAGTCTAAGTTCGCATGAGCCTCTTACGCTTGTCGATTAGCATGCATCCGGCACGAATGTTTCCGGTCGTGATTTGTCATATTTAAATTTGCATTTCGATATCACAGTGAGCAGGCCGATGGGATTCATGCGGCGACTCATTGGTGGCACCACCAGAAGCATATGTTATTATGTTCGTTTTTGGAGGTTTAGGTTTACAGCAATTACCTAGAAAAGATGCAAAACCTTGTCTCCAGGTTTTGGATTCATGTGATCCGAATTACTCGCAAAGCCGAGGACTACCAAACAATGAACTGCAGGGCTGAGTTTGGACTTCTGTTTGGGCTAGACAGTTCTACATGGACAGTGCATCGAGGAAATGGTCTTGAGGGGAGCTATAAGAAAGTAGTTTATTAAATATTCGTATTGAATGTATCTAGTTTATACGTGAATCTCCTAGTCTAAGGCTCTAGTGAATATCATTGGCAAAACTTCATCGTCGATCGTTTGATGAAAGAATGCTCAAGACCTTAGCTAAGCTAATGGATTCCTCCCTCTTAAGGTTGTCAAATTGGGTAGAAACCTCCTATTTATAAGAATTGAAGGATTAATAGGTGCCTTATCTACCCAATGTGAGTAAGTGAATATGTTTTAAGGGCCCAATTTGATTGAACCGTGAATCGGACCGATGTATGAGTCAAGCCATATTTAACTCAATTCATATTTATAAGGATTAATTGGGCTAGCAAATGGGGACTAGACTTTATTAAACCTTATTTCATCATTTAAATCCTAGAATCATTTAATGAGTTGATCATACATCAAATATTTCATTATTTAAGGCTTAGGCTTAATATAAGCCAATGATCAAATGTTTAGTTGATGTATGATTTGAATCAAATTACATTGATTCGTGCTAGAAGATTGTTCGCGTGGCAAAACACGTTGCGATATACAGATTCACTAAGTGTTTTGCCTAAGCCTTAAAGTATTTTGACACTAACTGATTGGTTATTGATTCACGTTGCGATATACAAATTCACTTTGGGGACATTGAATGATTGTCGTGTGTTTACAATTGACCAGGACTGACTTATTTATAGACACTAACTAATAACTGTCGATCGACGCACATTTAACACATGCTAATTGTCCTAAAACTAACTAATCGATCGAGTATCAAAACTATATCGTCGACCAACTCCTGTTGAAGCATCGATCTTTGTCTTGAAGATCACTTCGATGTTGCTTCAGCCTTCTTCGTCGACGTTGCTCCAGCCTTCATCGACGCTGCTTTAGCCATATCCAGCGTTGCTTCATCGTCGATGGTGCAGCTTCGACGCACGCTGTCGATGGAGCAGCTTCTACGCCAGCTGTCGATGGACCAGCTTCTACGCAGCAGTCGATGGTGCAGCTTCTACGCCAGCCGTCGATGGTGCAACTTATACGCCAGCCGTCGATCGAGCAGCTTCTACGCAGCCGTCAATGGTGCAGCTTCTGCGCATCTGTCGATGATACAGCTTCTACGTCAGTAGTCGATGGAGTTGCTTCTACACCAGCTGTCGATGCTGTTGAGGATGTCCATCGACGAACCATGAAGTTACCGATGGCGTTTCTCTCTTGGCTTGCCATCACACATGGTCTCGTCGATGTTAGGCATCGACCTTGCCCAGAATGTCGTTTTACCTTGTAAACCCAGATCCATTGCAGCCCCACATTCAGTAACCTGTTGTATTATGGTCCCCGAAACGCTTTCGAAGTAAAAGAAATATGCATGGGTTCCTTCCTTTTGGATCTTTCCCTAAAGGAGGGGATCAATGGCTGGGTGTTAGTGTTGGTAACGGGGATCTGATTTTTGCTAGCGAGTGCCACGAACATATATCATTGCGAATCATGGAGTTAGTGGATGCCGCGTGAAAAACTATCGAGAACTCCATTCACGAAGTAAAGACAGCACTGACCACCTCGTGAGTTACTTAAATTTTTGGACTTTCTAACGGAATACGCGTTTGATGGAGCGAATGCTGTTCACAGAAACGCACACGCAAGTATACGGGTCGCACAAGTAATAAAGTAGTGAGTAAAAGTCGTTCCCACGGAGATTGTTCAGAATATTTTGTCGATTATCAGCTTAACAAGTCTTAAACTAGCCGATGAAGATTTAATTGTTTAAAAGATTTAATTTAAGAATGGAAATAACAACTGAGTATAAGCAAGTGTAGAATAAATCGATGGATGAAAAACCCAGGACTATGAATCCCCTATGGTTCATGAATTATCTGTGCTCTCTCTTCCTCAATTCTCCCAGTTTTCCGTTTACTAACCACAATTCTTGTTGTTCGTTAGACCTCTCTCGAGTTTGTAACGGTGAATTATAGATTATCCGTAAACCTATATCTCTATAGTTATGCACGAACAGTTATAATCCTTTAAAGCGTCAATTGTTATCTCGGTTACCTACGAGCATATATCTCTATACTCCTCTGAGTTAACCGGATCTCTCAGACTTAACCTAGGTTATATTCTCCCTCTTCTAATCCTAAGTCCCTCTCTCGAGTCTACTAAAGGATAAGGAATCAAACAAATCGGCGATCAACCCAATATGCAAGCATTAAGCACAAGAGAACATAAGTAAACGTGAAACTCCACGAATCGATTCCGAAAAGAGTTTAGACAATCACTACACGAGTCGGTTCATCACCGTCCTAGATAAAAGATTTAGTTTTGCATCCTAGCCAACAAGCAAAACAAGAAAAGAAAAGAAAAGGTAATCTCCATCGTCTTCTCTGATCCCTCTTCCTTAGCCGTCATCTAGTTTTTCTTCCCCCCTCCTTCCTCATGTTTTAAACCCTTTTATATGTAGGGTAAATCTTCCCCAAAACACCCACAAGATTTGGAAATAATATAAAAAGTTTTCTCGTCTCGTGTGGCTGTACGGAATCCTTGTGTGGCTGCACAAAACATCCTGTCCACCAGCTTCCCTCTCGACAACTCTACCATCAACCGTCTTGTCACTCCTCCTTCAAAATGTCTTCCTCGACATGAATTTCTCATCGTGTCAACCCCTTTTCCTGCAAAGAACCTCACAAGTGCAAAACATATCCAAACAAAACGACTAACCCAAAAATAACGTGCAACTAACTATAAATGCCCATAAATGTCGGATATCTATCATTAATTAGGCTCCTAAATGAGACATATAACTTTAATTTCTTATAGTTATCACACCCCAAACCTAATTTTTGCTAGTCCCGAGCAAAACGAAACGAAAACAATGCACCTAAAACACTCTAATGCAAATCATGGTCGTCGGAGTCGTCAACCAAGCTCTTTGTTCTCATATATCAGCTAGTTAAACAGTATAGTCAGATTCATGTCCTTACCCAACATGTGTTTCGACAACCTCATGTCCCTATCCTCCACCCGTATTTCATAAAAAACATTTTCAACAACCACATTTTCTGCTTAAAACAAGTCCATCTCTCAAACAACACATTTCAGAACGATGATTTGCAAAACCACCTCAAAACCTCGATCTGCTTGCTCTAGGTATCACAACATATCACAAATTTCTCAACTTTTTCTTTCCTTTTCTTACTCGACTCTAAATGTCTTATCAGTAATAATGGAGACTCATGTATCGAGCTTTCGACCAATGACTCTCGAACCAGTTGGTTCAAGGCATTAGGTGATAAAGCACGCCTCGGATCTAATACTCAAGCCACCACTATCACGACTCACACCACGAGTACTTATTCAGGCATTTTATTGATTTTTTTTATACTTTCTTTCTTCTTCTTTTCTTTTTCTTTATTTTTTTCTGCCTGAACATCGGTACTCAGAGCCTTGGTAAGAGTTTTTTTTAAAAGGTTCGCTTCACAAGGTTATCAAGGTAGCTCTACTCCTCCCTAACTTTCATGTATTCTATGAGATCTGGACTCGTTTAAGCCGTAAAAACAATTTCTTCCCTAGTATTGGATAGGAACACGATATCACCTCACACAAGTCAAAGTTCGGACTCTCATCCTTCCACAACTATAATCGCAACCAATTAATCACATCATGGAACACAACTCCGACTCCCTAAAATGAAAATATGCAGAACTAATCTCATGCATTCGGCTAATCTAACCTAAAGACCATGCAAATGCAAATCCCCCCAAACCTAGACGAAGCATCGTCCCGATGGTAAAGGAATTTAGCAAAATAAAAGCAACACTTAAATTAGGGGAGACGAGACGTGCCTTAATCATCATCTTCTGATTCATCATTCATGTCGTCATCATTGTTGGATGGGATATGTGCAAACGGATCTTCAAGATCGGTGATGTCCATCTTTAAGGCTGCCGCAAACCTTCGATTGCACTCGACTTGATAACGCATAAATTTATCCATTTGATGCCATTGGTTAGCAAAGTCGATGCTTGTTGTAGATGAAGATGCTGCAACACTAGAAGGATTAGTAATATGTTGTTCTGCGGGTTGAGACATATTACCTTCATCGTTATCATGTTTGTGATAAAAGTCCTACGATATCTTTTTCAAGGTAGCCCCATTAATCGGCTTTGGAGGGTGAAGCAACTCTTCCCTAACATCCCAAATCACTCTCGCTCGTCTGCATAATTCAAAAATTGTAGCGGGGAAACACATCCCGAGCTTGGGATCCTGCGATGCTTTTGTTAGCATGCGATAAATCAATGCTCCTATGTCAATTTGCTTACCTTCCATGATGCAAAAGATTAACACCGCTCTATCCTTGGTAACATGCGTCGTGTTCGTTCCAGGGATAAGTCTGCTAGATATGAAGTGTAACCACATGCGAGCCTCGGGATACAAATTGCTATTTCTAAGGGCCAAGGGCTTATTCGCTTTAGACATTTTCCAAGTCGAGTCTATGGTTGTGATACATTCTAAAACATCAGCCGGATTAAAATCTTCCTCCAAGGCTACCCTAAAATCATCACGTTCGATCCTAGAAAGTTCATAAAACTCGGCTATTGCTGCAGTACTAAAGTTAACCAATTTTCCTCTCACATGACTGACATCCGGTGGATTTCCCGCATTACCAGCATTGGCATAAAATTCACGCACAATCGGCACTACAATCGAATCCGGCGACGTTACCAACTTCTCCCAATGTAATTTGACAATTAAGTTCCGAAATTCGTACATACCCGAGTGATTATAATCAACGCCTCATTCCCGGACAATTGTCCGATTTATCAAGGCTTGACGGTAGCGCTCCTCCGCTTCCTCCGACAAACTCCGTCTCACCCTAGCCCTCGTGGGGTGGTCCTCGATGGTTTTTGACTTCTTCTTAGGTGCCATAAGCAACCCAAACTACCCAAGCACACAATAACAAAGAAAAACCCTAATCTAGACGGTACCCAAAGAGAGGTGGGTTGGAAGAGACAAACCGCGGGTAAGTCAAGTTGTCGAGTGATCGATTCGGATGGGCACTCCTAGGGGCAGAAGAAGACCCACCACTTCTAGTTGATGGATTCGGATGGGAATTTCGGAAATCGGCCGGTGTGGGCGAGAGTGTGGAGGACCGCCGGCGTGGGTGTTCTCTTCCTTGTCTTGCCCAAAGGATGGACGGCGCAACTGGCAAGGGTGGATTTGTGGGGGACGGCCGACTTGGGTGTCTTCCTTTTCGCTGTGAGAAGGAGAAAAACAAAACTAAAGATGGAAGGCAAAGGCAAATGAAAGAAAAGGCTTCGAGTAGCTATTTCAATTTTCGATTTTTTTTTAAGCAAATGAGGTCGTGCAGCCACACAAAAGTTTCGTGTGGCTGCACAGAACATTATGTGGCTGGAAGGGCGTTGTCTGTGCAGCCGCACAAGAATTTCTTGCGACTGCACAGAACATTCTGTGGATTAGCGGTCGCCCCTTGTGCGGTCACACGAAAATTTCGTGTGGCTGCACGGAACGTTCTGTACCTGCTTATTGCCTGCATAAAAATAAAATAATAAAATAAAATAAAATGGGTAAATTAACTAAAATGAAATATTGGGTTGCCTCCCAATAAGCGCTTGATTTAACGTCGTCGGCTTGACGCTTGACTATGTTAGGCCTCTTCCATCATTAGTGTTGTCGGGTTCCGGTTAACAACACCACCAAAGTAGGGTTTCACTCGGCTCGCATTTACCTTAAACTTGTTTGAATCATCATTTCCCATCAATTCGAGAACTCCGTAAGGTAATACCTGAGTGATCTTGAATGGTCCGGACCAACGGGATTTAAGTTTTCCTGGAAACAACTTAAGACGTGAGTTAAATAAAAGCACGAGCTGACCTGAAGAAAATTTTCGATCTTTGATTCGACGATCATGCCAAGCTTTGGTTTTCTCTTTATAAATTCGAGCATTCTCATAAGCTTCTGTCCGGAATTCTTCCATTTCATTCAGTTGCATAAGTCTATGTTCTCCTGCCGCTGTTGGATTCATGTTAAACTTTCGAATCGCCCAATACGCTTTATGTTCTAGTTCCACTGGCAGATGGCATGCTTGTCCAAAGACCAACTTGTATGGCGATGTTCCAATTGGGGTCTTGAAAGCTGTCCGATATGCCCATAGAGCATCATCCAATTTGCTTGACCAATCCTTCCTGTTGGTGCTCACCGTTTTTTCCAATATCCTCTTTATCTCTCTATTTGACACTTCCACTTGGCCACATGTTTGCGGATGGTATGGTAATGCTATCTTGTGGTTGACTCCGTACTTTCTCATGAGTGCGGTGAATTTTCCATTGCAGAAATGTGCTCCGCCATCACTAATAATGGCCCTTGGTGCTCCAAAACGCGTGAAAATCTGTTTGAGAAACTTTAACACTCCACGAGCATCATTAGTTGGCAATGCAACCGCTTCAATCCATTTAGATACATAGTTAACCGCAACTAAAATATATCTATTCTTAAAAGAGTCGACAAATGGGCCCATGAAGTCTATTCCCCACACATCAAAGATTTCCACTTCTAATATGTTTTGTAGAGACATCTCATCCCGACGAGAAATATTTCCCACACGTTGGCAACGATCACAATGGGCAACAAAATTATGAGCATCTTTAAAAATGGTAGGCCAAAAGAAACCTGACTGAAGAATTTTTGTTGTGGTTTTGTGACCGCCGAAGTGTCCACCATATGGAGCAGCATGGCATTGCTCAAGAATCGACATTATTTCCTCTTCAGGGACGCATCGCCGAATGACCTGGTCTGCACATTTTTTGAAAAGAAAAGGTTCATCCCACATATAAAACTTAACTTCATGTACAAACCTCTTGCATTGTTGACTTGTAATGTCCGAAGGAAAAACGTTTGCTACGATGTAATTTACGTAGTCGGCGTACCACGGAGCAGTTACAACAATAGTGAGAAGTTGTTCATCTGGAAACGAATCATCAATCATTGTTGAATGTGCAGCCACATTTCCCTCTTCCAATCTTGACAAGTGATATGCCACCTGGTTCTCGGTCCCTTTCCTGTCCACAATAGTTAGGTCGAACTCTTGCAACAATAACACCCAACGAATTAATCTTGGTTTTGCATCAGCTTTAGAAATTAAGTATCGTATAGCTGCATGATCAGTATGAACAACAACTGCAGAGCCAATCAGATACGATCTAAACTTGTCAAAAGCAAACACAATTGCTAACATTTCTTTTTCAGTTGTGGTGTAATTTACTTACGCTGAATCTAGTGTTTTGCTAGCGTAGTAGATTGCATGAAAATGCTTATCCTTTTTCTGCCCTAAAACAGCTCCTACGGCTGTGTCACTAGCATCACACATAAGTTCAAATGGGAGAGTCCAATCAGGAGCTATGATGATCGGAGCGGAGACTAACCTTCCTTTCAACTCAAGAAATGCTTCTAAACACTTACCGTCAAACACAAAAGGTGCATCTTTCTCCAAGAGGTTACATAACAGTTTAGTAATCTTGGAAAAGTCTTTTATGAATCGTCTATAGAATCCGGCATGGCCCAAGAAGCTTCGTAAACCCTTTACCGATGTTGGAGGCGGCAATTTCTCGATTGTCTCCACTTTAGCCTTATCAACTTCAATACCGCTCTCAGAAATCCTGTGGCCAAGAACAATACCTTCTCGCACCATGAAATGACATTTTTCCCAGTTTAAAATCAAATTTGTCTCTTCACAACGATTTAAGACAGCCTCAAGGTTATCTAAACAGTTTTCAAATGTTAATCCGAATACGGAAAAATCATCCATAAATACCTCAATGGTCTTCTCAATTATGTCAGAAAAGATTGCTGTCATACAGCGCTGGAAAGTGGCAGGTGCGTTACATAAACCAAACGGCATTCGGCGAAAAGTAAACGTACCATAAGGGCAAGTGAATGTGGTCTTTTCCTGATCCTCTGGTGCAATTGCTATCTGGTTATAACCAGAATAACCGTCAAGAAAACAACAATAACTTTTACCTGCAAGTCGATCCCACATCTGATCAATAAAAGGACGTGGGAAGTGGTCCTTGCATATGGCTACATTGAGTTTTCAATAGTCCATGCATACTCTCTAGCCCGTGACTGTCCTTGTTGGGATGAGTTCGTTTTTGCTATTTTCAACCACCGTCATGCCTCCTTTCTTCGGCACACATTGTATTGGACTCACCCACGAACTATCCGAGATCGGATAAATAATACCTGCATCAAGCCACTTAATAATTTCTTTCCTCACCACTTCCTTCATGTGCGGGTTCAGTCTTCGTTGTTGCTCAACTGTAGGCTTTTTGTCATTGTCCAACACGATCTTATGGATGCAAAGTGTTGGACTAATCCCCTTCATGTCCGCGATTGCCCATCCAATGGCTGTCTTATGCTCTCGAAGCACTTGTAACAACATCTCCTCCTGTTTGTTAGTCAATGATGATGTTATAATAACTGGAATAGTGTTTTCCTTACCCAAGTAAGAGTACCTCAAATGCTTGGGCAACGGTTTTAGTTCTAACTTTGGAGGTTCTTCAATGGATGGCTTTGCTATCGATGAGGGACGATCAAGAGGTTCCACTCTTGGGAATTGACGTATATATGCTACATCTCCTTTCTCAATTTTCTCGTCATGCGGTGCATTTTTATGCGGCTTTTCTTCCTCTAACTCCAACTCACAAGATTCTAGAAGCGTCCCGTAGGCGACTTCTTCAATTATGTCTATGTAACTGCACTCATCAAATTCATTAGGCATCTTTATAGCATTATAAATGTTGAAGGTTACCTCCTGGTCATGAACTCTCATCGTCAGTTCCCCCTTTTGGACATCAATTAATGTTCTCCCTGTGGCTAGGAACGGTCGTCCTAGGATGATGGGAATCTCACGCCTTCTTCATAGTCCAAAATCACAAAATCAGCGGGAAATATGAACTTGTCAACCTTCACCAAAACATCCTCCACAATACCCTTAGGATAAGTATAAGATCGATCGGCTAATTGTAAAGTGAGTGATGTAGGTCTTACCTCACCGATATTCAATTTCTCAAAAACAAAGAACGGCATCAAGTTGATACTCGCTCCTAGGTCGCATAAGGCATGTCCGAAAAATTCCTTCCCAATGTTACACGGGATGGTAAACTTACCTGGATCCTTAAGCTTAGGAGGGAGTTTCCTTTATAAGATTGCGCTGCATTCTTCTATTAAGGAGATTGTTTCAGGACCACCGAGCTTCCTTTTCTTCGAGAGAATGTCTTTCATAAACTTTACGTAGCTCGGCATTTGCTCAAGTGCCTCCGCGAATAGGATGTTAATCTGTTGCTCGTCAGCGTGTTTTCTAAGTCTTTGTGGGAAAGGAATTTTTGGAACTATAGGAACAGGATTGGTACGTACCGGTGTAGCTGCGACAAGCTGTTCGGAGTCCTTTTTAGACTCTTCCTCACGTACCTTATTTTGTCGTCTTTCGCGAGCATGTTCCTTTTCAGCTTCTTGTCTCTCAAATTCTTCTTCAAGATCCTTTCCATTTCGTAGAGTGATGGCATTTCAATTTTCCCGTTTTTTTGGGTTGAGCTCCGTGTTGCTTGGAAACGCTCCATGCGGTCGCATGACCAAAGATCCTGCTATTTGACCTATCTGCATCTCTAATTGTTTGATTGAAGTTGCATGGTCCTTTAACATCAATTCTTGCTGCTTCCGTGTCTCCTCATGTTGCTTCCGGACTTCTTCATTGCTTGCAAGTACCTGTCTCAGCAAATCCTCAACATTAGATTTGGGCTCACCTACGGGTTGTCGCATTGGAGCTGTAAAGCCTGGTGGTTGGTTTGGATCTTGATGGTCTTGGTTATTTCGCCAAGAGAAATTAGGGTGATTCCGCCATCCTAGATTATATGTGTTGGAGAACGGGTTGTTTCTATTGTTGGTATCCACATAATTTACCTCGTCCGATTTTTGCATTTCCATAACCTGCAAATTAGCACGAGCATTATTAGATGTTTGAGATGAGGTACGTAATGCAGCCATTTCTTTTGTGAGAGTTTCCAATTGAGCACTGAGAGTGGTTATGGCGTCAAGTTGATGATAGCCTCCTCCTCTTGCTGGTGTTCTTCTCTGGCCATTAGTTGCCATTGCTTCGAACAATTCCAAAGCATCTTCTGGAGTTTTGTTCATTATTGTACCCCCAGCAGCTGAGTCAATCGTCGATTGAAGTTGCTCCGCTAACCCATTATAGAAGCTTTGAACCAACATCTACTTAGGTATGTCGTGGTGGGGACATAACCTTTGCAACTCCTTGAATCTGTCCCATGCTTCATACAAAGATTCATTGGGTAGTTGGCGAAATGATGTGATATCATTCCTTATTTTTACAGTCCTGCTCGGTGGGTAGTACTTTGACAAAAAATGCTTTTTGAGATCATCCCACGAGCTGACTGATTCACCGGGCAACGAATATAACCATGATCTAGCTTTATCCCGAAGTGAGAATGGAAATAGCCTCAACTTGATTGCTTCTGCTGATACTCCATTATACCTGAAAGTTGCACACAAATCCTCAAAACGTGTCAGGTGCCAATGTGGATCTTCATTTATCAAACCACCAAAATTAGAATTTTCAATCATATGAATAATAGATGGCTTAATCTCAAACGTGTCTGCTTGTATTTCTGGACGTAGGAATCCTGCATGATTTTGTGGAGTTGGTTGTGCATATTCCCGCATCGTCCATCTTTGTTGCAGATCTTCAACGTTCAAACGATTATTTGCGTTCGCCATTGATTTCTTTTGACCTCATCTCAATATCCGAAAAGTTCGCTCAATCTCAGGGTCAAATAGTAGCTCGTTTTCACTTCTACGGTGTCGCATACACCTGCAAAATGTAAACGGTGACCAAATTTAAGCACTTGATAAATGAAAAGTAATAACAAAATAAATTCTAGCACAGTCCCCGGCAACGGCGCCAAAAACTTGTTCACAGAAACGCACACGCAAGTATACGGGTCACACAAGTAATAAAGTAGTGAGTAAAAGTCGTTCCCACAGAGATTGTTCAGAATATTTTATCGATTATCAGCTTAACAAGTCTTAAACTAGCCGATGAAGATTTAATTGTTTAAAAGATTTAATTTAAGAATGAAAATAACAACTGAGTATAAGCAAGTATATAATAAATCGATGGATGAAAAACCCAGGACTATGAATCCCCTATCGTTCATGAATTATCTGTGCTCTATCTTCCTCAATTCTCTCAGTTTCCCGTTTACTAACCACAATTCTTGTTGTTCGTTAGACCTCTCTCGAGTTTGTAACGGTGAATTATAGATTATCCGTAAACATATATCTCTATAGTGATGCCCGAACAGTTATAATCCTTTAAAGCGCCAATTGTTATCTCGGTTACCTACGAGCATATATCTCTATACTCCTCTGAGTTAACCCGATCTCTCAGACTTAACCTAGGTTATATTCTCCCTCTTCTAATCCTAAGTCCCTCTCTCGAGTCTACTAAAGGATAAGGAATCAAACAAATCGGCGATCAACCCAATATGCAAGCATTAACCACAAGAGAATATAAGCAAACGTGAAACTCCACGAATCAATTCCGAAAAGAGTTTAGACAATCACTACACGAGTCGGTTCATCACCGTCCTAGATAAAAGATTAGTTTTGCATCCTAGCCAACAAGCAAAACAAGAAAAGAAAAGAAAAGGTAATCTCCATCGTCTTCTCTGATCCCTCTTCCTTAGCCGTCGTCTAGTCTCTCCTCCCTCCTTCCTCATGTTTTAAACCCTTTTATATGTAGGGTAAATCTTCCCCAAAACACCCATAAGATTTGGAAATAATATAAAAAGATCTTCTCGTCTCGTGTGGCTGCACGGAATCCTTGTGTGGCTGCACAAAACTTCCTGTCCACCAGCTTTCCTCTCGACAACTCTACCATCAACCGTCTTGTCACTCCTCCTTCAAAATGTCTTCCTCGACATGAATTTCTCGTCGTGTTAACCCCTTTTCCTGCAGAGAACCTCACAAGTGCAAAACATATCCAAACAAAACGACTAACCCAAACATAACGTGCAACTAACTATAAATGCCCATAAATGTCGGATATCTATCATTAATTAGGCTCATAAATGAGACATATAACTCTAATTTCTTAGAGTTATCAAATGCCTTCCATGTTTGGGCTGCCCAGTCATCGGGGAATTGGTAATGCTCGAAACAAAGGCGGCAGTCGGGTTGCCTCAACCGTGCGGCATCGATAAACCCGCAGCGCGCGGTGATCTGATTGTCGGTATACTCCAAGCAGTCAGTGCACTCATCCGGCAACATTTTACCATTGCATTCCGCGAACCCATAGCACCTGTTTAAAGAAAAGTATAGGTGGTTATCCTGAAAATTGGGTGTTCCAAGCCAACACACTGATCAGATACAACAAGTCCCCCAACTCTTCACTCCCTATATCATAGATTTTCGTGTTGCAGAATCCCGTGAAATCCTCACCATTCACGAAGCCTAATGAACAAATTATCACAACGGCAATGCTCGTCGTAGCGATGTTGACATGGCAAATAATTTTGGGCCTGGGCTTAGAACAGAAACCCAGTAATCACTCAAGTCACACCCCGAGTCGGCCCAAGATACAGTCGTCTAGGTCGACCCACGACGAAGTCGACTAGGTCGACCCACGACGAAGTCGACTAGGCCAACTTATAACGAAATCGACTGAGTCGACTTATGAACGGAGTCGACTAGGTCGACTCACGACGAAGGAGTATGATAATCAAAGACAACCGAGATGACTCAACAGTAGCTAAGTCTACTAGTGGGATCAAGTCGACGGAATTCTGGATAAGTCGACCAAGTCGGTCATAGTCCGTACAGACCAGTCAAATCGACAAGGTATGAATAAATTTATTCATTTTCAAATCACGTTTGAAAAGGATCGTAACTGATCCTAATATCCAGGAACGTGATCCCACATATCAAGGAGGTTGTTGAGACACTCCCACGATATTAGGGATCACGATCTATAACACGATCTATCTGTTACGTGTTAAACACGTACAAGTCATCTATAAATAGCAAAGGAATTTTTCAAGACAAGAGACGACCATACACAGCCAAAACTCTGAAGTTTGTTCGTCAACCTTAGGAATTAGATACCTCGACCCGGTTTATAGGTCAACTCCCCTTCCACCAGCAGAGTGAGCTCGTAGGGCCTTTGCCGTCAACTCCCGCCAGCGACCCCACCGACGGAATGAGCTCGTAAGGCCTTCATCACAGCCTCCCGCCAGCGACCGCCACCGACGGAGCGAGCTTCCAAGGCCTTCGTCACAAGTTCTCCGCCGTCACAGGATTCCGCATCGTTGTCACCACTTGCTCCCTTTTCGTTTTTATGGCTGTAAGCCCCTGTTCTTAATTCGTCAAGATTGTAAGACTTGCATTCTGTTTTGAATAAAATTGTGCATCTTCTTACTGGCGACCACAGTCCACTTCCTGTGAGTCCTTTGCCAAATATTTCCGACGTGATCTGCTCTATACGCGAACACGTTTTTGGCGACCACAGTGGGAGGAAAAAAAAAATCTTAGTCTCAAATGCCGAGAAATACTCGAAGCCGTGAGCCTCAGAATCCCTTAGATGGGGAAGACCAGGAACTTCCTCCGGGAATGGACTTGGAAGCGCCGGCCCTAGGAGGCCAGGCAGCTACAAACCAGTCCACTTTTGATTCACATTCCCCGTCCGAATTTATTTCGAGACTGGAGTCCCACAAGGAATTGGGGGATGTGCGTCAGGAGTTGACTGATATGAAGGGTATTCTAATGGATGTCCAAACTCTAATAGGGCGTCTTTCTGGCCCGAGAGACGAGGCAAGAGGGAGACCTCGTATGAGAGAGGCCCCCTTTAGGGAGTCTACGTTCATGGCAGACGCTCGTCGGACTGCTCAAGGGCCACGTAACGTGACTTTTGAGCAATCTGAGATAAGGACGAATGCTCTCTTTGAATCCGGGAATCTGGTTCCCCCTGGTCGACCCTCTTCTTCACGTAATCGACCAGCGAATACGTATTGGAATGAGGCAGAGGACTTCCAAGAGGAAACAGATCGGGGGGAGGATTTTATTCCGTCTCGTCGCCCTGGAAAAGAGCCAATGGTCGACGCAGTTGGAGATCCCTATGAGCCTGGACCCCGGAGTAGTAATCATCGTGAGGAGCCTTCATTTTATGTAAGGGATCCAACGAGCCAAACAATGGGAGAAAGGCCTCCGTATAGCCCGTTAAGGCCAACTCGACTCGCAGGGCAGGGGCCGATAGGCGGTGTACCCCCAGACTTAAGAGAGGCCATAACTCAGGTTATAGAGCAAGTCGTCCCCGGAATAGCTCGGCGAGACGACACCTGTTTCTACATGCCTCCTTATCCTGCGTACATTGATAGGGATTTCCCTTTACCTAGAGGTTATAGGGTGCCCGACTTCACTCGCTTTTCGGGCGAAGATGAAATGACTCCACTTGAGCATATTGCTCGCTTCACTCATCAACTTGGCGAGGCGGCCGGGAATGACTTCTGGAAACTAAAGCTCTTCCCGAATTCATTAACCGGGGATGCCTTTACCTGGTATGCAGGTTTGCCGTCGGGGTCAGTAGCTTCATGGACTCAGATGCAGTCCATGTTTGTTAAAACCTTTGCTCGACTCGATACCCCCACGTCGATGTTTGAGGTTATGCGCCTTAGGCAGGCTAATGGGGAACACCCGGGGCGGTTTTTAATGAAACTTAGAAAGGCCTTATTACGGTGTAGGCCTCCCATACCGGAGAAAGACCAGTTGCTTCTCGCATTAAATGCGTTGTCCATTCCTTTCCGGAAAAAGCTACAAGGGGAGCGCTTTGCCGATCTATATGATTTGGCAAGGAGACCCACTGAGTACTATCAGCTCCTAACAGAAGAGGCCCAGCTGACTCGAGCCTACCAAGTCGATACTTATGAAGTCGTCGTGGCCGAGTTTGTTAAGGGAGAGTCGACTATATGTGACCCCTTGACTAGGAAAAATTCTAAAGCTAAAGCCTCCCAGAAAAATGCCGAGGAAAGGAAATACTCCTTCGACACAGATAAAGTCGACGCCATTTTTGACTGGCTTTATCAAAAGAAAAGGATCAGGCTTAAGCCTGGTCATCGACTCCCTCAGACAGAAAGGGAAAAAAGTAGGAATTACTGCAAGTGGCATGGTTCCTCCACCCAAACTACCAAGGACTGCCTGTCCTTTAGAAATATAATTCAGGATTTGATAGAGTCTAAAGAGCTCTGTTTCCCTGAAGTCGATGAAGTCGCTTGGGTGGATGATAATCCATTTGGCGACGAAGTCGCCATTCATACATTTGATATATTTGACACTGAGGTTAACCTTGTAGAAGTCATTAACAACTCTGTTATACCCTCGCAGGATTTACAAGCAACTGGCGAGACCTTGGTGGCTAATGCCCTGATGAAGCGACTGGCTGAGCGTGGGGTTTTCATCCTCCCGAAAGGAAGGGACAAGTGGCTTTGCCACTGGCACCTGAACGACACTCACACGACGGACCAATGCCACACATTTAAGAAGTATCTGTTGGACAGTAAGACAGAAGACTGGTATGACCTGACCCCTTTCGAGGAAGCAGCAATGTCGTTGACTACCCCCCGAGAACCTTCTCACGTCCTCAAAAGTCCTCCTAGTGTGGGTCGCCGACTGGCTTCGCGAGGAGGAAGAGGAGGTTCCCAGGGGCATAGGAGAAATGGAGAGGCGGCCGCCCGGGGTACAGAACGCCCAGCACGGCGACTTGAGTTTATGGACTCGTCTGGCCAGAGAGTCGTCAAGTAGGGGTACACTAGGACTACTCCTGTCAAGGAGATAAGACCTCTGGAAGAATATAAGGGAGTAGACCGACCCCAACAAGCTGCAAGTCGCAGGCCTCAATATGCGTCACAGACATTCGACCCCCAGGAATTGCGGAGGGGACCCCCTATCGCCCAATTCTTGGATGAGAAGCTACTGTGCCAGAAGTGCAAGCTGATCGCCCACAATCGGATACTTATTACCCAGCTCTGCACAGCATGCTGCGTCAGCTATTTCTTGCGACTGGTCGACTTATCCGCAAAAGGGGAGATGCTGTTAAAAGCGGTCCGCCCCGAGGGTACAGGTAATTCAAACCCCGGTAAACCCTCCTCGAATAGACCAGAAAATACTCCAGCGCAGGTGGGGTATGACCCAGTCGACGGTAGATTCGTGGAGGTAAGCCGACTCCTTTTTGGTTCTAAGAAACCAAAATTCGTCAAAGCCCCTAACCCTTCGTCTCAATGGCAGAAGGTGGAAAGGAAGGTTGCGCCCCCTTTAAGGGCTCAAAAGAGAAAGGAAAGGCGTCTAAGTCACGCCCAAAAAAGACCTAGGATGACCCCTGTGGTGCCACCCTCGGAAGGGAACCAAGCCGCAGAGAAACAAGTCGCGGAGCCCGAACGGGTCGAGTCTACTGATTACTCGGAAAACCCGGGCTCAAGCTTCGACTACACTCCTCTACGAGGAGACAGGCCCTGCGACTTCAATGCAGAACAAAGGCCCCTTGTGAGATGCAACGCTCTCACCTTTCCTGCAGAGTTCGCCTGCAACGATAAGTCGGAGGCGCCGAAAGGTAAAACCCTGGACTCTAAGGTCACTTCTTTTCCATCTGGCTTCCCTCTGCACTGGCTGAGGAAACCATCGGATCGCATGAAACAACACATGCACTCGTTATACATCGCAGCCACCTTTGACGGTGTTTTGGTGGGTCGAGTCTTAATAGACAACGGCGCCACCGTCAATGTTCTCCCACTCACCAAGTTTAGACTACTTGGGTACAAGCCTAGCGAGTTGGTACGAACCGACGTGGCTGTAAGCGGCTTTAATGGGAGGAAGTCCGAATGCCTGGGGATATGCTCTGTGCATTTAGGCGTCGGAAGACACGAGCAGGAAACTGCTTTCTTCGTAATTGACATAGCCCCTTCGTTTAATGCGCTTTTGGGACGCGATTGGCTTCATAAAGCCGCCGCGATCCCGTCGACTTTGCATAGGGAGTTGATTTTATGGCTTGTCTCTGAAATAGAGACTATCAGGGCTGATGAATATTCCTGTTGTGACAAGGGCGTTTTACATGCAGAAACATGCAAGACGATCAAGGATCTCACCCTGGATCAACGCTACAAACTCGGGGATCCTACTGTCGGACCCCTAGGTGAACCCTCCGGGAAGTTCGACTTCATTGTGAGCTCTGGCACCTCTCACCCCAAGCCCGATGAGGGACCAATCGTGCCGACAGGATGGGGGCCCGACTTCACGGACAAGGACATGGATGAGGTCCTACAGGAAGTAGTCCCGACCAAGGATGGAGGCGAGACAGACAACAGTCCTAATGGCGACAAGGGGGAGGCGCCTAAGAGCCAGGAAAGTGCTGCGACGGAATTGGAGCCCGATAGACTCCTGCACGAAGGGTTGTATGGACAGTGACGAAGGACGAGGCCATACAGTTGCTGATATTCTCCAGCGACTTCAGGAGTATGTTAGGAAGTCTAGGAAATTAGGTTGCCAAATAAGCAATGTAAATGCTGAGGCTAGCTTATCTAAGTCCATTGATACCGACTTAGGCGGTGTCCAGGGTCGCGAGTCACTTATGATGCCATGTGACCCGCTTGTAAGTATCAATTTAGGCGAGGAATCTAGCCCTCGGATCGTTTTCGTTAGTTCTTCAATGAATAAAGAACTTTTCAATTCTATTAAGGCTACTCTTGAAGAATTCAATGATTGTTTCGCCTGGGACTATACTGAAATGCCTGGCCTAGATCGCCGACTTGTAGAACATAAGTTGCCAATCAAAGCAGGATTTAAACCAGTCCAATAGGCACCAAGGAGAATGACTCATGAAGTCACTCAGGCAGTATTCGAAGAAGTCAAGAAGCTCTTTAAAGCTGGGTATATAAGAACATCGAGGTACACCGAGTGGATATCCAGCATAGTCCCTGTCATAAAAAAGAATGGCAAGATTAGAGTCTGCATCGACTTCAGAGACCTAAATCGTGCTACTCCAAAGGATGAATATCCCATGCCCATTGCAGACGACTTAGTCGATAAGACTGCAGGGCACCAAATTATGTCATTCATGGATGGTTTCTCAGGATATAACCAAATTTTCTTGGCTGAGGAAGATATCCATAAAACCGCGTTCAGATGTCCCTTAGGCATTTTCGAGTGGGTAGTCATGCCGTTTGGGCTTAAAAACGCTGGTGCAACCTACCAACGAGCCATGAACGCCATTTTTGATGCTTCGATTGCCAAAACGGTCGAGGTATACATAGATGATATAGTGGTCAAATCAAAAGACGAGAGGTCGCATGTTAATGATCTTATGAATGCTTTCATCCAAATGAGAAAGCACCAGCTCAAACTAAACCCTCTCAAATGTGCTTTTGGAGTAAGAGCAGGACATTTCCTAGGGTTCCTAGTTCATCAACGTGGCATAGAAGTCGACCAGGACAAAGTGAATGCCATTCAAAGATTGAACCCTCCGAGTAACAAGAAGCAGTTACAGGCCTTCTTAGGAAAGGTCAATTACCTCAGGCGATTTATTGGTAACGTCGCTGGACGGACAGAAGTCTTCTCGACTTTACTAAAGGCAAAGGGAAATTTTATTTGGAGCGACGAACACCAAAAAGCATTTGAAGGCTTAAAGGAGTATTTAATGAAGCCGCCTGTGCTTGCCCCTCCTCGGATAGGAAAGCCCTATCTGCTTTACGTGGCAGCGACTGAATCAGTCATCGAAGCCATGTTAGCCCAAGAGGCGGAAGACAAAACTGAGAGAGCGGTTTACTATTTGTCAAGACAACTAACCGCTATAGAAAAACGCTATACAATTGAGGAGAAGTTATGCCTGTCAGTCTTTTATACTGTTACTAAGCTAAGACATTATATTGGATCCCAAGAGGTTCATGTCATTACCAGGTCTCCAGTCATAAAGTACTTTTTCGAAAGTCCCCTACTGACTGGAAGAATTAGTAAATGGAGTTTAGTGCTGTCCGCGTATGCTCTACGATTCAAATCCCAATAGTCGGTGAAAGGACAGGCTCTAGCCGACTTCTTGGTGAGTCACGATCCATCGGTATCAATCGACCAAGAAGAATCCTTTAAGGACACCTGGCAGGGTTGGTTTGATGGATTTTCGGCGAAATCAGGCGTAGGTATAGGCCTTCGTATACTTTCGCCACTAGGGAAAGATGTTCGTCTAGCGTATCGCTTGACGGCAACTCACACCAACAATGCGACTGAATACGAAGCTTTGATCACGCTCTTGAAGGAACTATTAACCTTGGGAGCCAAGAAAGCCACAGTGATGGGGGACTCTCAACTGGTGATTAATCATATGAATGGTACTTCTATATGCCAAGAGAAACTCACACCCTATCATCAAGTCGCCCGCAAGCTAGTCGAGCGATTTGAAGCGATCACTTTCCTCTTTGTAGGTCGAGGGGAAAATACCATCGCTAACGACTTAGCCCAAAAGGCTTCAGGGTACAAGGTCAAAAGAGGAAGCGATTGTATCCCAGAAATAGTTTCCCACTTAGTTCCCCAAAGCGACGCGTTCGCTCTGGACATAATGACAAGCGATAAGGATTGGAGGAAACCAATCACCGACTTCCTTTCTGACCCAACACAAAAGGCGAGCCAAAGAATTAAGACTCAGGCTTTGTCGTACACCCTTATAGATGGGGTACTTTACAGAAAGACCAAGGAAGGAGTCCTGTTAAGGTGTGTCGACTTAGACGAAGCGACCCCAATTATGTTAGAGACTCATCAGGGGTTATGCGGATCTCACCAATCTGGCACCAAAATGTCTTGGACTATCCAAAGACATGGTTTTTACTGGCCATCAATGCTAAAGAACTGCATAGAAATGGCTAGGGGATGCCAAGAGTGCCAAAAACATGGTCCGGTGACAAGGGCCCCAGCGTCCGACTTGGTCTCAGTCATCAAGCCTTGGCCATTTAGGTCTTGGGCTTTAGATATAATCGGGGAAATCCATCCGCACTCAAGTAAAGGTGACGCCTATGTTCTAGTCGCCACCGATTATTTTACTAAATGGGTCGAGGCTCAGGTTTATAAGAAGATCGATCATAAAGAAGTGATCGATTTTCTCAAATCATCCATCATCTATAGATTTGGAATTCCCCAGAATATTGTAGTGGACAATGGCACCGCTTTCAATAATGAGAAAATGCGAGAATTCGCTACGGAGTTTGGTTTCTCAATCACCAACTCAACACCTTATTATCCTCAGGCGAATGGACAGGCTGAAGCTACCAATAAACTCATAAAGAACAATATTCAGAAAATGATTGGTGCAAATCCAAGAGGATGGCACAAACTATTACAAGACACTTTGTGGGCTTTAAGGGTTACTAAGAGAGAAAGCACAGGGGAAACCCCTTTTTCACTAGTATATGGGCAAGACCCCGTCCTACCTATTGAGGTTCGATACAAGTCGCTCAGGGTGACTCACCCTGATTTACAAGACGAGGCAATGTACCTCGCTTTGGAAGAATTAGAGAAGAAGCGACTTGATGTAATAGACCGACTCGAGGTGCATAAACAAAGGATTGCTAGGCATTATAACAAAAGGGTTGTCCATAAGCACTTTAAAGTGGGCGACTTGGTTTGGAAGATGGTGCTACCCCTTAAGTCGAAAGACCAAGTTTTGGGTAAATGGTCCCCTAATTGGGAAGGTCCATATGAGGTATGTGAAACATACTCATCTAATAGTTATCGGCTTATGACGAGAAGTGGGATCAGACATCCATTAAAGGTTAATGGTAAATATCTCAAACCCTATCGCGCGGCTATCTGGGAAGCTCACCATAAAATCCTAAAACAAAGGACTCCATTAATTTGGGAAGCGCTTAATTCCTAAGAAATCGCGCTAGGTTTTAGTAACGCTGTTTGGAAGAATGAATTGCGCGTAGTGGGCAGAAATTCATTTGGGACACAATGCACTTGAGTAAAACAAAAACAATGGAATTGCATTGTTCTTTGACTACAAATCTAGTTTCCATAACCCGCCAACTTCTTTGAAATCGAGGACAAGGGATTCACGAGCTCGTCGCTTCGCGTTCACCTTGTTTCGCTGGGCATAAAAGTCGACGACCTTTTCTCTATCCTTCTCAGCATTGGCCTCCAGCTCCTCGATTTCTTGAGTATTGATCGACGCAAGCTGCCGAGTCAGGTCATTCTTGAGGTTCGTATAGAACTCTATTTGTCTCTCTGCCTCGGTCAGCTTCTCTTGCACGTCGACCAAACGTTGGCGGGCGTCCTACGCAGCTTTAGAGGCCTGCCCTCGAGCTTCATTAATCGACTGAATCTTCGAGTCAGTCGAGTCCAAGGTGAGCAGGTCGGCGTAGTAATCCCTCCAGCGGGTCCAGTACGTCGACCTGAAGCTCTTGCAGGTCCCCAATATTTCGTCCATGACCCGAGGGGATGCCTCGATCCTCTTCAACAGCTTCTGCATCCTCCTAAATTCGTTGACACCTAAGGGGTCGATGAGCAGAAGTTGGCAAAGTTCTTCAATATCCTCGTGGAGTTTCTCCCACGGGTCTTTGGTTGGCCTAGAAGTCGCTCCAGCAGGATCCTGAAGAATAAGAGGCAAAATGTTGTTAAACAATACCCTAAAAAGGCCAACGACCTCGTGCGATTGAGTAATTACCTCTGGAGGCAATATATCCCCAGAACTCTCGTCCGAAGAAGAAGGGGGAGTAGGAATTTTTTGTCGGCCAGCAGGCACCTTCACCCTCTTCCGACGGGCCTATAAGGATGGATACAAGAACTCCAGTTAAAATCGCAATGATACTACTATGTTCTGTTTAAAACAAGAACACATACCATCGCTGGTGTAGGAGTTTGGACTGGAGGAGAAGGAATAGCCTGGTTTTCCTCCTCACGAGTCGACTGAGTCGGTGGGTCGACCAAGACCGTGACATCCAGAGTGACCTGTCCTTGAGCCAAGGCCTCAGGGGTGTCCCGTTCCTGAAACAGAGTATGATGCAGAATCGAAAGTTCATATATGAACTAAAGTGATGATACACCAGCTTAGAATTAAACTCACCTTGGCGACTGAAGCCTTTGAACTTTTGTCTAAGGCATGGGAGATAAGCTGGTCGTCATCCTCATCTGAAGCCTCTCCCTAGACAATATAGTATGGGTCAGATATGAAAACTCAAAACAAAACTGGAGTCATCAGAGTCATACCTCTGCGGCCGGCCTTTGTGAAGCGTCGACTGCAACTAAAGACGCTGGCACCGCAGCTGGTGCCTTGGTAGATGAGGTCGCCGCTGAAGCAGCTGGCGACCTGGATGGGGTCGCCGCTGCAATAACTGGCGACCTAAGAGAGGAAGTCGCTGCTGGAGTCAACGCCTTCACCAGTCTCTTCCTCTGAGACAGAGGCATCTCTTCAAGATCTTCTTCCTCTTCCTCGGCTGCCTTGTGCTTTGGTGCGCTTTTAGATCGAGCCTTAGAGGGATCACCTTTGGCTACTTCCCTGGAGCTCACAACTTTAGCCTTCCCCTTGCTGGTCGACTTGAGTTTAGAAGGAGCAGGGGCAAGGGGGGCTTTAGGCTTGGGTTTTCCAGAGCCCCGAGGAAGCAATGATCCTGAAAGAGAAGAAAGACTTATGGTTAGTATTAAGAACCCCCTACTCTTAAAGCAAAGCTAAGTCCTTACCTTTTGTTTTAATATGCGCTTCATCGGTGTAAAAATCGGGTTCCTTAGAGACCTCCAAGAAATGCATCAAGGCCCGCAGCTCTTCGTACGTGGTCGACCACAGCACGGTGAAGAACTGTGTGGCGAAACAGGAAGAAGTATTAGATGGGAATTCCATCTGGGAGAGCTGCGCCTTGTGATTGAGCAAGTCGAGGAACTTCGAGTCGATCGACTTGCACACAATCTTCCTCATCCTGTCCCCATATAAGCCGCCGGCAGGGTCAGCGAGTGGAACTGCTACACTTTGGATAAACCCAAACTGCCTTGCACACAGTTGATGGTTATAGACTTCAAAGGTCAGGCAGCCATCGAAAATAACTGGCAGGTCTCTGCTGGTCAATACTCCATTCCAGAAGCCACGAGCAGTTTGAGGATTGATTTCCTGAGCAAGTGTCTTGCCGCTTAAAAAAGGTGCCCAGTCGCGTCGATCTACCCTGCCGAAGTCGACTATGTGCTTTAGATGGCCAGTGATCGATGTCATAAGTCATTGATCCTTACGCTGGCAGCACTGATTTAGGATGCTCTCCCCATAATAGAGGGCTTCAGGGGGCGAAGAAGGGACCTTGAACCTAGTCAATCCCGGCATCCACATGGCTGACCAAAGATGAACTAGCCAGAGCAACCCTCCTGCTGGATGTCTTGGAAATGGCTTGATTTGAGACGTTGCTCTGTCCAAATCGTGATAAAGAAGACCCAAAATGAAGGGACCCCAGGAGATTTCTTCATCGGTCTCCCTCAGAAAATTGACCACCGCATAAGAAGTGTGGCTAACTTTCTTCCCAGGGAAGCAATAGACGAATTTGCTCAACCAGGTGCTAAGGAACTCGACCTCCTCCTGGGCACCAAAACTTTCAGTCGACAACCTCTCATCTGACCTCTTGCCTGCTGAGGCCATCTTCAGATGCCTATTCACCACCTCCATGTACTGAAGGGCGCCCTTGGGATTAATATCGCCTGCCTGGGAGTACTGACGAACAGGGCGGCCATTGATTTTGCACTTGGTCAAAATCTTCACATCTGCCAATGTAACTGACATAGGGCCTTCTGGGAAATAGAAGCAGTTCACAACAGAATTCCAGAAAGGCAGCATGGCCGAACAAACCCTGGGATCACAGTTCTTATTTGCTACTGACATCCTAAAGAATCTCAGAATCCTCTGGTTCCTAAATCTCTCTATAAAGTGCTCCTCCCACATCTCAAGCCAGTCTACCATCTCAGACTTAGATGCAGATGGGAAACACAGGAAAGATCCCTGACCTTCCCAGTTGAGGGGATCGATGAAGTCGGGATGACAAATCGGGATGGGCTTCTCAGTGATGAGATAGTTAAGCGGCACCGTCTTCGGGAAAAGACGCTCTGGCAAGATAGGTCCAAGAGTGACGCCCGACCCCTGATCCTCTGCGACCGGAATGGGTCCGGTTGGCCCCGCACGCAGTTTATGGAACTCAAAAGACTTAAAAGTTGACATCTTTTTTAGGATCGGAGGAGTTTTGGCAAGGGAGACGAAGGGTAAGTTTTCTGGGAAACGAGGGTTTCTGGTCTCTTGGGGAAGATGGAGAAGTGTTGAGCAAGGAAAAGTGCGGGAAAAGGGCGATGACTCTCCTTTATATAAGGTATGATTTCTGCTGAGTCGGCACAGCCAACCCAGCATAAAAGGGGGCTTATGTTGACATGGCAAATAATTTTGGGCCTGGGCTTAGAACAGAAACCCAGTAATCACTCAAGTCACACCCCGAGTCGGCCCAAGATACAGTCGTCTAGGTCGACCCACGACGAAGTCGACTAGGCCAACTTATAACGAAATCGACTGAGTCGACTTATGAACGGAGTCGACTAGGTCGACTCACGACGAAGGAGTATGGTAATCAAAGTCAACCGAGACGACTCAACAGTAGCTAAGTCTACTAGTAGGGTCAAGTCGACGGGATTCTGGATAAGTCGACCAAGTTGGTCGTAGTCCGTACAGACCAGTCAAATCGACAAGGTATGAATAAATTTATTCATTTTCAAATCACGTTTGAAAAGGATCGTAACTGATCCTAATATCCAGGAACGTGATCCCACATATCAAGGAGGTTGTTGAGACACTCCCACGATATTAGGGATCACGATCTATAACACGATCTATCTGTTACGTGTTAAACACGTACAAGTCATCTATAAATAGCAAAGGAATTTTTCAAGACAAGAGACGACCATACACAGCCAAAACTCTGAAGTTTGTTCGTCAACCTTAGGAATTAGATACCTCGACCCGGTTTATAGGTCAACTCCCCTTCCACCGACAGAGTGAGCTCGTAGGGCCTTTGCCGTCAACCTCCCGCCAGCGACACCACCGACGGAATGAGCTCGTAGGGCCTTCGTCACAGCCTCCCGCCAGCGACCGCCACCGACGGAGTGAGCTTTCAAGGCCTTCGTCACAAGTTCTCCGCCGTCACAGGATTCCACATCGTTGTCACCACTTGCTCCCTTTTTCGTTTTGTTATGGCAGTAAGCCCCTGTTCTTAATTTGTCAAGATTGTAAGACTTGCATTCTGTTTGAATAAAATTGTGCATCTTCTTACTGGCGACCACAATCCAATTCCTGTGAGTCCTTTGCCAAATATTTCCGACGTGATCCGTTCTATACGTGAACAAGCGAGAAGCCACTTCATTGAAGTCATCTTTTCATGATACTCAAATGACAGAAACGGTGCCACACCTGCGATTGTACATACCAAGCCACTCCTAGTGAACCCCCCTATATATATGCACGGTCCCTTCGCTAAAATCAGCATATTCTGAGTTTGCGTGAGCCTCTTACACTTGTCGATTAGTATGTGTCGGGCTCGGAGTCAAATGCCCTTTGTCTCTGTTTTTTGGAATCGTGTGAACCCCGTTACTCGCAAAGCCTAGCGCAACAACACAGGGAACTGTCGGGCTGAGTTTAGGCTTTTGGTTCCTTTCTTTTAGATCTTTCCCCGTTGGAGGGGATCTGAGTGCTGGTTGTTCGTGTTGCAATGGGGAACTGATTTTTTGTGAGTGAGTGCCTCGAACATAAAGACATATTGTCGCAGGTGGATCCCGTTTTCGGTTTCATTTAAAATGAAAAATGAATATCCTCTCTTGACGATAAGGCCACTGACCTATTTTATGTTCAGGTTAGAAAAAACTATAGAGATTCGTTTAGGTTCGGGAATTATGAAATATTAAATCGCATACATCATAAAGAAAAGGGATGCGTTAAAATTGTATCTTTTCAATGTCTAAATTTATTTGAGCTCGGTTTTAGAAAAAGAAGAGATTATTTGACATTTAAAAAAAATGATCGCAAGCTCGATAATGTTTAAAATGTCATTTGAATCATTTTTAAGAAAATATTTATCGTTTTAAAAATTGATTTCGGGTGAAAATGCAAACAGCGTATATTTATTAATGTCCTTAATAGTTTCTAAACCAAAATAAATTCAAGGGAGAACCGGGAGTTTGTATCATTTCTCGCTCTTTATAGAATGCCTCCGTTAGCGTTGTACCTTACGGTGCTGTTTTAGAGTATGTTTACGGTAAACCTGGCGAACCGTTGATGCCATACGTTGGTGAGCGCGAAGCCGCCTCAAGAGGGTTTTGATCTTCAAGAATCCAAATAATCCCTCAATAATTTCGTAGTCTTTCATCTCGAGAGCGTTGAACGGGTGCGTGCTTTGGTTGTTCGTAAGACACGTCCCGAAATTTCTGCACAGAAAACTAAACACGAAGTAGATTGTTCGAAGAAAGAATTGAAACATGAGAAATTAACCAATTGTCGGGGCTAACTTCAAAAGATATATTTTCATGCAACCCAATGAAGACGGAAATGATACGGAAACTTGAATGGGTAAAAGTTGATTCCTAAAAGAAAAAAAAATGCAATTTGAATTACTTAAAGGGGTCATTAAGCAATTGAATTTAACTATTAATATTATTATTATTCATTCTTACGCTTAATATTAACCAATTGAAATGTGAGGAAACAATTAAACTTGAAAATAAAATGGTAAGAAGAAAAATTTGAGGTGAAACGATTAAAAAGATATTGGAAAAAAACTGCAAAAACCAAATAAAGTAATTTGAAATTAAAAAAAAAACTTGAAAGACAAATTGCAGGTCTGGTCGGAGGAAAACCTTGAGTCCTTGGCTTCCAAACTCATCAAGGAGGCGTGGCACTGGGAACCAGAATCAAGAAGCTGGTGGTTCCAGGTTGAAACGTCCATGGGCGAAGGGAAGAAAGCGTCGAGGTTGGAGCTTCGTGGCATCGCTATGGCGTTGTGGGTTGCCGCTGGAGTCGGGAAGCAAGGTCTGGAGCAGCGACCAAAGGAGGCAGAGGGTGTGGCCGTCCTCAAGCTGCTTGTCGGCGAAGATGGGTCGCCGCTGGTCAAGTGGAGGTGCGGACCTTAGGCCTTGACGCGAAGACGACGCCGAAGCTGAAACCGTTGGATCTCTGCACGGTGGTGTCGGAGCAGGGGTTGTACACACCGTTGTTGTCCCCGGAAAGAACGGGGAGCGGGAGACTGAGAAGGAGGGGCGACGTCACGGTTGACAGAAGAAACCCCGCCAGTGGAGTCGACGGCAGTGTTGTCGGCAGAAATCAACGGTGGAGTGGGCCGTGGGTCAGCTGGATCTGGAGCGAAGCTTGTTGCTGCGGGAGCTGAGGTATCGTCCTGAGGTGTCCTGCAAAGCTGGGTGCTCCAGGATGGTGGGGAGCCGGTGGCCGTTGCCGGAAGAGTAGCCAGGGCTTGGTTGCCGACGTCACGTAGGAGGAGACAGAGACAGGTGAAGCCCTCGGGAAATCAAAATTAGAGGCTGAAATGCCTAACCTCAGGTTGGGGATGCCGTTTGCGGTTGGATGCTGATGACACCTGGTCTTAGGGCTTCGGTGAAGCCGTTGGTGGGGGAAGGAGGCACGGTCGTTAAAGCGGAAAATGCCGAGGAGAGACACCGTGGGTTGGAGCTTGACTGGGGCCCAGGTGTGGTGGTCGGGAGTCTGCGAGAAAAGAGGGAGTTCGCCGCCGTGAAAGAAATCAACCGTCTGACCGTGTGGTATGGACAAGGAGGGGGTTCTCTGAGGGCGGCTAAGCAGAGCAGTGTTGACGACCTTCCTGCGGTCGGGTGATATCACGGCACGGTTGGCCATGACAACAAATAAGCACCCCCTCGCTCTTCTCCGTGGTCGAGGAACTCACCCTGGTACTGTGCTTCTGTATCGATGATTTCAAACCCATCATTTCTCTGTTGCAAGCAGCACACTGCTATTACGCGGTGTCGCGGAAACCGCCGTGACGGGAGAATGAAGACAAGACACCGGGGGCTGTTATCCTGCCATTATCCGGATTGTTGAAGGCGGCGATAGAGTTTGTTTTCGCCGCTGTTGCCGGTGTCGAAGAGATACCGCTGCGAGGCATTGCCGGGGACTCGGAGACCAGAGAAAAGGGTGTCAGAGAGGGTCGGTTCCGAGATTTTTCTCCTGAAGCTCGACATGATGGAAACGACTGTAAAGGACTGATCGGGGTGTCGCAAGTGTGGTTGCTAGTTGTTAAAAAAAAAATCAAAAGAGATAAATTCACTTAATTAAACGGAAGCAAAAGAAAGAAGTAATCGAGTGTCGTAGACGTCTAAACAGAGGTCTGAGGCCGTTGAAGATAATCTGAAATTACTGTCGAAGGATCGGCCGGCTGGAACGTAACCTGCGGTCTCTGAGTGTTTTTGTCTCCCTCCTTTTCACAAGAACGATCTCCCTTACAGGTTCACCGAGTTGATGGATGCGGATCGATAGTCCCAGAGAACAATCGAGAACTTCATTCATGACGTAGAAACAGCACTGAGCACCTCGTGAGTTACTTAAACTTGAGACTTCCCAAAGGAATGCGCGGTCGATGGAGTGAATGCCTTCCATGTGTGGGCTTACCAGTCATCGGGGAGTTAGTGGACACGGATCGATAGTCCCATACAACTATCGATAACTTTATTCATGAAGTAAAAGCAATACTGAGCACCTGGTGAGTTACTTAAATTTTTAGAGTTTCTGACGGAATGTGCGGTAATGCTCGAAACGAAGGTGGCAGAAGGGGAGCCTCACCCGTGCGCCATCTGTCAACCCGCAGAGCCCGGAGATCTGGTCGTTTATATACTCCAAGCAGTCATCGAAGTCACCCTTCGAGATGTGCCCATCGCATTCTGCGACCCCATAGTACCCGTTGTAAGATAAGCGTTGGCGGTTACCGTTAACTGTGGCCTGCTCAATCAACCAAGAGATAAGACGATAGAAGTCCCCCTCCTCTTTGCTATCTTTGGCATTGATTTTCGTGTTGCAGATTCCCTCTTCATCGGCCAAATCTTGACCCTTCACGGAGCCTAATGAACAAATTATCACACAGGCAATGATCATCGTTGCGACGGAACTCTTCATGGAAGTCATCTTAGTCAGAATATTCAAATGACAGAAACAGTGACACACCTGCGACTGTACCAAACCACTCGCTGTGGACCCCCTATATATATGCACGTAGGGGGAACCAGGTAAAGCCGTTGCGTGACATGGTCGCTTAGCGAAAATCAGCAGAATCTGAGTTCGCATGAGCCTCAAACACTCATCGATTAGCATGCGTCGGCTCGGATGTTTCCGATGGTCATTTGTCCTATCTAAATTTGCATTACGACACCGCATAGGGCTGGCCGATGGGTTTCATGGCGACTCATTGGTGGCACCACCAGAAGCATATGTTATCATGTTCGTTTTTGGAATAGTGTGAACCGCAGCTATTCGTGAAGCCGAGGGCTACCAAACAATGAACTACAGGGCAGAGTTCGGACTTCTGACTGGGGCAAACATTTGTTCCCGGCCCGGCCCATTATGGCCCAATTTCAAGAGAGCATTAGAAGTTTGATTGATTGAAGGCACAAACTTTCCTTTGAAAGGAATATTTATTTTTCCCCTCGCAACAATTAAGGACATCCCGCTGAAATAAGCATTTTCCAAACACTCAAACTGGCCTGAATACTTCCCCGTTAGTTAGAAAAAGTGACCCACCAGTTCAAGCACAAAATACTATCATTATCATCTAACAACCTAATTTTTTAGGTCGAAGATATAAAATATAAAATAAGCGTTCACCTAATAGCTTAAGCTTTTAGGTCGCGGTAAAGAAATTAAAGAAAAAAAAGAAAGAGAAGCAATTACTATTGACATTTGAAGAACATAGTTTTATATAAACACATCCATGACAAAATTAAGAGAAGAAATGAACATATCCAGACGTGTATAGTTATAATTTACACTTACAATTTGGTAAGCAAAACTTACATTGCTCGTGACTATTAGTCGGATGTTTTGTACTAAATTAAGAGACGCAATGAACCTATTCAGACTCATATAGTATGTGATGGCCAGATTTTATACACCACAACACCATTGTTGTTGGACAAGTTTCGACGAAACGAGTGCTTACATGTGCGAGAAAGGTTACCTCAATATTGAAAGTATAGGTTGAATCACAAGTCGTTTGCGCGGAATCGGCCTCGATCTCCTTTCAATGGTAACTATGATCTGTGAAATTTAAACACTCTATAGTCTGTCAAAAGTATTCCATAACAAGGCAAATCTCAAAAGGTATCTATGCAGGGGTGCTAAAATTGATGAATTAGGGAAGATTGTATTTAACTTTACCATTAGGAATTAGCAACGATTAATTATAATATCACGAGCGGATCCGTGAATTTTCGCGTGTATATATACGCTGTTCGCCGCGGCCATGCATACGTTGATTGCATTTTCGCTCTAGTGGAGCTGTCCTTTTTGTTAGTAAAGAGATCTTGCTGTAATTCTTCGAAAGTATCGCGATGGGAGGAAAGACGACAAGGGGTCGCCGGAAGGTAGAAATGAAGCCGATTGAGAACAAAAGTGACAGGCTGGTGACGTTCTCCAAGCGCAGGGCCGGCATCTACAGGAAAGCCAACGAGCTGGCTGTGCTTTGCCATGTTAATCTTGCCATCGTCATCTTCTCTCCCTCGGGTAAGCCTTTTGCTTTCGCCAGCCCTTCGTTTTATTCAATCGTGCATCGCTTCACGGGGCGGAATCCGTCGCGGGAGGATCTCCCCAACGGTCTTCCCTCCATCAATCGGGAAGAAGCAACACGACGGAACGAGGAGTTCAATGAACTTAAAGCCCTTGTGGGAAGTCGAAAGGTTCGGGAGAAGGAGCTCAGACTGAAAGACAGGGAGAAGAGAGCAAAAGGTTGGTGGGACGATCCCGTCAATGATCTCACCAGAGACGGTGTCCACAACCTAGTCCGTGCTTATTCGGAACTTCAAAAGGCACTGGACTTGATCATAGCTAATCGTGGCGGCAGAGTGCCCTTGTCTGGCCGCATGGATCCCTGAGAACAATCTTCTTATCCACTTGTAATTCCATCGATTACAAAATTTGTAATAGAACTAATTATACTGCTATTTAGTCCCAAGACGAGATTATTGCATGTACAAAGACGTCACATTCTTACAGATGAATAAGATAAGATGCACCCGAGTTGAGACAACAACATGGTTGGAATAAAAAACAGGCAGAAGAGGATAGCCCCTTCTTCAAAGATCGCCGCAATCGAATTCGTAAAGAACATTCGGGTCCCACGCATCTCCATCAACCTGTCGCACTTCAAAGAGCCTCGTCTACATTTCGTTAAAGTAAGTAGTAAGTGGTTCCCTGTACTTATTTGTTGTGACGTGACCTCCATCAGTTCCGATTTTGGCCGCTATGGCCCTCGCAAGCACCATGGCATCCTCTAGGCAGGCTGAATCTCCCAGTCCATGTAAGTGCGACATCGCAATCGCAAAATCATCATTCTAAAGAGTGATCAATTATTATAACAAATTGTTTCTGTCCTTTCGAGTTGATTACCAGCACACATATGGCGTGCATCGACCAAACCAGCGCCGGGTGGACCCCCGACCCGAATCTGAAACCAGCTCGGCTTTGAGACGACATAGAGTTTGATTATGCTCAAGGGAAGAACAATGTTAACCGAAGCTAAACAAAACCCATACATACACGACTTAGTCATCGAAAGAAGAAGGACTGAAATAAGGATCACACATGACGATCCTTGTAATCTGGTACGGAAGAACTGTCCGTATGCTCTTACATTCACAATCAGATTATACCAAACAAACAGCATGTACGCATCTCCGATCCGCGACAAGCCAGTCGAGGCAATTGTTTCATCTTACTCAGAATCATCACACAATCATGCGCGCCGTCGGAACTCCTCGGTTGTACGATTCGAAACACTTCTTCCGATTTTCCGTCCGCCATTTCCTTTCTCCCAACTTCCATTTCTCTCAAAACATCATTGACTAGTGTTTGATTTCTTGAATGGAACGTGGAATGTAATAAAATAGACCAAAGAATGAAATGGAACGATCATTCAGTAGCTTAGGAAGGGAATGGATCAAATGAAAAATGAGATGTCATTTCATCTCATTTCTGCTCAGACGGATCAAATTCATTCCATTTCGGCCGCAATTGAAACCAAATATCTCGATATAGATAAAATACATGATTATGCACTCAATTTTGAGCTAACTTTCTGTTTTGTCATTAGCTTGGTTTGTCATATAATTTTGTCACTAACTTTTATTTTTTATTTAATTTTGGCTAATCTTGAATTTCTTCTAACGAAAACCATATAAGGCCTTAATATAGTCTGACTCGTATCTAATAATATTGGTGTTTCAACCACTCAATTATTTGTCTCATAATCCACTTTATCCATAGTAGTAGCCCCCTAATAGAACATCAATTTTCCATATTTTTAAACAGAATCAGCGTTAACTTTGGCTTACAATTCACTTAGTTTGTCCATCAAAATTTTAAAATAAAAAAATACATGAAAGATTTCAATATTATTTCTCTTTTTTTTTTTAATTTTTTTCCTTTTCGGTGATAAAAAAATGTTTATTAAGGTCGGTTTGGCTTAGGCACGATAAAGATCAAGATTGAACAAAATCAAAATAAAAGTCGATGACAAAATTATATAACAAATTAAATTAATGACAAAATAAAAAGTCAACTCAAGATATTTTACCTAGGTATATTACTAATTAATGTGTTTTTCTAATTGTGCGTCCAGAAAGTGAGCAGATTATTAATGTGGAATAAGATTTAACCACACGAAAGAACGGATATCGATCAATTTGGTGTTGCCGGCCCATATAACTTTAGGGCAGGACACATCTACTTCCACCATTTAATTTCCTATTTTTTTGTACCTTTCCTATGAACGTGACCGAAATTAAGCCACGTTATCTTTCGTTAACTAATCTTATTTATCTTTTGTGGTCCCAAATCCGGAACGTCGTGATCATCATTTAATACATCACGTTAGTCTTTGTCTATTTATACTGAAATTTTATATCAAACATTAGACGTGATACTATATAACATCTTGTCCTACCAAATAATACGCCAAAAATACAAATTTTTTTGGACGTTTTTCATGGATTAGTCTAAAGGCATCCATGTGGGTTGGTTCAAATGATAAATAGTTGGAAGATATATCGAGTTCGAAACTTATCATATAAACAGACCCACCCACTAAATTTAAATGCCCTACCCAACATGTCTTCTTTTAGTCTTTATTTGATGAGAAGGACATGTCCAAGTCCAAGGTCTGCGGATTTCTTCTTTCTTTCTTTTTTTTTTTTAGTATTCTATAATTTTACTATTTAAGTCTTTTGGGAATGATATTCGACAATTTGGTAACATTTTTCCTATTATGATGAATTAAGATTAGCCTTCCAAATATCCAATTGAGTTAAAAAGATATTCTACATTTCGTATTAAAAGAAAGCTTGCATGAAAATTTCTTTTTTCTCCTACTTATCCATTTTTATCAAAACTCATTTACATATTCTTGGAACAATATTCGAATATTTACTAATTTAATTGAGGATTTTACCCATCCAAATAAAAAGAAATTTCCAATTGAGGATTTTTGAAGATTTATTTTATTTATTTTTTTTTTATTTTCTTTTTTTCTTGGGAATATCCTGTCGAAAAATTCATCATTAATTTTAGACCACACAAAATTCACAAATTACGTGCAATTCGAAAAATGTGATTAAAAAACAATTAATGCATCTTAATCCGTGTTAACGTTCCTAAAATTAAAATTACTTTTTGTTTCTAAATGTCAGGAACTCCTAATCATCATATTCTATAAAAAAAATTAAAAAACAATTAGACTAATTTGAATACTTGACGTTTCAAAATCGAGTTCACTAAAAAGTCGAACATGACAAATGCAAATAATGTGTACGGTCAGTTTAGAAAGGAATTTACTAAATATCCAAGACAATAGTCATAAATCGCCTATTTGAGTAAATAATTTTAGAAACTCTAACCTCTTGCAAATTTTTTTTAAAGTAAATATAATCCTTAATAAAAGAATGATTTTATTTTCGGTTATACTGAATAAACAATAAAAAAATTAATGATTAATGACATTACATGTAATTTTTATAATATTAATATATTTTAAAATAAAAATATTAAATTACTAAATTTAGTAGATGACCTAAAACCCTACTATTAAACAAAATCCATAAAAAAGAAATGGGCGGTGCGGAGAATGGCAGGAGAAGCAGTGATTCGTGGAAATCTCTCGATGCAAAGATCTTTTTGAATTCCCATTCCCACCACCATCACCATCGCCATCGCATTTCTGATCCCCTCCTGACCTGCCCTGACCTGCCCTGCCGCTCTTACCAACCGACCCATCATTTACTTTCCTAAGACCACACCACACCAGTCACCCACCACTCCTCTTTGTCCTAACCATATATATAAAGAAATATATTGAAGTCGAGGGGCTGATTTGGATTCATTGTATTTGAGCCATGCCTTCCGCTGCTGCCAAGAGGAGGAAGGCGGCCGCCCAGAAGAAGAAGCACAAGATGGCCCCCCGTGGAGTCGATTCCCAGGTTTCAGAACCGGCCCCCGGGGTTACAGGTATCCAAGTTTGGGTCTTTTTAAGGTTTTGGTTCATGGGTTTTGTTTGGATTCGACCTGGATGTAGGAAAGTTGGAAGCTTTTTTTTTTGTGTGTGTAGTGATGGTTGGTTTGGTTAGGGATTGAGGGGTGTAATGGATGAGGAGTTTCGTTAGACTGTTGTTGTCTTGGTGGAGTTGCTTGGATCTGGGATTTGATTTTTTATTTTATTTTTGGGGTTGGTCGGTTTGCAGAGGGTGATGATGATTTGAAGACCCAGGAGGAGAGGGATTCTGATAGCAGCAGGGAGACGGGGTCTCCTGCGTCTCGGGATCAGCATTACCCGTTCGGCCAGGGTGTTGGGGAGTGTGAGAAGGGGGATACTGGGGGTGCCCTGGATGAGCCCGCGGATGGATCTGTTTCGGAGGCTATTGGGGATGAGTTTGTCATTGAGCAGGAAATTAATGACGAGAAGGACTGCGAGGATAGTGCCGAAAAAGGGTTGGATGCTGCCGATGGTTTCCAAAATCCAGTCAGTGAGGTTATCGACGAGCTTGTTCAAAGTGACTTGCGGGGAATTCCTGTCGAGGAGGCCAACGGGAATACACATGAAGGAGATATAGATGATGGAGTCAAGAAGGTTTGTCCTGGGCTTGAGGATTTTGACTCCCCAGATCCATCGGCGAAGACTAATGGAGGGTTCGACGAATTGTCCTTCCCATCAGGGTCGCTGAACAAGAATCTAGTGGCGGGTGATGGTGATGTTCTTGATGCCCATCAAAGTATGTTACTGACCGATGGTTCTGTTGAGATCGTGAATGGAGCCAAAAGGGAGGATGATTCGGAGGAGAAGATTATTGATGGTCCGGGTTTGGGATTGCCAGATGAGTCAGACAACTCTGCGGAAGAGGCGAAGAAGGATTTGATAGCAGAATTGAGCTTGCCCAATGAGTCGACGGCTCAGGTCGATTTGTTACCTGAGGCAACTTCGTTCAAAGAAGAGCTGGATGATTCTGGCACTGTTCTGAAAGAACGGAAAGAGGGATTTGACGAGACGGGAACTCCAAAAGATGGGTGGGAATCTTTCTCAGAGGATAACAAGGGAGAACAAATGCTATCTTCTGGTTGTGTGATCGCTAAAGTCGAGAATGGAGCTGAAAAGTGCAATGATGCCACTATGGCGAACAATGATGTGGTATCTGTACTCGAGGAAAATAATGCGGCTAAACTCGAGAATGGTCTGGACACGAGCAATTTACCATCTAATAGTGATGTAGCTGCTTTGAAGGAAAATGAACATGGAGACGTTCTGATCACTGGGGCTGATATAGCACCGGATGGTAGCTGCAAAGAAAAGACTGATGATTTGGAGGGTGCTGCACATGACAACATCGACAACCAGGTAGCCGCCATACTTTTACTCCGACTAAACACTGGTCTTCCTGTTTTTCTCAATTGTTTCACCTCTGCAGATCGAATTGCCAACTGCTGCTAGAACGGTGCGGAAGACATCCTGGATGGGCTGCTGCGGATTGTTTGATGTGATAACCGGCTCCGTACGATAGTAGCATAGGAGCTGTAGTGCCTCATATTGAATCGGTATGAAGCTTATTGCGTATGCTGGTAGACATTATGTCATGTCTCCACAGTTATACTACTGGGATTTGTTGTTTATCAGATTTAGCCATCTTTGAGTTATGTTTCGGTTCTTGTTGATGCCATCATGCCCTTACTGTTTTATTTCAGACGGAGGAATGATCTTTCTAGTTGTCATGGTGCAAATGCTCCAACAAGCGACAACCTTTGTAATGCAATCACCTCCATGAGAGGCGGAGCATAGAACAGAGAATATATTGGCTCTAGGTGTGTAGAGAAACGGGCATACAAAACAAGCCAATTATCGAGTGAGGACATCCTCCACACAATATCACTAAAAGGAGCTCATTCATCCTCTAGACAACTCAACCTAGCAAGCTTGTTAGTAACACCTACTTCAAGCTGTAGGGCTCATTCTACAATCACCTTCCACAGTAAATCCTGCAGATGGCAAGTTGATGATGTTCGACAAGTCACCTGTTAGGCATCATTAGCAGTCCCAGCTCCTTAGCATTATGAACCATGGACTCCTTAGCATTAGCAGTCACAGGCGACGACAGGTGTCAGTTATCAGCAGTGTTGTCAAACGCATCATCCCTGGTCAGGGGGCTGGGGCGTGTGCGGCGTGCCCTCAGGCCCTTGTGGGCTGGGAACAGTGGGCTATAAATGTGATAGAAAAATCCGAGGAAAGAGACAAGTAGACAACCAGCCACATCCATTACAAAATATTCTTTTTTTCGATTTGGTCAGTAAAATTTTTATTTTATGATCAATTTGGTCTAGTCAGCTGGGGTAAAACAACATTGGTGATAAGGCCAGTAACTCGTCATCTCAGAAGACACCACAAGGAATCAAAAGGATATGAAGTATCAAGCAACAAAATTGAGTCATGTAAGCAGGGATAAAGTAACAGAGAGCCAGGGAATTACAGCAAACTGTGTCGCAAAGACCTGTTCGTCCTTTCTCTATGCCCTTAAAACGAAATGTCAAGCCACGAGCGAACTCAGAGGCAGGACATCAGATACCATGGGCATTCAACTTTTAAAAATAAATTCAAAAAACAAAAAAAATGGAAGCAATCAAAAGATCATCTGCTTGCAATCTCAGCCGAAAGATGGTGATTAATTTTAAATATAATCACAGAGATCATGCAAATGGGAAAAATTTCATCACAGATTGCAAGACTTCCTCACAAGCATCCGTCACAAATGAGCAAGCAATATAAAAAGTAAAAACCACCACAGTAAAAAATCTTCATTCCATAGGCCTAATCAAGGAGATATAAATTGGGATCAGATGGTGATGCATGTTATAATGTTTCATCACTATACTGCAGAAACATAGATGGGTAATAATCATCATCTCCCATTGCAATCTCCTCAGTAGGAAGTAGCCACCATCTTCCCGATCACAAGAAGATCAGGCAAACACAACTTCTTCAAGGATCAATGGATCTTATCAGCTTAAAAATCACCAGATGCACCGAAAAGGTGCCCATTAAGACTGGGCGTCGATGAAGCAATTGTCATTTCCAAAAGAAAACGCAATTAAAAATCACCATAAAAAAATCGATCGATATCAGATATAAACTGTCAATCACCACACTTGCATTCTCAGATGCAAGATTAAGACTGGGGCGACAATCAAATATCATCATCTATCGATGAAGAAATCTCCAACAGCTCAAAGCAAAAAAATAAAGAAAACAACTAAAAGCCCAGAGGCGGAAGAGGAATTCGACCTAGACGGAGATCTGGCGGTCCCTCTGAGACCTCTTGAAATTCTTCAGCCTCTTCTCACGATCTTCTTCGTCAGCAGCGTCACCGCCATTTCCTACGGAGACGTAGTGGACGAGCCAGAGGCGGCGCGGAACACGAACGCCGAGCTCGACGACGTGGATGAAAGCAGTGGGAAGGAGGGTTTATATAGAGGTCGCCGAAGGGGGATCGTGCGTTGTTAGGGTTTTGCTAGGGTTTCTTATCGGGCCGCACATAAACTGGGCCGGCATAGGGATTTGGGCATGCTCGGCCCAAGGTGGACCCAAAACAAATTGAAAACAAACCCGTTATTGAATCTTGTGTTTTCACTCTTTATTAAGATTATATTTAAACAAACAAAGATAATTATTTCAATACAAAAGAAGACTAAGACTCTCTTTATTCATCCGGATTCACTTCCCCTTTCTCTTCTTCGTTTGGATTTTGATCGGCTCGCCTTTTTAGTTGCTCCGTATTTCGATGAATTTCGTGTAAGTTCTTCTCTCTCTTTACCCTCATAGGATTATAGCCACAGCAGAAAAACACTTGGGGACAAGTGTATTCTAAGAGGGGCCGCTTGATGCAGAGGATTACAGCTAAAGCAGAAGAACGGAAGTCTGTGGGGATTAATAATTGTACTGGACTTTTATTATGCTTTTAATGTGGAATGGGCTGGGATAAAAAACCCATATTGTGGTTGGGGGAGTGGATTGAAAAGGAATGATCGGGAGAGAGGGAAAAGTTAGTTGTCAGTTGGAGTTTTGAGTTGGTGGTGGTAGAGTATAGTTCGTGTTTCGGTGATTCTGGTGGTGGCGATCTTAGTAGCTTCTGAGCGTGTTTGGGCTATCAGGGTCTAGACTGGTGTAATTATGTGTTGTTGTTACGGTGTATTACGATTCGAGTGGTGAATTGGAGTTTGAGGCATTCGAAAGTATTGTGCTTGAAGTGAACATCACGCACCAAGTTTCGTTCTTTTGTTTGTGGTGGAGTATGATTTGTTAGTGATGGGAGGACTATTGGTTGGCTTCTCCACGGGAATTTGTTTGCCGATGGGTTCTAGATGATGTATTTAATGCGGGTGAGTTGGCGAGAAGTTGATAGAATTACGTGGGGATTTGTTGTTGCAAGTTATCCGTTCTCGTTATTGAGCTAGCGAGGAAGATCGTTGACGAATCCGTGTCAATCCGCGGTTTTGTGGGTGAATTGAACTGTGTAGGAGGCCCGGATGCGAAGTCAATAGCGAAAGCTTTCGTTGGCTTCTGAAAGACCATGTGTGGAAAATCAAATAATTTGCTTTTGGAATCGAGGGAGCAGCCAGCGGAGCTTGTCGAGCACGTGTTATTTGCTTGGGTAGTGTGTGAATTGAGCTAAATTGATGCGTGAATTCAAAGTTGATAGCAGAAGCCTTTGTTGGCTACTAAATCCCTTTTGCGGTGCTGCTTTTGGGATCCGACTGTTTCCGCGATGTTTCTTCCTAGGTTGACTTGGCTGGGCAGGGTGTAGTGTTGTCTTTGCTGTTCTTCGTGGAAGCAACAAAAGAAAGGTTTGATTCAGCAAGTTGAATGGAAGTGAAACCGAGAAACTAGTGGCACTTGTAATGGGGTTCCCTTGTTCTGGGAGGACTGTCATCGGGTTCTTTTATTTTTTATATGGAAATATGAAATTATGAATTTTAGATCCAGTCGATGTTGGAACCCACGATTTGTTCAGTTTAAGGGGTCGAGAAAAATGCAAGATATGCTAGATTTTGAAGGTGTTATCTGGGTAATACCGGGGCTAAATTGACTTAGTGATAAATCAGTTTTTGAAGAGATTTTTAAACCAGGAATTACTTTATTCTCATACATATGGTAAGAGCACTATCTATTTTTTGAAGAGATTTTGATACCAGAGCATGCGATATGTTTTTCCTCGCATGCCCCATGCTACTCTGGTAAGTATGCATTATCTGGTTATTTGCCACGGGATTGGATTATGAAAGCCTCTCTCATGCCTGTTTCTTTTATGATTTTGTCAGTTTTGACTAAAGTGAAGCCCTATTTCTTCTTTCAGGAATGCTTAAAGATCGAAATTTCACTTTTGTAGGAGGAATATAGATCAAATGCCAGCTTTAAGGATGAGAAACAAACCAAGCAGCACATCCTCGAAGGAAACCAATGTTCTTTGTGTATGCAAGAAATCCTATAAGATCTCCAAGAAATCATTTTCAGATGATGAAATAACTGAAGAGCGTTTTGACTCTGACAATTGCAGCCAGCATTCCTGCACAGGTGGAAACGATATTTGCATTATAATCTGCATTCAATCTAACCAAGTTTATCATGTTCCTCTGTCCATTTATTCAGTTGAAGCTTACACTTCATTATCATTTGATTCAACGACTCAAATGCAGAAGTGGACTTTGATGACATCCAGAATAAGGAAACTGAGAGCGGATGCCAACATTTGGACATAAATAACGCAGAAGTAGACCAGCAGCTATTGCTTGGAATTGATTCAACCTCTTCTGAGGATGTGGTGATTTTCTGACTTGATTATTTAATTGTTTTCTTGTAACTAAGTGTGCAATTTGTCTGCATTTTGTTGTGTCATCTTGGTAACTGGATTCAAATTGCTCTGGTATCCCCTTGATCTGAAATATAAATTCCGTCGACTTTTCCGTGGTTTGCTTAGATACATAATTTTCAGCTGCAAACCTGGTGCGACATGCTAATTTTGTGTAGTATTCTCTCATTGGTGTCCACGGTTATGAATAATACAAGAGTTGAATAATATTTTTGTCATTATGATTTTCATGAGCAGTCCTCGTATTGAGAAAATGTTTAGTATTATTATGTGATCAGACGTTTACTTTGTAATTGGCAGGAAAATATAAGTTCAAGTCAACATGACACGGAGACTTTTTTTTCTTCTGTTGCTGCCCCTAACGAACTAAGTGGTGAGAACATCTCTACTTTTCCTTATTTTCCCATTTCAGCCGACTAAGGAGCATAGATAGTCTGGTAGTCTGACAAAATTCTACCCCCGTCGGTTCTTGGCCATGGTACCTCTGATTGACGGAGGGATGCTAGTTTAGTTAGTTGTAATTTATGAAAGATCCCACTACTAATATCTTGTCCATCCTTGCAGGAAGCACTAGTCAGTTAAGCCTGCCAGTGTTAGACTCAGTTCAATTATATGGAAATAAAAGCTCTTGCGACTATCAGACTCGTAGGATATCAGATTTTTACATATCTGATGTAATTATTGCTAGTGTACCTCCCCATGGTGATGCAATTTGTAAGGAAAGTGACGACAATGATGATGACGATACAAATGAGATGAAGTCAGTTGATTACCGGTCAAATGAGTCAGGTTTGTGGATTGATGTGGCTGATGGTTTTATGATTTTGCCGTTTGTCTGTGGCTCATTTGTTTCAAAGGATGACGGAGTCACAAAATCAGATGATGCAGATACCACAGGGAAGGAATGCTCCAGCTCATATTTGCCACTCGATGAGATCATTGCTGGAACTTCTGAATCTCAGTGCAATTCTGAGATAGAGGACACAGATCGTTTTGATCCCCAGTGGTTCATAAGGACTTTACGCGACCTATCCATTGAAGTTACGAGTTCTCAATCTGACCCTCTCCGAAGTAGCGAGGAGAAAAGGAAGTCTGTTACCCTAGTTCTTGATCTTGACGGTAAGAAGCCTGCCAAAGAATCTTTCCATGTTCCTTTTTCTTCATTGAATAAAATATTTGCCTATGACGTAATGGAGTTAGCGTATTTAATGAATATCTGGCATGTTGGATTACCTGTGAAGATCTCATTTACATTCAAAAAAGTGAGATCACAGTATATCCTTTTTTGGCTGTTTCACATTGGTATGTGAGATATTTTTGTCTCAAATCTAGTTTTCTCCGTTTAACTTCCTCATTACTTTGGGTTGTCAGAGACCCTTGTGCATTCCACCTTGGATCATCGTGATGAGGCAGATTTCACATTTACAGTTTTCTTCAACATGGCGGAACATGTGGTATATGTCAAGAAAAGGCCATACCTCCAGACCTTTTTGGAGAGAGTCGCAGATATGTTCAATGTGGTAATTTTCACTGCCACCCAAAGCATCTACGCCGGACAGCTTCTGGACATACTCGACCCGAATCAACAGTTAATATCTCACAGGGTTTATCGTTAATCATGTAATTTTTCTGAAGGCACGTACACCAAAGATTTGACCATCTTAGGTGTTGACTTGGCTAAAGTTGCCGTTATTGATAATTCCCCTCAGGTATGCACCTATTAATATTCTCTCTGATGTTATCTAGTTACTTCTTGTTAGTTGGTTTTTAATTTTTACTCCTGAAGACACATACATAAAAAAAGACATCGACAATTTTTTTTCTTTTGTGAGAATAATATATGTTGCATCTTTATTGCATGGAAGAAATCTGAAAAATAACGGTATTTTTAAGTGATTCTCAATTCTCATTATGGAAGGCTTCTTTTGTGTTAATTTATTTCAGGTGTTCAGGTTGCAAGTGAATATGGTTTTCCAATTAAGAGTTGGCTTGATGATCCTTCGGAGTCCTTTTTGGAGACCCTGGTTGACATTGATGATGTGCGACCTATTATTGCTAGAAGATTCGGTAACCAAGAATGAGAAACCCTATTGTGTTCTGTTTAATACTGCACATGCTCGTCCCATAATCATCTTATTTGCCTCGTAATTTGGATTCCTCTGTTGTAGCTGGTGGAGTTCATATATTTGATTGAAGAAAAATAGATTTTCTTATCAGAACTTTATTTATGCACCAAACAGAAAAAGTTCCGTTCGATCAAGGAATTTCCATGTCACAAAAGAATGGTAAGGACAGGACTGATGTATTTCTTGTTGGCATCATCCTCCTCATTGGCTCTTGCCTGGGTTATGCTTAATTCTTAATTCTCTAACATAACAGCTGAAATCCAGCTGAGTTTTCTACACTAAGGGATTTTTTACTCGAAATATTTTAAACGTGTCTTTTGAAGTACATCTGACACTACATAGGCTTCGCTAATTTTTGAATTAATTGAATGTACTATTTTCTGGCATAAATCAGTTGGGTTGTTTTACCTGAAAGCGAAAATCTGTTCTGGATGCTGGCTATATCTTTTTCCTTGACATGAAATACTTGTAGACTGCTTGACTACTGTGCTGTGCTGTCTACATCCCCTTATGTTTCAATTCCTTGTATACTACTCTCTCTCTCTCTCTCTCACGATAGGTGGGTTCCCTTTTTGCGAGGTAAACTGTTGTTTATCTGTCCCACTATTGTGCTTCTAATTCTGCCCGAGTTCCTGGATTCAAATTTTCTTTCTTGAATATGCCTGTGATGTCCCCAGTTAACATCTGTATATGCTGACTTGACTGCTTATGTGAGGAAATTGGAAACCGTTCCTAGGGGGTGTTTGTTCTTTGACAAATAACTTGGTGCGTTAATCTGCAGGTCCTACCAGGATCAAGGGTAAATTTTCCATAAACTGGCAGTAAGAAAAATTTCTTTAGTTTTGTTTTTTCCTTTTCTTTTTCTTTCGAATATTCGTTATACTTTTGTAGGTGTATCAGGAAGATTCTTTTCAACAATAGTATTAACTCTTGTAGCCTCATCGTGGAATTAGTAATGTAAATCATTCATCCTCTTCTTTTTGTTTACCTTCTTCCTGTTTCCTGAGCTGCCCTTCTGTCGAAACTGCCGGTGTTCCTGCATGTTTTTGCTTGTTGGTGGTTTTTCTGAGTGAATGGTGCTCAATAAGGCTGTCCTTATGATTTAGCCACTCTGTGTTTATATGATTTGTACTATGCTTGAAAGCAGGATGAGTTTGACGAATCATTTCTGTGTCCGTCTCCATAGTAGTATACAGTAAGTATATGCTAATCTCATTGCTCCGATGTTCTCTTGGTGATTCACCTCTGCCATGATAAGCACTAGATGTATATTTAGAACAGCACTTTGCCGGATCAATTTCTTTAGTGCAATACTCTCCAGTTTGAAGAACCAAAATTCGGAGTTTGTCGTATATTCCACATCTCGCTAGTTCGAGCATTTTGTGCATATAAAAAGAGATGAGGGCATTTAAATCTTAATGTTCTCAGCTGCTTCTTTTGGTTAATAATCTTGCAATCACGCTCCAGTTCTATGTATATCAACACTACCAATAAGAGTTCAAGTTACATGAAACTACTTAAGTCATTTTTGGACACAACTGACGGAATTTCGCCCATAAGAGGCTTCATGATACCCTGATATGTCTCGCTGTTCGGAACCATTCGGTAGATGCCCATATAGTCATGGAGCTCAATCACTTCCTAGGTGGCAATTTCATGTAGAAATTGGTTGTATGCATAGTATAAGTTATAGCATCAGGAACTAGACCCCTTTCTATCATGAGCATGCATCATCATCTCCTTGGCAATCGAATTGGCACCAAACATGCACATCCAGTAGATCGATATGTTCCAAGTGACTATATCTCCTCGAATCCCCAATTTCCTATACTCTGAAGCCAAGTGAAGTACCTTTGTCAACATCTCGGCTGCGAGGACACCAGTTCAACAGACTGTTCAGCGTGACTGAATCGGATGGGCCAACCCCATGAAGCGAATCGACCAGAGCTTCTGCTTCAACCATCTTAGCTGCCCTGCAAAAACCATTCATAACAGTGTCGTGGACTACCAAGTTAGGACTCTGCCCTGACGCTATGATAGTGTCATAAGCTCGGATCGCTGCCCAAAGATCCCTTTCCTAGCAGTATTTGTCCATCAAGGTGTCGTATGATACGACGTCAGGCGATTAGTGCTCGAAAATCCTGCTTGTTCCTCTGATGAGTACGTCGTGAGAGAAGTTATCATCCACCAGGCCCTTTTCGAGGATTAACTAGTGGATTTTCAGTGCTTCGTTCAAGTAACCGTTCCTGCAAAGTCCCTCTGTGATGACTGCATAGGAGATGCAATCAGGGATTATGTTCTTCTTGACCATGCCGAATAGCAGCAAAGAATCAATGAAAAGCCAAAATAGGAAATAATTATACAAGGCAACATCCGGAGAGGACACTCGCTCGACCATCCGTATGATCACCTAACTCGAAAGCCTTGTCTAGGCTTCACTTCCGTGAATAACTGTCGATCAAGATTCGGTAGGTCCTCACATTAACTTCCACACCAGCATCAACCATCTCATAGATCTTCCGTAAACAACCGATGTAAGACAGTTCAGTTGACCTGTACGGTAGGGGGAGTTCGGGAAACAAGTGTGGCTTCCTGAGGGATCTCGGTAAGGTGTGGAGGTAAAAGACGTCGGCCCAATCGAGCTTCTGATCGTCGGACACCACGAATGCCCGTCCGAACCCTTCCATCTCACCAACTTTCTGCACGTACTTCGCTCTCTCTTCCTTAGGGAGGTCAAAAAGTTCCACGGTCCTCTCTTTACCGCCTCCGTCAGCGAGGGGCTCATCCCGTGATTCACCAGCTGAGAAAGAAATGGGGAAAAAATCACGCTTCGAGGATCGCCCAACTATACACGACTCATCATCCCCGTCGTTACGGTGATCCAGTTACCTGGAAGAATCCCCAATCTTTGCACGCAGCGTACAACCTCTCGAGCTCGGGACTCTCCTCGTGGGCCTTAAGCTTCACGAAGTCGATCACAGGGATCTCTGGCAAGGACGGCGCGTCCACGACTATGGTGGGGTCCTGATCATGTCGGATGTAACGTTCCGGGATGGTGACCGTCTTCCCATCAACACACAGGTCCCGCGGGCAAGATCCCATTTTTCTCCGGCTACCGGAACAATACAACAAATGATTGGAACCGGGAGCATCTATGTCAATCAATATAGAAAATTGATTGTTTTAGTCTCCTTTCACCGACAGCCTCTGAATATTTATTGAATAGTGGATATGACATAAGAGTAAGATCCTATGAAAATGATAATACCTGTACCTGAGTGTTGGTCAGCGAAATCGAAAAGAAAAACTGTCGTAACCATCATTTTATTCGAAATGAATGCGATGGAAAATAATTATCATTTCACAAGAAAAAACTTTTGACAGTTTGGTCTCTGGTTCCTACTTATTTATACTCATCGACGAGCAGCTTTTTCACTCTTTCAACGTAATAATATCAAAATCCCACTTGTTTTTCAAAGGATAGACACGACACGTTTAGTGTACAAATTTATTTCATATAATATGATACGTTTTTCACGGCATAATAAAAGAACACATAATTAGATATTTTAATATATTAGATGCTCTATTCAAAACGAATAAGAAAATAATAATTATAATTTAAAAAATAAGTTACGTAGTTAGCCTACGTTCGCAATGAAAACTACTGCTCAGTGGATTATAAAATTGAAAAAGTTAGGCATGGACATAACACTTAAGGTTCAACTTGTTTACATATTTGTTTAAAATTTAATTAAAGAGTGATTTGAATTTTTTAAGGTCTGAATCTTTTTATAAAAAATGGTTTTGTTATTGTCCTTAGAACAAAAACATAATTATTGATCTCTGGCAAGTCTTTCAACACGCCCCGTAAAACTCAAGTCCACGTACATGCCCATAATCATCTTATTTGCCTCATGGTGGAGTTCGTATATTTGATTGAAGAAAAATAAATTTTCTTATAAGAACTTTATTTATGCACAAAACAGAAAAAAGTTCCGTTCGATCAAAGCTTCATAGAGTTGAATTTCCATGTCACAACAGGACTGATGTTTCTTGTCGGCATCATCCTCCTCAATGGCTCTTGCCTGGGTTATGCTTAATTCTCTAACATAACACCTGAAATCCAGGTGAGTTTTCTACATTAAGAGATTTTTACTCACAATATTTTAAACATATCTTTCGAAGTACATCTGACACAACATAGGCTTCACTAATATTTGAATTAATTGAATGTACTATTTTCCTGCATAAATCAGTTTGGTTGTTTTACCTAGAATTGAAAATCTGTTCTGGATGCTGGCTACATCTTTTTCCTTTACATGAAAAGCTTGTATACTGCTTGACTACTGTGTCATGCTGTCTACATTCCCTTATGTTTCAATTCCTTGTATATTACTCTCTCTCTCTCCCTCTCTCTCTCTTAAGATAGGTAGGTTCTCTGTTCGCTAGGTAAACCATTGTTTATCTGTCCCAGTATTGTGCTTCTGATTCTGCCCGAGTTCCCGGATTGAAATTTTCTTACTTGAATATGCCTGTGATGTCCCCAGTTAACTTCTGTACATGCTGACTTGACTGCTTATGTGAGGTAATTGGAAACCATTCCTAGGGGGTGTTTGTTCTTTGACAAATAACTTGGTACGTTAATCTGCAGGTCCTACCAGGATCAAGGGTAAATTTTCCATAAACTGGCAAATCAATCTCCAAATGTTTAGTTCTTTCGTGATAGATAGGATTGTTACTAAGATATATAGCCGATTTGTTATCACAGAACAACTACACAGCTCCTTGCAGCTCTATACATAAATCCTTCAACAATGCAGTGACCCAAACTAACTCAGATGCAGTAGCTGCTATGGCACGGTACTCTGCCTCTGTTGAACTGCGAGAAACAGTGGCTTGTTTCTTTGACTTCCAACTAACAATTGAATCACCAATGAAAATACAATAGTCAGTGGTAGATCTTCTAGTTTCAACACAACCTCCCCAATCACTATCTGCATAAGCGCGTACAACGACACTAGAGCCACTTGAGAAAAGAATTATGTTTCTAGGAGAAGCCTTGAGATATCTTAGAACATACCAAGCCACATTCCAATGACCATTCGAAGGACAATCCATGAATTGAGATGAGATATGAACTGTATATGCAATATCAAGTCTCGTAATACTCAAATAAATCAGTTTTCCAACCAATTTTCTGTAAGCTGCAACATTCACTGGATGCGCTTTATCTCCTTGAACCAACTTCAGATTCAGTTGCAGTGGAATTGTAGCCGATCTTGTGCTAGCTTTTCCATCTCTTCAAGTAATCTCAAGGTATATCCTCTCTGTGACACATGACTCCCTTTGCTTGACCATACGTTTTCCAAACCAAGAAAGTATTTAGGTTCTCCTAAATTCCTTACCTTGAAAGAACTCTGTAGAAGATTCTGTAACTTTGAGGTCACCTTTTCATTTGCATCCTATTGCTCTTTTTCCGTAGGCAAGACAACCAAATCCAAAGTAGCATTGTCCTTTAAAGCATTAAGCTCGGCAGTCATAGCATCTACCCAATGTGGAATCTACTTTGCTTGTTTATATGACTGAGGTTCGACATGAGATTCGAGATTAACTAGAAAAGCTTTATATGAAGAAGAAAGACGATCAAAGGCAATTTACGGTTCAATAGGATAAGCAGGCATAGAAGAAAGAACAGAAGAAGAAGGAACTGACCTGCCAGCAGAAGACAATAACCAGCCATATTGAGAGACAACTTATGGTGGTAGTCCTTGAGGTACGAGGGAAGATGTCTGAGTCTAGTGCCTCGTCTCACATTATTTGGTACAACAAAATCAGATTCAACTCTATTTACACTAGATTCATGTAGATGTGTTATGTCTGATTCAGAGAGATGTCCTGTGTTTGATGCATGCACATGTGCAGTGTCTGGAGGAGAATCTAAAACAGTCGAATTATGACTAAAAACATGATCTGGACCAATGAGATCAAGATTCATACCAGAATCATACTGTAAGATTGATTCCCTAGAGTCCAAAGATTGCATTTTTAAAGGAAAATTTGATTAATAAAAAACCACATCCCTAGAAACAGTAAACTGCTGAGTATATAGATGATAAACAAAAATACCCTTTTAAATGCAAAGGATACCCAACAAAGATGCATTTGGATGCTCTCCTATCAAACTTGGTTCTGTTTCGAGCCAGTGTATTGCTGAAACACGACCCAAAGACTCATGTTTGTATAAACTGGGGTTCGATGAAACGAGACTTCATAGGGAGATTTATAAGCCAATATCTTTGAAGGACGCCTGTTAACAATATATGTTGCAGTTAAAATAGCATATCCCCAAAAACCAATAGGTAAACCAGCTTGAAACAATAGTGCTCTAGCTATATGAACTAAATGTTAATGTTTACGTTCTACAATCCCAGCAATGGGGTGTTTCTATAATGCCATTTTCTCTGTAAAATTCCAACATAGTGAACTCAACTCCATTGTCCGACCTTATCACTTTAATAGATTTATCAAATTCATTTTCGACAAGTTGACATAAGGTTTTCAGATAAGACTGCGCTTCTGATTTATAACGCAGAAGATATAGCCGAGTCCCTCTTGTATAGTCCGTCTACAATGGTTAAGAAGCACTTAAAACCACCTATTGCTTCTGTTGAATATGGTCCCCAAATGTCTACATGTATTAGTTCAAATGAAGAGGAACTTCTAGTTACACTCAAAGGAAACACCGAACGTTTTTGTTTTGCTTCATGATAAACACTACAAACATTGTCGGACTTCACGCGTATGCTAGAATCCACAGTAGTAACATATCTAATTTTATCCAAGGAAGTATGTCCTAGCCTAGAGTGCCAAACATCAAACACATCTAGAGTAACATGATTGGACATACAGAAAGAACTATGAGAGTCATTGAAACTACTCATGCCTGCATTCCTGACCTCTTGCATCCCATACTAGCCATCTCTCTGTTTAGCTAGTCCAATCGTCGTCCACTTTTTTATGTCCTGAGTGTAACAACCCTCCTTTAGAAAAACAAAACAAAGGTCACCACCCATAACAAGTTTGCTAACAGATTTGAGATTAAAACTAAATTCTGGTACATAGAGTGTATCCTGAAGATATAGGCTGTCATTAAGAATGACTGATCCAAAATGAGTAGCCATCCCAAAAGAATTATTAGGCAACTGAATTTTCAAAGGAACTTCAAGAACTTGATTTACATGAAATGAATCTAGATCTGAAACAATATGATATGTGGCTCCAGTACCCACAATCCAAGTATTTTTAGACATGTGAGCGGAAGGAATAGCAAGAACTTTTCAAAAAAATGAAACTATACCTGCTTGATTAGGAAAGACGGAAGAAGAGGATTTAGGAAGAGAAGGTGTCTACACCCTTGGAGGCTGCATCATTTCCCACATTGAGCATGTCCATTAACCGCTGAATTTGTTGCTTAGGAAGACTTAGCTGGGAATTCTCATTGCTGAATTTGTTGCTTAGGAAGACTCAGCGGAAAATTCTCATTACTCTAATGTGTCTTTATTATAGCCACTTGATTCACAGCACGTCTTACAGAACATTGCTTGTTTCCATATTGTCCTCTGCCCCTCATTATGCGACTACTCTCTTGGCAGGGAAAACCAATCAACTGATAACATTTGTCCTTCACATGACCCTTCTTTCCTCAATGGTCACTTATTATATCAAACCTGCTTCTCCTCCTATCAGTAAAGTTTTTTGTTTCTATTTCTCCCTGCCTTTATGATTACCCTGTCACAACTGCCATCGTGAGTCCCTCAACAGGAGAACTCACAGACTCCTTCATTTGTTTATGCACTTCTTCTATCTGCACAACATTATAAGCCTCACCAAGTGAAGGCAAAGGCTTCTTCATCAAGATCTGTGACCTTATGGCTGTAAACTCATCATTCAGTCCATTCAAGAACTTAAACACTAAGTCCTTTTGATACTGCTCAGAAAACTCCTTCATCCAATTACATTTACTATTGTTGCAGCAACAATGAGGCAAAGGCCTGTAAATCTGAATTTCACTCACAAGAGACAAAAGGTCATTATAATATGCATCAACATCTTCGATCCTTACATCAGCAAATGAAAACGCAATTGTAGATGACGCACTCTAGAGTCATCCGATTCTGAAAATCTTTCTGCTAATTTCACCCAAACATTTCTAGCAGAATCCAAAAAGAAGATTGTTGCGGCAATGGAGACAGAAACAGACTTATAGATCCACGATTTCACAAGATCATTACACCTCCTCCAAGTCGGGAACAATAAATCCAACTCACTAGGCCTCACTATACTCCCCTCCACAAATGCAATCTTGTTTCTGATCGACAGGGCAATCTCAAAAGATCTCCTCTAGGAGACATAGTGTCCCTTGGTCAACTCTCGCGTCACTAAAGCCCCTATTTGGCTATCCGTAGGGCTAACATAGAAAGGAGAGGAGGGATCCAACTCTACCATCGTCTTACCAGTAAAGTTCACCACCTCTGCCATTTTCGTGCTCGATACCATGCGAGCAAATGTGACCGTCGCCGGAGAAGCACACAGAGGAGAGGAAGAAGACTTGAGGAAGAAGAAAAGAGCAGATGAAAGGAGAAACCGTTTTTCTGTTATTGTAACTGCTCAAACTCTCTGTTACATCCCAACCATATATATATGTGTACAGCTCATACATTCTTCTCATAATAAAGACACATACTTCTGACTAAAGGTCCCCAGCTAACTAAGACACCCAAGTTGATGTCCTTGCTGTTCCCATGATGCAAACTCATCTGGTTTTTGTCTACCAGATGCCAAGACCAGTTTCTGTTTACACAACTCGCTAGTCCGAGCATTTTGTGCTTATAAAAAAGAGATGAGGGCATTAAAATCTTAATGATCTCAAATCGTGCTCGAGTTCTATGTATATCAACACTGCCAGTAAGTTTTGCAAGTTACTTGGAACTATGCAGTCAGTGACTATGGCCTTCGGGCATGACTGATGGAATGTCTCGCTGTCCGGAACCACTCCGTAGATGACCATATGGTCATGGAGCTCAATCACTTCTACCGGGTGGCATCTCTTGCAGAAATTGGTTATAAGCATGGTGTAAGTTAGACCCCTTTCTATCCTGAGCATCATCATCTCCTTGGCAATCGAATTGGCACCAAATGTGCACATCCAGTTGATCAATATGTTCCAAGTGACTATATCTCCTCGAATCCCCAATTTCTCATACTCTGAAACCAAGTGAAGTGCCTTTGTCAACATCTCGGCTGCGATAATACCCGTTCAACAGACTGTTCAGCTTGAGTGAATCGGGTAGGCCAACCACACGAAGCAAATCGACCCGAGATTCGGCTTCAACCATCTTAGCTACCCTCAGTGTTGTGGACTGCCAAGTTAGGACTCTGCCCTGATGCTACCATAGTGTCACGAGCTCGGATCGCTGGGCCGTATGATATGAAGTCAGGCGATTAGTGCTAAAAAATCCTGCTTGTTCCTCCATATGTAGTTGATGAGTACGTCGTGAGAGAAGTTATCATCCACCAAGCCCTTTTCGAGGATTAACTAGTGGATTTTTAGTGCTTCGTTCAATCATTCCTGCAAAGTCCCTTTATGATGAATGTGGAGTTGATGCAGATCGGGGATGATGTTCTTCTCGATCATGTTGAATAGAAGCAAAGAAGCTCCCTCCATGTCTTGGTCTATGTAAATCCAAAATAGGAAATAATTATACGTGGCAACATCTGGCTAGAACACTCGCTCGACCATCCGTATGATCACATAACTCGAAAGCCTTGTCTAGGCTTCACCTCCGTGAATTACCATCGATCAAGGTTCGGTAAGTCCTCACATTAACTTCCACACCAGCATCAACCATCTCAAAGATCATGAGAATTATTAACTTATACGACTATTATTATAGTTTTCCATCATTTCTGAATCCTCATGGAATCAAGGTATGCCTTCCCTTTGAGTTCACTAGTTAGGTAACCATTCAGGTGCTCTGCTACTGTTATCCGCCGAAACTGCGCTGGATTGTCCGCTGTCACGAGGCTCGGCGCCGGACCAATCATGGCCTCCATCCTCGGGCTATAGAATGAAGCCACCGTTACCCTCTCCCTTGTTCTGTGGACTGTTGCCCTGTGGTTGATGCTTTGGTATATCCCATTCGTGACCATCTGCGTACAATGAAGAACGGCAGGAAGGAATCTCAGTCCCTATGTGAAAAGTGGGGATTCGTTTTTTTTTTTTTTTTTCGTTTTACCTCCACGATGTCACCAACATTGATGATGAATGCTCCGGGGAGCGGCCTCACAGATATCCACACCCCGTCCTTCTGTATCTGCAGCCCTTCGGTCTCGTTGACCTGGAGGAGGATGGTGATTGCATCGGCATCTGAATGGGAGCTCAGCCCAATCACAAGCTCGGGCTGCGGGAAAGGTGGGTAGTAGTTCATCCTCATCCCCTGTATACCTTCCTCAAAAAGTTCTGAGACTTCCCTTGAATCCATTCCCAATGCTTTCCCCATCAGGCGAAGGAGCTCGACTGCCAATTTCTTGGTTTCCTCGGAGTACGCATCCAGATCGTCCCTAAACATGACAGAAGTTGCATCAGGCATCGAGAAGGCCGTGACCATAAACAACCGATGTAAGACAGTTCAGTTGACCTGTATGGGAGGGGGAGTTCAGGAAACAAGTGCGGCTTCCTGAGGGATCTCGGTAAGGTGTGGAGGTAAAAGACGTCGGCCCAATCGAGCTTCTGATCATCGGACACCACGAATGCCCGTCCGAACCCTTCCATCTCTCCGACTTTCTGCTCGTACCTGGATCTCTCTTCCTCAGGGAGGTCGAAAAGTTCCACGGTGCCTCTCTTTATAGCCTCCATCAGCGAGGGGCTCATCCTGTGATTCACAAGCTGAGAAAGAAATGGGGAAAAAGTCAAGCTTCGAGGATCGCCCAACTACACGTGACTCATCATCCCCGTCGTTACGGTGATCCAGTTACCTGGAAGAATCCCCAGTCTTTGCACGCGGCGTGCAACCTCTCGAGCTCGGGACTCTTCTCGTGGGCCTTAAGCTTCGCGAAGTCGATCACAGGGATCTCTGGCAAGGACGGCGCGTCCACGAGTATGGTGGGGTCCTGATCACGTCGGATGTAACGTTCCGGGATGGTGGCCGTCTTCCCATCAACACACAGGTCCCGCGGGCAAGATCCCATTTTTCTCCGGCTACCGGAACAATACAACAAATGATTGTTTGTCTCCTTTCACCGACAGCCTCTGAATATTTATTGAATAGTGGATATAACAAAAGAATAAGATCCTATGAAAATGATAATACATGTACCTGAGTGTTTGGTTAGCTAAGTCAAAAAGAAGACCTGTTGAACATAATTACACTCATCGACTAGCAGCGTTTTTACTCTGTCAACATAATAATATCTAAATCCCAATTGTTTGTGGTGATAGACACGACACGTTGGTGTATAAATTTATTTCATATAATATGATGCGTTTTTTCTATTCAAAACGAATAAAAATACTAATAATTAAAATTTAAAAATAAGTTACGTTAGCCAACGTTAGCAATGAAAACTATTAATTATATATATATATATATATATATATATGTTAAGTAGAATACTACGCGAACAACTTAAGGTTCAACTTGTTTACATATTTGTTTAAAATTTAATCAAAGTGAGATTTGAATTTTTTAAGGTTTGAATCTTTTTATAAAAAATGGTTCTATTAATGTCCTTAGAACAAAAATATAATTATTAATTTCTATTGGTGTGTGTGCGCCTTCCGGCCAAGCACGCGCGTGGCGGTTCGGATGACACGAGGATCCGGGTTCGTTCCCCTAGAGTCCTCCGGTAGACGTCACGACTCAGGCGTCGGACGCTGCGGAGGAAGCCAGGGTGATCCCCTCTGGGTTCCTAACTGGGTCTGCTCGGGCCTTCGCCGACCGTCTCCGTTTTCCCATGAGGTGGGGGCGAAAGGCGGAGCATGATCCGAAGAAGGAACTATCGGGAGAAATCGGTAACGGCTCGCGTCGCCTTCACCCATCTATGATGGTTCCGTTGAAAATATGTTGTTGTTTAACCAAGGTAAACTGTAGGGAGTCGCCACCAACTTAATTTTAAAAGATTGGTTTAAGTCGAAAAACCAGAATAGGATTCGGGAATTCCTAATTACTAACTCTTACATCTAAACATGCGAAAATGTGACGTTTGCTCCAAAAGTTTATTTTGGTTAACGAGTGTTGGACACAATCCGGGCATGACTCCGGACTCATGTCAATGTTTTTGGGGCGTTAGGCCCAGTTCGGGCTTTTTGAGCCCGAACGCATGTGTGTTTGGCAAACAGCCTAACATCAAGCACCTCAACCACAGATCAAGTATTTAGATCAAAGGGAGTGGGGAAGGGTGGTGATCGTGGGCCTATGCACTTGGGCCCACGACCTGTTACATGAGGAAATAAAAAGAGACTTCGGAAAGCCCGCACTTTCCTTTGTACCTTAGGTGACTATTGGGGCCGCTTTATCGTCTTGACATCCAGATAGATCCACACGATTTGATACACGCACCTTCAAGTAGTTTTCGAAAATTCGGAGTTAGATCTCCCAAGGTTGCATGCCCAGTGAATGTGCAAAAATAAAAATACAAGTGTGCAAGTAGAATATTCGAGAAAATGGAGGAGCAATTCAATCAATCCTATGTAATTTCTTTTCTCACATTTCAACAAGACGACGAAAGTGGGAAAAATCATAACATTTGACATGCTCATCAAAAAACCATAAAAATTTACCAGAATGCAGAAAACTTAATGTAGTTTTTGCATGAAAGAGTTTAGGAAAAACAAGCATGTAGTTTGATGTCAATAAGGGAATGAATTTGGTCATTCAAACTGAAGTTGGAATTTATCTTGTAGCAAGTTTGACTGCCATTGAACATAGAATAGCATTGATCAAAATAAAAAGTGCAAAACATAAAAGTTGTAAGTAAAATATAAAATTAACTCAATTAGTTTCAGGTTAAACAAAGCCATGTAGCCCAAGTTATGTCCTGAAAATTGAATCAACGTTTCTGCTCATGTACAGAATGCAGCACAATCTTCAACTCGTAAAAGGTTGACAAAAAAGGCTTCAAATGGAAAAGTTCAAACAAAAATTGTAGATTGACTATAGAGGAAACTAACCTAATTGATTTTAAGTCAATTGGAGCTCTATAGCAAAAATTAAGCTCAATTGATCAAAGTAGTATTGCTACTCGAGTCCAGAACAGTTGCACCCTGCAGCTGGTCATTTGACCGACGAAAACTCGACTAAAATGACTTCGAATCAAAATGTTCAAAAAATATAAAAGTTGTAGAAACCTTGAAGATGCATCCAAAAAAATTGTTTCGGTTGAAATAAATTTTGATGCTCAAGTTATGTCCAAGAAACAGAAGTAGCAGTTCGGCTCTTGAACAAAAACATGTTGTGCTGCAAAAGTCAACAAAACTCGACTGAAATGGCCTCAAATGGAAAATTTCAAAATGTGAAAGTTGTAGATAATGAAGACGGAATGATCCCAAATAGTTTTAGGTAATTCCAAGCTACATGGGCCAAGTTAGGTCCTATGAAATGCATCTGGTTGCTTCGCAGATGCACGAAACATAGCACCTTCATTCTTCATCCTTCAATGACCAAAAAGCAATGATAGCAGCGAAATTCCAGCACGTATATAACCTAAGAATCAGTCATAACTCAGGCTACACATGCTCGATTTAGACGCATAAGCTATTCACATGACCAGGAGGGAGGGAGGAAGAGGGGGACCTGATTAAGCTTGATTCCATTGCTGGACGGAAGAGCAACGCCTGTAGAAGTGGTGTGTTCATGCAAATTAATACTAAAACACGAGTAGACAGAAAGTGGTTAGTGTAATGGACGTCATGGGTATTCGTTTAATGAATTGCACAAGTGAGAGGGGGTCTCACCGAGGGTACCTTGCCTCGGCGTGGCCCGAGGAGGAATCGAAGAGGCTTTGGCTTCTTCTCAAGGCAGAGGTCGGGGAGGTTCTGTTTCCTTGCTGTTTGCAGGAATTGCTGGTTTGTCAGCTGTCGTCATTTGTGATGTCGTCGGTCCTGTTGGATCTGGGACATGAGGTTGTCTTCGGTATCGCGAAGAAGGGAAACTCCGCTGCTGTTGGCACGGGTTTCGTCTATTCGGGAGGCTTTGGCTCGTCAGCACTGGAGAGGGGAATCCTTGTGGTTCCGGTTTCTGTGTGTCTAGGGAGGAGTTGGCCTCTGGTTTATGTGTGTAGAGAGGAGTTGGCCTCTGATTCCCAGAGGGGGTGGAGCGTCTCTCTGAGGAGAGGTCCTGATTTTCTGATAATTGTCAGAAAAGGCATCGGGAGGTTTTGGTTCTAAACCAGAAGATTTTTGATATCTTCTGATGGGGAATCATTGATTTTTTTTTTTTACGTATATGATGATCTATTTTTCTTTTGATCGTATGAAAGGTGATAGGGATGTCAGAAGGGTTAGAGGAATAATGTCTAGGTTCATCATCTAATGGGACAAAGAAGGTAAGATATATTATTTTAATGGGAAATGGAATATTTTTTAGGGGAGTGATCGAGGGGATTGAATCTTGATAAGGTGAGTAATTTACTATGCAGAAATCTCGAGAGGTTTAAATGTTATTAGAAGATGGTCGGTGATTAAATTTTGTTTGAAAAATCTTAAAAGAAAGATATTTATTGGAAAATTCAAGGTACTACAGTTGGTTGCAAGGTAAGGAGTTTCAATCATTGATTTTACTATGCATACCATGAGACTGAGGCCCCTCCTCCGAGTGAGAGCTTAAGCCATTGAAATACTCCATCGTTAACAAATTAAATATTTAATTACTTCATGTCAACACTATAAGTCCTAACTGGAACCGTTTCTTCAAATAGACACGGCATTAACCGTTAGATACAAAACATTTTCATGTGAATTTATTTCACATTATATAATATGAAAACACCATAAAATGATTATTAATAAGAATCGAAGTAACACGTAAAGCCGATTTTTGGCCTATTTGTGCTCCGCTTATGGGAGTATAAGAATCGACATGGAATAAAGAGGAAAACTATTGGACACTCTAGTGAAGGCGTATATTGCTTCGAAGAGAATCATGACAGTCGACCAAGACAAGAGAACAAGGGGTGATCGAGGAAATGATGTCGTTTGGCGACAAAATCATTTCCATTCAAGAATTCTTACGTGTTTTCGCTCGCCTTTGAGGGGCTTTACAATAAATGAAAGAACCTTTTTTTGTATGACTTCTTCCACGAAAGGGACAACCGAGCTGCTTCAGCCCTTTGGCGGGCCTTGACACAAACGGGGGAATTTTTTTTTTTTTTTTTAATCCGAGCGAATATACGAAAACCAGTGAAGAACAAGAGAGCAGGCCGAAAAGGCAGCCGGCCTTTTCGGCCTGCTCGCTCTAACGTTTGTTTAGTAGACTGCGAGTGGAGTATCAAGGGACTTTCTAATTGTTTACAACATCTCATATTCATAGATCCGTACCCGCTCCTCCCCTGTGGAGCGGGGGGACAATGAACTCAGGAAATTCAAAAATAAGATTTGCCAGGATGGACGAACGAAGTAACTCGACCTGAGTCAAAGACTGTTTCAGCGCGTTCGAGGTGCTCCCTCTGAGCATCATTGACCATCGACTCTGGAAACCTCGACCTCTGCCACTACTGCTTCGATAGCCATGTTTTACGAATCGTATTTTGGAATTTGATAGGCGTGCATTCGTGAGCCCATGCTAACGTTTCAATTAATTCCTGCCAGCCAAGAAATTAAGAACATAAATCCAGTAACCCAAACAAGATGTCCAAATAAGAAGGCTTCCGCTGCTGGCCCCGGCAGTCCTTTGAATGGAGCCGGTGCGTGGCGAAGGGAAGGCTTCATCAAGCCATTTCTCCCCAAACAAGCCGTTTCACCCCTGACACTAGAAATTGCGGAGCATGATGTTTGGTAAATCCGTTTAATGCTAAAACGATAAATCCCTAAACAAAAGTTTTAGGAATGTGCAGAACCCTCGCAAAAGCCGTGGCCTTCCGCATCTTCTATTCGCTGGGATAAAGCTTTTCCTCTCGTTCCCTTTTACCGATGCCATGCTGCTCGTGGGCTTTTTCAACTCTCTCAAAATAGAATCTATTCAGGAGTGGAAACATCTGAGAGAGAGCGCTTCGCGAAAGAATCGTGTGGCACAATTTGGAATGGAAGCCTGAGGAAGAGAGAAGGTGAAGCAGCTCCCTGGGCTTGGCTTACTTTCAAGAGAGAGGTGAGTAAGGGGCTCGCTTCGCTAGCTCGATCGGAGGTCAAGAGTGTTGTCTGACGGAAAAACAGAAGAGCGGAAACCGGCCTTAGAGATTGAATGTCGACATTTCTTTTTTCCGAAGGAGTCGTCATTTACAATGACGGCATATTTCGGGATGGAAACTAAGTTCCCACTCACGACCCATGTAGCAAGAAGCTACACCAAGTAAGAAGTGTAGAACAACACAGCTGTACGGGAACAGAGATAAGAGCAAGTTGCTGGGTCAAGGAAGGAAAATCAAAAGCAACTGGCCAAATTGAGAAGGAGAACATTGGCCCTATGGCATATGACGATATGCAACCTCGACCGAGGAGATAGTGGACATTCGACCAAAGAATGAAGAATATAAGTTGCTCGGAAATCGTTTGAAGGCACAAGGTGGTCGATGAAGCAAGTTGTTGTCATGAAGAACATAATAAGTGACAGTTACGCGCTTTTAGCATTATTAGCATTAAGTACTCGTTCTAGTATAACTAATCACATACTAAACCTTTTATAAGGCATCCATCAACATCATCAGACAAATTGTCAGCTGTACCGTGGACGTCCTCTTAGTCTTAGTGACTTCAGCGACAATGACATCGGCGAAGGTGAGTCTCCCTCTCCGCCTTTGATTCCATTATCGTTTTACCGTCACTGATGTCAGACGTTCACACATTTTCTCCTTTGGCACTTTGCTTCCGAAAACGTTCTCGTTCCTTCCGTTGGTGCCAGATGTTAGCACATTACCTCCTTTGGTAGGAGCCTAAATCACCCCATCATGTTCTCGTGGTCAGTCAGGGAGTTCAAACGTCAATGTCCCTGGAAACAGGGATGTGGTTCTGTTTTAAACTTCAGTGTCCCTCATTCGTAAAATGAACATATATTGTAGATGCGAGTTTAAGAATGTTTCTTGGCTATGTGGTTCTGTTCCAATCTTCATCATCTGCTCTTTCGAAATACTTCTTCACCATCTCGGCAGAGAAGAGATCCAACTGCATGAAAACAATGAGCACGTCGAACCTTTTGGGGGAGTGAACCTCATGTACGATGCAGATCATCAGCTTATAATCTATCCAACAGAGAATTTCAACATGCCTAAACTAGCTTGTTCACATTCGCGTTCTTGTTGACAGAACGCCCTCAACTAGCCTGTCCAAATTCCAGACCACGGACCCCGTCAGGCTCATCGCTCCTCGGTGAACTTCTCCACTCGGCTGCGTTCCTCTTAACTTCCTTCCCCTTCTCGCCTCCCAGCAACTCCCTCACCATCCTCTCGACTTCGTCTTTCTTCACATCCCTGCCTCCCACTTCCAGCCTTGCCTTCCATTCTGCACATATGTATCTCGCGTTCGTCTGCTGATCCCCTAAGATTAGCAATATATCATTGGTACCCCAGCGCTTAGGGTTTCCAGCACCGAGTTCCATCCGCAATGCGTCAGGAATCCCCCCACTGACCTGTGCTTCAGGACCATATCCTGTGGACACCAACCGATAGGAACCCTCTCCCGTTTGTCTCATCAATGAACCCTGGGATTGTGTCATCAATGACCCTCTCCCATTTGTATACCTACCGTCAATTGGTTTTACAGTGGAACCCCGCTGAGCTTGTGTGCTCGGCATGTGGGCCGGTCTAATATAATTGTGACGGATATAAAGCGCAAAAACCTTGCAGCAAAGATAGGAAAGCAAGACCAGACTAAGATAAATTTTGATCATATCAGAAGTCGCTATACACTACATTAAGAGTTCATGGCGATGAAACATGACCGACATCAGGAAACGGGATGCATGCTTTTATACTGTATATTACAACAAGAACAAAATGCCAAGGAAGATGTCTTTCTCCTCGTCACATATGCCTCGTAGCTTGATATAAGCATTCATCGAACACCTTGTTTTCCTTCTTGCGCACATCTTTCCAAGTTGCCACGTTCTGTCCTATAAGATTTGACCCTATGACCTCAATAGCAAGAGGAACACCTCCAGTTAATGAAAGGATATCACGTGAGACCTGTTCATAATCACTGGGAGGCGTGTCCCGACCGAAGGCATGCCGAAAAAGAAGCCGCAAAGAATTATCAAAATCCAATTCTCTCATCTCAAAGGCGCAAATCCTTTTCCCTAGCAAAATCATGGAGTTGTTCTCAATCTCGTCGACATTAGCCACCCAACTCAAGTTCCTAGTGGTGATGATGACTCTGCTCCCCAATCCAAGCCAATTGTCCATTCCGACGAGCTTCTTAATTTGGTCCATGGCACTGACATCATCTAGAACAACAAGAACAGTTTTGTTTCGAAGCATACCTTGTATGCACTTCATGGCTTCGTTTGCATCACGACAATTGTAAGGTGAGAAACTAAGTATGTCACATAGCAACTTGTTCTGCAGATCTAAAATACCGTTCCCTGCAGACGATTCCCTGACATTGGAGAGGAAGCTGCAACCTTGAAATTGCCAGCGTATTTCATTAAAGATGACACTCGCAAGAGTCGTCTTCCCAATGCCGCCCACGCCATAAATCACGGCCACACGCACGTCCCTAGATCTGCAATCCAATGAATCCATTATGTCTTGTACTTGCTCCTCCATTCCAACGATGTAATCGGGAAGGATTCTGCATTTGATCTCGAGCCTACGACAGATGTGTTTGGTGATTTGTTTGATGAGCTTCCCCAGCCTGCAGTCAATCACATGCATTTCATCATCCTCTAATAATCAAAAAGCATCAATCCCACGTCGTGTTTTGTTAAGAAAAGGTAGACCGGACTTCACCCGTTTGCATCCGCTCGGCTCCATCCACTAAGATATGCTACCTCCATCAGCGCCTTCCTCCATCTCTCTAACTGTTTTACAGCCAGAAGTCTCCTTGTGCTCGATCAAGGGTTTGGCAAATAAATCCGTCCTGAGGCGCACATCTTTCGGCTCAACATCGAAGAATACAGGAAGAATCTTCTTCTTCCCGGGGAATTCCCCCATGCAGTCCACCATCCCCGCGATTTCCCTAAGGCACCACTCGCTCGATGCATATCTCCCGGAAAAGATGGGGACACAGATCCTGGTGTTGTATATTGCCTCCCGGATCTTCCCCCCGATGGATTCCCCAGCGCGGGCATTCTCGTCCCAGCGCTGATCTCATGTGTATATTAAATGACACAAAGACTGTTTGGCAATTAAACCCTACGTTCACTCTTCTGCCTGCTAATCCAGTGATTAACTCAACTTGCGCGTACATGACATGACTACTCCGGCTCCTTATTGAGCCCGTGGCTTAACGGCTACCACTCACCCCCATGCCTTGACGGCTCGAAACAAAAAGTGCAGCTACAGAACGAAAAGTCTGCAGCTACAGAAGAAATACTCTAAAAAGGAAATTGGCTCAGTGAATGAACAACGGACGCTCTTAGCTTTTAAACTAGCGAAGACTCGTACTGGAAATTAGAATCAAACGAGCTTTTACCCTTTTGTTCCACACGAGATTTCTGTTCTCGTTGAGCTCATCTTAGGACACCTGCGTTATCTTTTAACAGATGTGCCGCCCCAGCCAAACTCTCCACCTGACAATGTCTTCCGCCCGGATCGGCCCGCATGGGACCTTGGGTCCAAAAGAAGGGGCGAAGCCTCGCCTCCGATTCACGGGATAACATAGGAATAACCGGACAGTGAATAAGGTGCTTTGTGCTCATCTCCTTCTTCGTTTCGATCATTGTTTCTATGTCGTATTCCGAATTGAAATGCAATGCATCACGTAATGTTCATCCATCCAATGTATAAATACACGCCAAAAGTGATCACCAACAAGATGAGAGATCATTGTTTGAGATGTCCAAGGGAATGAGATCATTGATCCAAGTGATCCTCTTTGTCATAGCGTGCTCAACTTACATTTGTATAGTCGTGATCATTCCGGGACAATTGGCGCATGCAGAAGTCCTCGTTCACTGCTCCAGGAAAGAGACCGTTGCCGGAAGCGACCATTTCAGTTGCATAGATAGCCTGGTGAATGCCCTGATCGACGAGACCCCTCATAATAACAATCGGCAGTTCATATCTACTAGGTACAGAGATGCCCTTTGCTCGGGGATGGGCTGGTGCAACATGCAGCTCTCGGCGGTAGACTGCATGGCCTGTCTGCGGGCTTGTCGGACCTGGATATTACACAAGTGCATGCTTTCCATTGAAGCCAGCGCGGATCATCCAGACTGACGTGGAATGACTTACCGGGGCACATCCACCCGAGTGAGTGTTTAAGCCATTGAGATATTATGTTGCCTAGATTTCTTCGTAGACAGTTTCACATTTGCGGGTCAGTTAAGTTGCATTGTACTTGTTGAAGTGGTTTTGATGATGAGCCATAGGAAGCTTGACCTTCTACGAAATAGAAGTCAACCTTCTACACGACAGAAGCTACTCCAGAAGCTACTCATGAATCTGATAAAATAACTTGAAGAAATTAATTTTAATTATTTTCATTCATAAAAGGTCATTCGTAATCAGCAACCTTCGGTGATAGTTATTCATGGGAATTTGATTAAATTAATTATTCTTAGTCAGCTCTCATCCCAAAAATGGATACTTACCAATGGAAGACATCATTTTGCTTATTAAAGGAATTAATATCAATGATTTATTCGTTTTTCATTTAAGTATAGAAGCTATATTAATCAATTCTACCTTCTATGTTTAGTTTTTTATTTTGCTGTATAACTACGGAATCATTCGGCCACATTCTAAGGATGTGTAACATTGTGTAAGATCCAGAAAGTGTGGTAAGAGCTTGTAATCGTTTCGTTTGAGTCTTGTTAGTCATACATAAGAGACGTGAGCTTCAGAAGACTGCATCATTGGTGAAGTCTTCTAGGAGAGTGACTTGAGGGCCACGGAGGACTCTTGGTTGGAGGCTGCAGGAGACATTGGTGGAGGCGTGCGACAGGTAGCTGGCATGGCCAATGTGCAATGGGCCGGAGAGAAGGGCAGATACCCCAGGAGCACATAAGATGAGTGAATGACCAGCTTCTGTACTGTAACATTATGTGCATGCAGAAGAACCTTGGGCAGGTGTTTTGTGTCTGCTTAGCCGTTGTCTCGAAGGACCGCGCAAGGGAAGTCTCACCTGGGTGCTGTGCAAGTGGAACATTGCCGGAGTGAAAAGTTCCTAAGGGAAGTCGCACCTGGGTGCTGTACAGGTGGAGACGCAGCCGGAGTAAAAGTCTCGAAGAAAGTTGTAGTGGGTAGCTGTGCAGACGAGGACACCACCCGAGGAAAACGTCCAACAACTGGTTACTATTTGTTAGTCACGTTAACGCGTGCAATGAGTCACTTTTGGTGCAGAATCTTCTGGTCTTTGCTGTAGAAGGTTGATCGCGCATCACCTTCTGTATCGCTACTACGTTTCGTTTTAATGATAATAATTTAAATTCTGGATTAGAGTGGATATAGGCAAAGCGTGCTGAAACACTATAAATATTCTTGTGTCACACGAATCATTCCGCTGTATGTTTCGTTTGTTCTGTCTTACAGAAGCTTGTTCGTTAGGTTTTATTTTACAAAAGCTTTGTTTCGCTACGGGATTTGTTGATAAGGCGATTATGTCCTATTCGACCACAATCGACGGCCATGAATTATCTTGGTACAATAACATCCTTAACAAGCCTGTTTAAGTTGTTTGCCGACAATCGCGGGGCTTTCGGCTTCCACGATGACTCTCTTCCACCCCATCGTGCTCCTCCTCATTGACTTGTACTCCGCTTGGCTCGTGTCGGCTTCGAGCTACTCATCGCTAAATGCTGGGCCCCACATTGACGGACAATGAACTATGAGTTACTATTGAATTAAATCCAATCATCAGTGACGCCAATGAAAACATAGGTATTTCCGGACGATGAATAAGGTCGAGCTTTGTCCTCATCTCCTTCTTTGTTTTCATCAATGTTTATATGTCGCATTCCGAATTTCAACGCAATGCCTAACGTAACGTTCTTCTATCCAACGTATAAATACATGCCAAAAGTGATCGCTGACAAGACAAGAGAGCATCGTTTCAGATGTCCAAGGGAATGAGATCATTGATCCAAGTGATCGCCGACGTTGTAGCATGTTTGATCTCTTACATTTGTATAGTTAAAATCATTCAGGGACGTCCAGCAAGCGCAGATGTCTCCGTACAGTGCTCCGATCAAGTGACTGTTGTCGGAAGTGGACTACTTTAGTTGCATCGATAGCCTGGTGAATATACTCATCCACGATACCCCTCGGTATAACAATCAGCTTTTCAGATCTACCAGGTACATAGATGCTCTTTGCTCTGGGGTGAGTTGGTGCAACTGGCTGCTCTCAGCGAGCAACTGCATGACCTGTCTGCAGGCTTGTCGAACCTGGCTATTACATGAGTGTATGCTTTCTGTCAAGGCCACAGTGGTTCATCCGAACCGGTGTGGAATGTCTTACCGGGACTCGCCCATCCGAGGGAGAGCTTAAAGTTATCAGGTTATTTCTTCATCGAAACAGCTGACCATGTCCCTAGACGTCCTCGCAGTTCACCTTTGTGGGTCATAATGCGTTCCGCTTAAGTTATACACAGACATAAGATGTCATCTTGATCTTCGGGCATTACTCTCTTTACGAAAAGGTTTATAGTTAATTATACCAATAATTTCATGGAAATTTTTCTTTTATGAGTTATTGACATGACTTGAAATTAATTTTACGAATCACCATTGAAATTCTTAATTTAATTAAAGTATTATTAGTTTTTTTTTCAATTTCATATGTGACAAAAGAATTCTCAATTAATTTATGGCAAGTTTTATTTTTATTTTTAAACTAGTTTCCACAATGTTTAAAAAAAACAACATTCAATAGAAGCCTCATCTCAAATTTCATGTAGAATCATCGTGGGGTTTGACCTAAGGAGCTTGTATTCGCTTAAGGAGATCTTGGGTTTGAAATTTACCGTATGCAGTCACCCAAGACCCATCCACCATAGTCAAATGTCCTACCCGTATTGAGTCTGAATGAATCGAAGCAAAGTTCTAAATAACGGGCATGCAACAAAAAAAAATTCTAAGGAGAATCATACATCTAATTTTAGACCACAAAAATTGTTAATTTCTCGAATAGGACTTTTATAAAATTCAAACATTATAAATTTATCATAAAAATAATGTCTTTCCCAAAGATGGGGAAATATATATTCCATGGAAAACAAATAATGCACCTCTTTTGCTAAAAAATCAATAAATTTCGATCACAACAAAGACTTGAATTGATTTCTCCTTCTGATCGGTCTCTATTTTTTATTTTTTTTCAAAAAATATTTTGGACGAATCAAATTTTTGCCTAGTAATTTAATTCCATAAAAAAAATTTAAGAACATTGCCTAAAAGCATTCAATATCTGGAGATATGTCCAAATTACCTCAAAAATCCTTTAAGTTGGGAGAAATGTTTATGTATGTTAAGAATTCATCCATTATAATATACCAGTATTACGAGAAACGACATTTCGTAACTTCTTTTTTAATATAATATTTATAAAAACCATGAAAGTTTTGGTTACAGTTTCAATTAGAGGCGGTCAAATCCAAACCCGGCCCGCGAACAACCCGAGTCGACCTGGCCGGTCATAATCGACATACGCAGCCGCGGTGCCAGGTGGACTGAAAGGGGTCATAGCCCCACGCTGCGCTTTTAAAAATAATAAATTAGGTTAGTTTTTATTTTATGTTTTTTAATTTAATCTAAAAAATTAAAATAATACAATTTGACCTCCTTAAATTTTATTTAGCTTAATTTTACAGGGTTGTATTTAGAAATTGATAGAATTGCTAAATAAATTGCACATTAAAAAGATGTAAGAAATGGATAACTATTATTTTACTATTTCAAATATATGTCTAGTAGACATAAATGGTAAAATTAAAAGCCAATTAGATAAGTAATCACGACGAGGGCTAATAATTTGGAATTTGAATTATTTTATGCTATAACTTAGTACGACACGAGACTTATTTCAGCGAGGAAGCTTCAGAGAAGTAATCAATAATTTATCCCAACTCGATAACTAGAGAATACGTAGACAATTAATTTCATTAGTAAACAATTCAAGTTCTTGCTTTTCTTTTCATCTTAACATGATAATTTTTTTATATACGATAAAATTTTAATACGAGAAATTTGGTAAGGAGACTTATAACCCCAAACACGGTGTAAGAACAAAATTTGATTTATGACTAGGGATGAAAACGAGACGAGCCGAGACTGAATGCCTCCAACTCAAGCTCGGCTCGATTAGGAACAGTCCGAGCTCGACTTGAAAGGCTGGAATGTAGGTTCGATTTTATTAATTTATTACTGTTATTAATAAATTATTATATTTATTATATAATATTAAGCTCGCGAGCGGCTTGCGAACCATCGAGCTGTAAGTGTTTCGCTCGAGGTCGGCTCGCTTCGTTAACTAGCCGGCTCGAGTTCGACTCGAGCTCGACCACCGAATTTTGACCGAGCTAGTTCGCGAGCGACTTGGTTCATTTTCACCCCGACCCATCGAGACTTATAACGGGTTACATCCTATCGACCTGTTGGCTTACTCGAAAGTTTATAACCCGTGTCTCTGGGATTTGAACACGGAACCGACCTGCGTCAATCTGGCATGCGGCGGCCTCGACTTCCAATCATGTAAACCGTAGCAGTTGTTTGCTGCTTAAGACCCATATATTGTTTCTTTGACATATAGAGATTTAAAAAAAAAATGCTTAGAACTATTAAATTCATTATACGGGTTTCAAATTAATAAAATGAAAAAGGAATGGGATATTCTAAGTGCCTTGAAATGAATCATGCTAAGGATATGATTAAAATGAGTCTTTTGAAGAAATGTTTGAATTTTGGTTGAAAATGTAATCGCCTACAAAAAATGAAAATAACAAAGGAAAAAAGGAAGTTCAAACACTTGAAGCAAGCAATTGATCTCACTAAAGCAAATGACAAAGATGCAAAACAAGGATGTCGGTGAATTGTGTCTTTTAACTAATTCCTAAAAAATAACAAGAAATAACACGTCCCCCACGTGTTAACTGATCAACCGTCGCTCAACTGTTTGAATCGGTCGCACATTAATTTTATTTTTTATTTTTTAAATTATTATGGCACTAAGCTCGAGCCAGCATGACATCCTTGACCAGCTTCTCCAAATTGCTAGCCGAGGACCCGGCCGGTCTCGCGGCTTCCGCAGCGAGTCTCTTCCACTCCATCGCGTTCCTTTTCAGTTCCTTCCCCTTTTCGCCACCCAGCAACTCCCTAACCAGCCTCTCAGCCGTGTCCCTGTTCACGTCGTCCCCGAATTCGAGCCCAGCCTTCCATTCCTCGCACACGTACCTCGCGTTAGGCATTTGGTCCCCAAGCTTGGGCCAGCAGATCATCGGCACGCCAGCCGCCAAGCTCTCGAGTATGGAGTTCCATCCGCAGTGCGTGAGGAATCCCCCGATGGAGTGGTGATTCAGGACTTTCTCCTGTGGGCACCATCCCGAGAGGAATCCCCTCCCCTTTGTCTCGTCGACGAACCCGGGAGGCAGGAGGACTGGGGCCTCCTCACCTTTCACGATGTCCGGCCGGAGTACCCAAAGGAATGAACACTTGCTGTTGGAAAGCCCAGCTGCGAGCTCGGTCAGGTGCTCGAGCGTTAGGAACGCTACACTCCCGAAGTTCACATAGAGAACGGATCCAGGGTCCTTGTTGTCGAGCCACTCGAGGCATTCGGCGTGCTCCTCCCATAAGTTCACATGGACTTGCTTTGAGATGAACTTGTCCTGAGGTATCCCCTCGAGAAGAAGTTGGAAGGGGCCAATCGCATAAAGATTCCGAATCATGGAGGAAAGCTCGTGTAGGACGACTGACTCAAGGTCTTCGAATGTGTGAATGATGGTCGCATCGGCCTTCTCCAGTCTTTCCATGGATGCCAAGACGAATCTCAGTAAAGTATCCTCGGAGCCGGCGGTCCACACAAAGCTCGGCATGTCGCGCTCTCTCATGGTTTTCATTCCCGGGATCCAGTCGATTAACCTCTCCGAGCTGCTACCATCTGCGAGCAAGAACCCAACTATTTACCAGTCACGGAACAAACCACCCATAACTTAGCAAGAACCAATTACCGATTGACGACGCAAGACCCCTTTCCAGGAAAGACCGGCAGTATTTGAAAGCCAGGAGCGAGCAAGCATTGATGGTGTACAAGTGCACGAGAGGGAGGCCGACCCTTTCGGCGGTTGGGCCGGCGGCGAAGTTCATGAACCCATCCGCCAAAATACACGCGATGGGGGGAACGCCTCGCGAGCCGTCCCGGGAATTCAGGTCATCCACAAGGTCCGAGAAGGGGGCGACCATGAAAACCATGACAGAGTCACAAATCGCGGCCAGGTCAGCGGTAGCCTCGGAGTCCCCGTCTGAGGGAGGAAGCCCGTCGGGCATCGATACAAACCGCCAATCGGGGACGCCATCTAGGGACGCGAGGGCCCCTGTCCGTAGCATCCTGGCGTGGTTGAAGTCGGTGTTGACGAAGGTGATGAAGAAGCCCTTGTGGTGGAGGATCTTCGCGAGATTAAGCATCGCCCCGACATGGCTTGGTGGAGGGCTTGGGACGCACAAAACATGAGGCTTCATCTTCTTCCCCCCTGTCAAAGCTTCGATTCAGTGGAGTTGTGGCTTTGGTGGATGGATGATGGGAAAGAAGATGCCAATCACATCTATATCCTCCCACGCCTTAATCCTAAAAATAAAACAATATTAATTAAATATTAAAATTATTTTTTTAAAAATTCTAAACTAGAGCAGATAATTAAGTTTTAAATCATAAGAGAGATGAGAAAGAAATATTTTAATATAATATTTATTTGTTGAAGTAACGTTGGAAACATGAGAAATGAAAATGGGGTAAGAAATAGTAACAGGGTGGAAAAAGAAAGAGACAAGACGAAATTCATTATTTGGCAGATGGGGATAGTACGAATTCGTATGAGCGGTCGGGGAGGCGTGGGAGTGGGGCGGTGGGGGCCACTGCTTTGATATACGGGGAAAACACGTGGTTACAGTAAAAGAAACAAAATTAGGTAAAGTCATGCATATGTTTACAAAATAATTAGGTAAAAATAATATTTCATTGAGTAATATCAAGAAATAGAGTCGAAAATATAGAGTTTATTTTAAAAAATTAAGTAAACTCGATGTTAAAAATATCGAATTTCTTATAAAGGGTCTGAACTCGTTGAGTTTATATTATTTGAACTCCATATTTCAAACATCGATTCGTTGACATTAGTCAAGAAAATATTATTTTTGACTGAATTATTTTGCATAATATTTCACCGGGTGACGTTATTAAGGAAAAATCCTCCATTTAAACATGATCCGAACTTAAACACGGCATGCTTGAAACATTTTGAAGACATGCCCACTATTAAGGGCAAGCATGTTTCAAGTGAGTATATTCCCGGACATGGAACCTCGAACGTTACACGATAATATTGGGATTTTCATTTTTAGGGGAAATCAATGAATCACCCAATAATTTATCATGTTGGTTTTGGTGCCGGTTCTGAAATTTATCGTTAAATATTATTACTATGATAATAAGTTGTATTCCAGCATAAGTAATATTCTTACTATGACTCAATTATTACCAAAAAACATCCGCGTAAAACATAGTTGGGCCTGACTTATTGTAATGGGCTCATTTGATTCGAGCAGCACTGTCAGCGTCTCAGCATCACATCCTTAATCAGCTTGTCCATGTTGTTTTCGGACGAGCCGGCTGGGCTCGAGCCCTCCGCAGCTAGTCTCTTCCACTCGACTGCGCTCCTCTTCAATTCTTTACCCTTGTCGCTCCCCAACAATTCTTTAACCACCCTCTCGACCGTGTCCCTGTTCACATCAAAGCCGAATTCGAGCCCCGCATTCCATTCCTCGCACACGTACCTTGCATTCGGCTGTTGGTCCGCAAACTTGGGCCAGCATATCATCGGCACACCAGCAGCCAAGCTCTCCAGTATGGAGTTCCATCCGCAATGTGTGAGGAATCCCCCGATCGAGCTGTGATTCAAGACTTTCTCCTGAGGGCACCACCCCGAGAGAAATCCCCTCTCCTTAGTCTCGTCGACGAATCCAGGAGGCAGGATGACGGTCTCTCCATGCACGAGATCCGGCCTCAGGACCCACAGAAACGAATGGTCGCTGTTGGCGAGCCCTGCTGCCAGCTCGGTCAGTTGCTCATGTGTCAGGAATGCTATGCTCCCGAAGTTCACATAGAGTACGGATCCGGGTTCCTTGGTGTCGAGCCAGTCGAGGCATTCGGCGTGCTCCGCCCATAAGTTCCCGTGGATGTGCTTCGAGATGAATTCATCCCGCGGAATCCGGTCGAGAATAAGATGGACTGGCCCGATTGCGTAAATATTCCGTATCAAGGAAGCAACTTCAGTTAGTACCACCTGCTCAAGTTCCTCAAAAGTGTTGATAATGGTTGCGTCAGCCTTATCTGTTCTGTCGAGCACGTCCAAAGTGAATTTCACAAACGGATCATCGCAGTCGATTGACCCGAGAAAGTTCGGCATATCACGCTCCCTCATGCTTTTCATTCCGGGAATCCAGTCGATTATCCTTTCCGAGTGGCTAACATCATCTGCGAACAAATCGGGGGCAACACATTACAGCAAAAGACGCCGCTATTTTCTCCATGGATCAAATCAGCGATAACTTCTCGAAAACACCTCACCAGTCGACGTAGCGCGACACCTCTCAAGGAACGAGCGGTGATGTTTGAGAGCCAAAAGCGCGCAAGCGCTTATAGTGAACAAGTGCACGAGAGGGACCCCAACCTTTTCAGCAGCCGGAAAGGCGACAAAGTTCATGAACCCATCCGACAGAATACACGTGATAGGAGGAACCCCTTCACGGCGATTAAGGTCATCAACGAGCTCCGAGAAGGGACCAACCATCAAATTCCTGACGGAGTCGCAAAGGGCGTGCATGTCCTGGGTGGCATCAGTATCCGAGGGAGGTAGTCCATCCGGGACAGACACGAACCTCCAGTCGGGGAGGGAATCGAGGGAGTTAAGCCCCCCAGAACGGAGCATGCGACGGTGGTTGAACTCGGAGTTGACGAAAGTTACAAAGAAGCCCTTGTGGTGGAGGATCTTGGCTACCTTCAGCATTGCTCCAATGTGGCTCTGAGATAGGCCCGGGATACACAAGACATGAGGCTTCGCCATTTTCTCTTTTAGTTCTTCCTCTCTGCTAATCGATGGACAGTTATTATTACATTTTTATAGGCACTAATTCCATGACTTGCCTTAATTTATTCCTAAAATGGTCAGTAAAAAAAAGTAAATATATCGTATGTATTTCATTTTTATAAAATTCCCTATTAAAAAATTAGTCATTTTCCCATTATTTTATTTCAAATGATTTAAAGAAGACAAACCTTGAATATAAGTAAATATAAGATTAAAAAGGAAATTCTTTTGGTGGGAATAGTTAGGGGATAGTGATTCCACTCTCATAAAGACTTTATTAATTTTTCTTATATAATTAATTGTATAAGATGTCGTAGTATTTACTTAGCATGTTAATATAATGCGGATGCCGAGTGCTCAACTTTAATATTCGAGCAATTATTGTTCCGGTAATTCCTATTTATATTAGAATTATAAGATGATATGATATTTACTTATATTTTAATGTTAAGTTAATATAATTTAGGCACGAATGAAGACAAATTTCTTATTGCCATCGGGAACTCTCCCCCAAAAGCATAAGTCAATATCTTCGGTGGGTGAAAAATCCCAACATGCACACAGCCAAAAACTTCTTTATTTTTTATGGTTTTTCTTCGAAATAATTTAAAAATTATATTCACGGCTTTTTTATTAGTGGCACTCGCGTTGTTATGTCATGTTTTCTGGCAGTTTTGATATAACTAGTTCTCAATATTTTCTTAATTTCATCGTACACCAAGCCTTTGACATCCGCCTATGGGCTTACTTTACTAGTATAATTTCCTCGTACTTCCACGACTTATGTTCAACTAAGTTGCGTTCTTCAATATAATACCGGGCGAAACCATCTTTATGAATTCACCTCATTGATTATGAGATCTCCTCGCTTAGCGGCGAATTAATAAATGTCATGAAAATTGTCTTTTGAAGAGATTTGATGTGTTTCGCTTTATGAAGAAACTCAAAACATTTACGCCATTCCTAACTCAGGATTACCAGAGTCAACTGCCTCAGTCTCCGAGGATGTGATACGAGACTTGATCGTGGATATGAAGAGCCTCGGGATGTTAATTTAATGGAAACAAAAACAAGCGATGGGAGATGGTAATGCATAACCGTCTATTGTTGCTTTAGACATTTGGTAAATCAAATTCAAAACTAGTGCCAAAATATTAAAACTTGCGATTACAAAATAATTAAGAAAAATATTACTTACGTTTTGTTTCCACATTTTCTACGTAATTTTCTTCTACAATAACAAACGGGGAAATCACAACGAGTTGGTATTGAATCACTTATTATAATTATTATATAGTTAAAAAAAATTATTCATCGACTAGTTTTAAGAAGAAACTAATGCTTCAATCGTGTTTTTTTCTTTATAATGAAGATAGCTTCTACGATGACTAATCAAAAACTTACTTGATTTAGATCAGAAAGCCGTGAATTTGTCCCGGAATTGAGTCAATTTATATATATATATATAGTCTAGATAATAAACGAAATATTTCTTTCGCATATTAATGTCTCTTTTTAACCCATATAAATGTGATTGGAATTGAGTTAACCGTATTCCCATGCCCAAATTTTTTTAATTTTGTAAAAAATAATATTTTTTAGCATGTCATCTTACATTAATTATAAAGATAGCCAATCGTCTCCGATTCACTGAGAATAAATATGGTCTGGATCGAACGACCTTTAACTCTATATTATTAATAGTGTACATAACCCCATTCGATCACGATATATTTTATATTGTTGCCTTTGGAAGAATGAGATTTTAAAAAACATTGACAAGTTTTGTAAAGGAATAATGTAATTAAAAAAAAACAGACTAGTCCTTAAATATGAGCCAAACTTGGGTGCACCTGCCATTCACATATTGCCACATAAGCATGAAATAATATAAAATAAATTTTATAGTCACTAAATACGTTATAACAATTATGTTATGCATAAGTAGCAATAAATAACGATGGGCGGAGCAAGCTGTTAAATACATTTTTTTAATCAGTAAATAATGATGTCGACATGAAGATGTACGCGAGATGATAAGGGTGGCAGAATGTGTTAGAAATCGTGTCGGGGTTGCCCCTTCACCTAAAAGCTAGCAATTAGCTGAAGGGTCCCAACCCTATATATGCATTGGCCCAGGCCTTTCTCTATCCGGTGTGGGACTATTTCCCAACACCTCCCCGTAGTCCCACATCGGATCTTTGTCCGGGGGTCGGGAGCCCTCGTTCGGATTCTTTGTCCGACGGGACGAATTTGGCTCTGATACCATGTTAGAAATCGTGTCGGGATTACCCCTTCACCTAAAAGCTAGCAATTAGGTGAAGGGTCCCAACCCTATATATGCATTGGCCTAGGCCTTTCTCTATCCAGTGTGGGACTATTTCCCAACAAAATGTGTAAATGAATAACTACTTCCAAACACGAAACAAGGCATAACGATACTGCAAAGTCTTCACAAGAAGTCATCCCGTGTTTGTTGGTTTCCATCTAAATGTTGTAAAGCCGAAAGGCTCGACACGTGACAAATATGATCTTCCTAGTGCGAAATAACCTGGACAGAGATATCGGGTAACAAACCACCCAATGTCTGACGCCAGCCGTGTATAACTTGTCACGCATCATCAACCTCAAATTCGTTATCAACGCCATGTAGGAGTTTAAATATATATATCATGTTGGAATAGAAAAATTTAGTGCTATATGAACGATTTTGATAACTTATATATATATAACAAATGTGTTTGTCATAATATATATATAACAAAAGTATATATATATATATATATATATATATATATATATATTCGTGTACTAGCTAAAGCGTTACGTATGTCAGCTAATCTCTGAATTTTTTTTTCATAATAATCTTACATGTAGACTAAATATGAATTTATTTTGCATGAGAAGGTATAGAAAAATATCTATTTTATTTTATTTTATTTATAAAGACTAAATCTTCCTTTAGAGATACAATTTGGGTACTAATAAACATAAATTCTCTTGAAATATGACTGGAAAACATTCTCGTGATGTCTTTTATGAAATCAACGTGCCAAGAAATTTCTCACTAACTACAACAGAATTTTTAATTCAAATATAAACTCAAATTAAAATATTATGAAATTATTACTCAAAAAGGTAAATATCAACATGTCAAAACATGATGGTTGAGCATTTTGTCTGTTTTTTTCTATTACAAGGTTCATTCATTCACTAGAGAAATATTCCGAGGTACACGACCGACGATTCATAGATGACTACACGAGAGCTTGTCCAAACACCTCTTTCAAGTCCTTGATCGAGGAGACGGACGGGCTCACGGCATCTTCGGCGAGTCTCTTCCATTTCATCAGCGTCTTCTTCAGTTCCTTCACTTACATGAGTCCCCCCGGAACGTGGCATGCGATGGCTGTTGAACTCGGAGTTGAGGGTGAAGGATCGGTGCTTAGAAAATACCGATTTTAACCTCCCCGTAAGAAGTCGTTGTTTTAAACATCGATTTCTTCTCTTTTTATTAGGCAAAATAGGTGTTTCAAATACCATTTTACGAGTATTAGTCGTTTGAAACTAGACACCCTAATTCACAAAATAGTTTGCTATTAATGTAAATATCTCCATTTTATTGTTACAATTCCCAACATGTCTTTGTTTATATATATAAATCATCTAGTAAAACTAATCTCTTGATATTTTATGTTAAATTCCGGCAACATCCTCTTAATACTTTTCTTTAGTTCCTTTTCTTACACGGCATTGTATTTGGAATTTTTGTAGATGAAACCGAGAAATACGGTCGCTTCATGTCTCGCTCGAACATGGTTGGAAGGAAATACTTCGAACATTAAACGCACCACTCGTAGTTTTTGGCCTCCACTTCGGCTTCGGTTCAAGGCGCAGTAATATTACATTCATGCCGAATATTCTATGCGATGGAAAAAGTATAGTCCAGAGTTGGATAACTTCAAATTAAAAGCATCGATAGAATTAATTAATCCCAAATTGCTCATTGAATATATTACCTTTTTTGTGAACTTATCTGCTATTGTTGATTATTTTCGTGGAACTCATTCACTCCAAACAAATTTGTTGATGTTGTTGATGATACGATAGCGAAACAAATTTGTCCCTAATGACATGTTTGCTTCATGTAAAATAATAATAGTAGTATTATTACTACAATGAGGCCGATAAATGACGAGAGATACCTACGCCCATATTCCGAACTAAAACTTTGGATTGGATGGGAATGAATGAAGAAATACTAATTTGTTCAATTTTGAATCTAAAACTTTGGTTTTTTGTCGAAATTTTATTTTTTTATAACACATATAAAATGAACCACTGGATGATCTCAGTCAAAGAACTTCTTTTCAATTTAAATCAAATTGTTAGTGTAAATAAAAACATAACTAAAAATAAAAAATAGAATCCTTTAAAATTATCTAAACCATTAGTAATAATGATATTACTAATAATATTATTAGTAATATCAAATCGTCCTACATACCGAGCTAAGCATATGAGCCTAATGGGCTGCCACTGTGGAGGGAGTAGCCTGCTGGGCTGTATATACTAGACTAGACTTTCTCTCTTTCCGACATGGGATTCTAACGAATTATAACTTCTTTTTTCTCTTAAATGATTTATCTTTTAGAATATTGTTTATTTCATATGAAAAATTCAGATTTAAAAAGAAATACATTATAAATACATCAACGAAATCCCTCCGATACATAGTAAAAATAAGCTTTAGCAAGAAATAACCTTAATTTAATAAAAATATTCTACTTAGAATCAAGTAATGCTTCGTATTCGATCAATATTTACTAACAGCAAGAGAAAACAAATAAGTTATTTCTCGGATAATATCAATAAATCATACTGTCCTTTTAATACTCATACGTATAAAAGTCATGGTCTTATGAGGAGACGATTTTGTCCTCGTCAATAGTTTCGGGCTGAATTAATCCGGTACGGATCAATTTTGGCTGACCAAACCTATTGGAAAAATCGATCGATTTTGGGATCTTCACACAAAGCTATATCGATTTCAATTTGCCATGAAGCAGTTTTCTGTAATTGTAAATCGGAATTTTAATCATGGGCATTTATATTCTTGGGTGTTTACTTAGTGGCATATCAAAATAGTTCCATTATAAGCCTTTTAAAGCCGTCGGACTTATGATTCCAAGGATTGAAGAATTCAACCGTTGGATCAAAAACACCAAATTCTTTAAAATCACAGTCCTTCAAAGCTTTCCACCAAAAAAAGCAGAAATACAAGTCACGTTGGGGAGACAAAGCAATTGAAATGAATTGAGCGAAATGTACCTCACCAAGTCTTTCTTCTTCTTTTTTTCCTGTCTCGTACCAGCGCCATCAGGACTCCACTCAGGATAAAACATCCTTGTTATAACGAGTGAGTGTTTTAATTTATGTGAGTATTAAATACATTTACCTGCCTCTTTTTTCTGTTTGGCGTTTAGTCGCTCTTGGGAGGTGACCTAAACATATGATGAATATTTATTTATTTTTTTTAGAGTTTCCATAAATGTGTTGGAGAAAATATAATTAATATCATTTGGTTTTGTTAGAATCTGATTCGAAGTTGAAATATTAAATAAAATTAATAAATAATATCCATATAAGATTTCTTGCGACTTGTTAAGCATTTCTATCCTACACAAACGGACAAGCACAGGTTTGGTAAATATATAATTATTTCAAGGAAATTGGCTGATGATGCAAGAAGACCTTCCCCACCCCAACAAGACCTCTCTACTTCGTACTGTTTGTATGGCCCCACCCAACGTGAATTCCCCCCATGAAGGTTTACATATTTGATCCGATTTTAGTTAATCGAACTGTGGATCATACACGGTTTGCTTGCAAAAAGGGGACTGCAAAAACTTACCAGGATGGGGGGATGGAAAAATCTTCATCGGTTGGAGGCCGCGTCGAGAAAGCAAGTGATAAGATGAATAAGCTACTCAATGCATGGTCTCGTTAATGACCTCGCGATATTGGTCGTTCCCTGCTACATATTTCAGCTCTGGTTTTGAGAATATAAAGGAGGCTTTCACCCTCCATAAAGACAAAGTTTGATTATGCGAGTTATGATTACATTACGTTGTGAAAGATGTCTTTAGAAGAGATGTGATGTTCGATGATTCGTGGTAAGTTAACTAAGAATGTTGTATGCCATTCCTAATTTCAGATATCGCGGAGCCACACAAACTGTATCAGTCTCCGAGGATGTGAAAAAAGACTTGATCGTGAATATGAAAAGACTCGGGATGTTATCGTTGTGTTACTTTAAAATTACGTAAGAACCCGATCGAATTGGAGGAATTGAAACTCCAACTTGGATCGATTTTTCTCACACAAATATCCAAATACTGTCGGAATCGATCAGTGACTTGGTGGAATTGCGGTCTCTGTTGCTTCGAGGGTGTCATAGGCTTGAAAGTTACCGAGAAACATTCAACATCCTGTTTGAAGTGAGAACTGCCTCAAGCACGTCGTCCTGTCCTTTTTCTTTCCTCCCTTGTAGTTATTCCACCAAAAGCAAGAGAAGAGACTTGTCAAGTCTATGCTATTATTGTTCAGTCACATGGCCTCAA